>BSBK01010024.1:600000-939296 GCA_027943335.1 Chamaecyparis obtusa | reverse complement strand
TATAAGTTTAGATATATAATATATTGAAGTATGGAGAAATTGGAGGGAGAAAGGGATTGGAAATAAATTAAGAGGGAGAAAGGGGAGGGAAAATTTAAAATTCAAAATTTTGTCGGGATTTTCAGGTACCCAAAAATATTGGGTACCCAATTTCAAATTGGGTACCTAATTAGGCTTGGTATTGCTTTGTGCACCAAACCTACCTATCAACTCTTCAAATGTCACAAAAATGTGTTTTTTCCCCTGTTTCCCTAAGTTTGAGACTTCGACCATGTAGCTGACAATTTTTTCTTCATTCGAGTTTGATGAAATGAAAAGGGTATTTTAAGGAGACTATCAGCTTTCTATCGGTATGATTGCTGGTCAAATTTTGAATTCGGGTAAGTAATTATTAGTTATTTTCTAATTGAGTTACCTCTAAAGTGCTAATTTATATACTTATTGAAAAATGACTATAACTTTCAAACGGTATAACATTTTTGAAATCTGAAAAATGAGTCACATTGTATGCTTCACCTACTATAAGGAAATTTGTTTTTTTTTTGAATTTTGTAAAGCTTTGAATGAGTTAAGGTGGTCAAACATGGAAGTTTTTTTATTCTTAAAATGTTGTAGAAAAAAAATTATAATTAATTATTTTTTTGGAATAAAATTACAAAAAATTATGCGTCACATCCGAGCGTGAGTCTACTACTTATATATAAAATCTTATAAAAAAATATTATCATTTGATCATGATTAAGGTGGTCAGACATACACCTAGTTCTGATTTTTCTCTTGAAATTTTTATACTCCTGCATTGAAATCTATACTTTTCACAATTATATTAATTTTTTATAGAAAAGGCCTAGTAGTTTAGAAACTACATTCAATTTCCTACAGATTCTATTCTTACAACTTTTTGGTATTAGGTTGATAGCTAGTTCAAATTTTCACATCAAGTTGACTAACCCTGATTTTCTAATTTTTCATTGCCACTTAAGGGCATAGTTTGGCCCCTCGTGATCTTCCACATACCCATATAGATAATCTTATCTAAACATATTTATGAACAATATAAAATAAGCACATGTCTATTGATGTACCTCTTTTGATGCTTCTTCAACTATTGTAGGAGAATACAATAGGGATGTAAACCAAATGAGCACTTGTACATAGAAAGGAAAAGTATCTAAGACTATCAATCTATCTATATAAACATGAAATTTCATTTAGTACATTTAAAAATTTAACATTTAATATATGCTACAAGTATAAGCTCTTTAAACTTTGAATTCAATTAATAAACTTCCATTTAATTACCTTTCTATGGTCAATCATTGTGCTTCTAGAGGCTAGACAATGCTACAGCTTGGCCACAGAGGGAGTGTCGGCCTATAAGATTAAAATAATATTAATATGTAAATTAATATATAATTTAATTAATGATATTTTAAATGATGTGCATGTATACAAAATAATTATGAACATCTATATGCCACAATATTTATTGTGTTACCCTCAAGGCCAAATGAAATGACTAAAATGGTTCCATATTGAACATGTGTCAATGTACTCCTTGGTCATCAACACTTAAACAAAGCACATAAGTAGATATCAATACTTATTTATATCACTTAGAAATATAAATTTAAGATAAAATAAACCATAAAATTACACGCTATGTCTTAACAAGGTGCTACATTATCTCATTAAGTTCTAGTATCCTCATCATCTCTATCATGTGATGACTGTAGGAAATTTAGAAATATAAATTTAAGATAAAATTAACCAAAAAATTACAAGATATGTCTTAACTCTACATTATGTCAGTAAGTTCTAATATCCTCCTGAACTCTATCATGTGATGACTTTGTAGGATATGCTCTATTAAATAATTGTCTCATGAGGTACACTATCAATGTGATAAACCTCCTGATTAGATGTTTCAATGTGAGGCTCAATAGCCTATTTAAGAGGAATGAAGAATATATTCCTTAAAATAGTACACACATACAACACACAAATATTTGGAGCTGTGGAGCATATACCAACACCACCAATCCACCAAGAGTATCAAGGTCTTGTCTTGTGTAAGTATTTAGATTTGAAAATTCATATGTGCATCCAAAGAATAAATAGACAATATTCTCTATGATAGTACCTTCATAACAACATTTAGATGTTGTACTAGAGGTGGGGAGTAAATATGAGGAAGGGGATATAGGTCATTTACAAATTTGAGTTCCGTAGGTCTATCATTTGGGTCACCTCTACGTACACCTTAGAAATCTCCCTTGTAAAACTAGTCGACATGCCTACCTAAAAAAAATCATCTTATATTTTACAAGGTAATATAGAGGGACAAATAGATTGTTGTTAGGTAATTTATCAAAAAGTATAAACCAAAAATCCCAAAAGATATGTACTATACAATTATGAAGGCATCATTTGTTAGAATATTTTTATCTTTATGCATGAATAGTTTATCCACTTCAATTACTAATTAATAATGTAGATAATGGGAATTTATTGATGCTAAGATCCATGTATTAGAACACATATTTAGTGTTTTCATTGATGTCAAGCTGATGTGTGGATTGATGTTAACTTGATCAAGAGTTGTGTTTCTTGGTGTATGGGAAGTTGAAATATGTAGGAAAGAGTATTTGAAGTCTAATAGATATTTTGTAGTGGATGTTTAGATGTTGTTATGATGTCTAGTAGTCATGATAAGTTAGGATGTGCTATATATGGAATGTAAAAAATATGGAAAGTTGAGATATACAAGAAAGATTATCTAAATTCCTTATCAAATAATTCTTTGTATTTTTTTGCACAAGAGGTCAATCCCTTGCTATTCTAGTTTTTAATTATGTAAAATAGGTTTTGAAGGGTGCCTGAAACCCTAAACAAAGCTTGAAATATTACATTAAAGCTCAAATCAAAAGAGAGCATACACAAAACAAAACAAGGCCAATATTAGGGCCAACAAACAAAAGATAGCCATAAAAGGACATGAAAAAGGACCAGTGCCAAAAGAACAAAGGAAAAAAACCCATATCAAATAACTCAAAAAATGTTCTTGATTAGGTTAGCAACCTGTGCCTCTAGTTAATCCATTTTTTTAGCAACTTCCTTGATCTGGATCAGATCATTTGGGGAGGTCATAGCATCCCTTTTCCTCATGCTCACTCTAGTTCTCATCCCTTGCCCCAACTTTGGGATAACATCGATCTCATCATTGATCTACACCATAATGTTTTCCTAGGGACGAGCCTCCATCTTTGAAATAAGAATTTTTATGTGCTCATTGGAGTCTTTGAGGATATAAAAACTTTGATTAACAATACCTTTAAGGATGCTTTCAATGATAGACAACCTATTCTCTATTTCAAGCACAATGCCTCCAACTTATAAAAATCAGCCATATTGAGCAGGGGTTCATAGGTAGACCTATCCTTGTCAGTGTTCTCACCTTTTTTCTTTTCCATCTCTCTCATCCTAGCTTTTAAATCACCAATCTCAAAGAAAATCCAATTAATGGATCTATAGTTACCAAGCAGACTATTCCTTGTATTGTTAAGGAGATTGAAATCAAAATCTAGGGTGGAATCACTAAGGAAAACCAACGAGGGGTCAATAAGTTCAATGATGTCAATTTTCCCACCTTCCCCATCTGGTACCATGGGATTAATTATCTCTCTGGTAATACCCATCTTGGTAGTACAACAATTAAAATTATTCCATGTAGTATTCTTACCTTTGGTATCCAAGTGAGGGTCCTTCTGAAGTAGAGGGGGGGAGTCTTGAGTGGCCATATCACCCTCTATTTTCTTCTTCTTCCTAGAATCAGAAAAACCTTTAGGAGTAGTCTCATGAGGGAAAGAGGGAGAAATCATGGCCTTATGCTTATCTTTTGTCTTTCCTTCCTCTTCAGAGTCCACAAAACTCAGGTTCAGGCTCATCTCCCTTCTCTTGTTCATTTTCATCCTCTTGGAGCTCTCAGGGACCATTTTCATATTTTCCTCCTCCCCTTCTCTCTCAAAACCTCCTCCTTAGTATCCATTTTCTCCTCTTCCTCATTGTAATATTCATCAAAAGATATAGTAGTTTTAATCTATTTCTTAGCGGAAGGATCCTTGACTTCCTTCTTGACACTCTGCAAATTGCATTTTATGTTCTTAGAAGAAGAGCTATCCCCTTAATCTCTTCTTCATCCTAGTCTTTAGAGTGAAACCTAGTACTATCCTTAGTATGAGAGGGCTCATAATCATACCCCGACTCATCCTCCATAGCCCTCTTCTCTTTAATAATTTTACCCAACATTTGCAACTTAAAATATTCATAAATAAGAAACAACAACCCCTCATGAAAGGTAGGGTTCACAATAGCTTTTTCCCTATACTTGTTGATATTTTAATTTATGGAAAGGGTGAACCCATAATAGTTGGTTACATTTTTTTTCTTGAACAAACACTAAAATCTATATTTTGAAAAAAAACTTTCAGATTCAGATGCATATTGTCATTAAACTGTTTGAAATCGGAAGATAAAGTAAATTAGAGTCTTTTAGAATTTTCTATCTAGATTCTAAATACATTTTTTATTTTTATTTTTGAATTCATTTGAATGGTTTTTTTATTTCTCCCACAAAAATTGGTATGTTGCTGAAAACATCATTTTCAAAGAGTTACATCATTTTCAAAGAGTTACATTGTTTTCATATAGTGTAACTTTTTTTCTAAAATAGATATCAATGCGATTTTTTGAATTTAGTTTTGTACCATCAATATAGATGGAATTCAGTTGGTTCGATGACATTATCATGATTATTGGATATTTTATTAATGTTTGAAGTTGACTAAATAGTGATTTTGACATACCTTGACTACATAGCTTATAACTTGTCATGTATTTGTCCAATTTCATTTTTATTTGTTTTAATAGAAATATAACTTCAATACCTAGGGCATAGATATTTTTTAGAATTTTTTTTTCTCATTTAATATTTTTCCATAAGAGTCAAGCATAGAGGTAGACATATGATGAAATATCTATGTTTAGTAAAACTAAAAATACAAATTCATAATAAAATTAATATATATTAACATTATAATCATTGGAAAGATTTATCTCAGTAGTACCTTACTACATATATAGGTTTTTTCAAATGGATTCATTTGATCTGCCAAAAGATAAAGTCAAAGTGATTTTTTGTCATCATTTTAATAGGTGTGAAAGAGACTCCATTGTAGGTATGTGTTATACACTAAGTTTGCACCCTTGTCTCAAGCTCTTGTAGTCTTGATAACCTAGTATAACATGGGAATCATCTCCAGGTTGTGGGACCTATGCTAACTGAGATGAGACCTCGAGGTTCTAGGCTAGTTCCTCTTGGATAATCACCCTAATTTTCTTCTTGATAGGAAAAGTAAACTTTTGAGGGAAAGGGATAGAAGGAGTGCTTGAAAGGGAAATGACTTGAAAGAAAACTACCTACTAGGTGATACATCAAAATTAGGGTATGAATTGCAGCATAGAGGGATAGAATCAATGAAAGGCTTAGGTCTAGGAGGTCACAACTTACTAAATAGGCTTGCATGAGTGTTGCATAGGAGGGCCTAAACATAAGACATAACCTATGACCTGCAAGTAGACATTCACTTCTGCAACTCAGTGTAGGATTGAGATAAGACTATTAGGGGGCTGAAGCATACCCACAAAAACATCTAAATTAGATCAAATACAATAACACACACAATTATAGAAAGTAAGAGGGATCAAGAACCCTAAGTTGTCATTGAAAACATGCATAGACTTCAATTCATTAAGAGATGATCCAAACAATGAAAGAATAGGGACAGAGAGGATGCCATAAATACCTTAAAGTTGCCTGAATAATCAATGGGAGATTACAAAGAGTAAAAGACTAGAGGGTAAAGAAGATACCATGGATGGGGCCAAAAAATAAAAGATAGCCATAAAAGGACATGAAAAAGGACTAGTGCCAAAAGAACAAAGGAAAAAAACCCATGTCAAATAACTCAAAAAATGTTCTTGATTAGGTTAGCAACCTGTGCCTCTCGTTAATCCATTTTTTCAGCAACTTCCTTGATCTAGATTAGATCATCTGGGGAGGTCATAGTATCCTTTTTCCTCATGCTCACTCTGGTTCTCATCCCTTGCCCCAACTTTGGGATAACATTGATCTCATCATTGATCTACACCACAATGTTTTCCTAGGGACGAGCCTCCATCTTTGAAATAAGAATTTTTATGTGCTCATTGGAGTCTTTGAGGATATAAAAACTTTGATTAACAATACATTTAAGGATTCTTTCAATGATAGACAACCTATTCTCTATTTCAAGCACAATGTCTCCAGCTCATAAAATCAGCCATATTGAGCAGGGGTTCATAGGTAGACCTATCCTTGTCAGCGTTCTCACCTTTTTTCATTTCCATCTCTCTCATCCTAGTTTTTAAATCACCAATCTCAAAGAAAATCCATTTAATGGATCTGTAGTTATCAAGTAGACTATTCCTCGTATTGTTAAGGAGATTGAAATCAAAATCTAGGGTGGAATCACTAAGGAAAACCAACGAGGGGTCAATAAGTTCAGTGATGTCAATTTTCCCACCTTCCCCATCTGGCACCATGGGATTAATTATCTCTCTGGTAATACCCATCATAGTAGTACAATAATCAAAATTATTCCATGTAGTATTCTTACCTTTGGTATCCAAGTGAGGGTCCTTCTAAAGTAGAGGGGGGGAGTCTTGAGTGGCCATATCACCCTCTATTTTCTTCTTCTTCCTAGAATCAGAAAAACCTTTAGGAGTAGTCTCATGAGGGAAAGAGGGAGAAATAGTGGCCTTATGCTTATCTTTTGTCTTTCCTTCCTCTTTAGAGTCCACAAAACTTGGGTTCGGGCTCATCTCCCTTCTCTTGTTCATTTTCATCCTCTTGGAGATCTTAGGGACCTTTTTCATATTTTTCCTCTTCCACTTCTCTCTCAAAACCTCCTCCTCAGTATCCATTTCCTCCTCTTCCTCATTGTAATATTCATCAAAAGATATAGCAGTTTTAATCTATTTCTTAACAGAAGGAGCCCTGACTTCCTTCTTGACACTCTGCAAATTGCATTTTATGTTCTTAGAAGAAGAGCTATCCCCTTAATCTCTTCTTCATCCTAGTCTTTAGATGGAAACCTAGTACTATCCTTAGTATGAGAGGGCTCATAATCATACCCTGACTCATCCACCGCAGCCCTCTTCTCTTTAATAATTTTACCCAACATTTACAACTTAAAATACTCATAAATAAGAAACAACAACCCCTCGTGAAAGGTAGGGTTCACAATACCTTTTTCCCTATACTTGTTGATATGTTCATTTATGGAAAGGGTGAACCCATAATAGTGGGTTACATTTTTTGTCTTGAACAAACACTAAAATCTATATTTTGAAAAAAAACTTTCAGATTTAGATGCATATTGTCATTAAACTGTTTGAAATCAGAAGATAAAGTAAATTAGAGTCTTTTAGAATTTTCTATCTAGATTCTAAATACATTTTTTATTTTTATTTTTGAATTCATTTGAATGGTTTTTTATTTCTCCCACAAAAATTGGTATGTTTCTGAAAACATCATTTTCAAAGAGTTACATTGTTTTCATATAGTGTAACTTTTTTTCTAAAATAGATATCAATGCGGTTTTTTGAATTTAGTTTTGTACCACCCATATAGATGGAATTCAGTTGCTTTGATGACATTATCATGATTATTGGATATTTTATTAATGTTTAAAGTTGACTAAATAGTGATTTTGACATACCTTGACTACATAGCTTATAACTTGTCGTGTATTTGTCCAATTTCATTTTTATTTGTTTTAATAGAAATATAACTTCAATACCTAGGGCATAGATATTTTTTAGAATTTTTTTTTCTCATTTAATATTTTTCCATAAGAGTCAAGCATAGAGGTAGACATAGGATGAAATATCTATGTTTAGTAAAACTAAAAATATAAATTCAAAATAAAATTAATATATATTAACATTATAATCATTGGAAAGATTTATCTCAGTAGTACCTTACTACATTGATGGGTTTTTCAAATGGATTCATTTGATCTGCCAAAAGATAAAGTCAAAGTGATTTTTTGTCATCATTTTAATAGGTGCGAAATAGACTCCATTGTAGGTATGTGTTAAACACTAAGTTTGCACCCTTGTCTCAAGCTCTCATAGTCTTGATAACCTAGTATAACATGGGAATCATCTCCAGGTTGTGGGACCTATGCTAACTGAGATGGCACCTCAAGGTTCTAGGCTTGTTCCTCTTGGATAATCGCCCTAATTTTCTTCTTGACAGGAAAAGTAAACTTTTGAGGGAAAGGGATAGAAGGAGTGCTTGAAAGGGAAATGACTTGAAAGAAAACTACCTACTAGGTGATACATTGAAATTAGGTTATGAATTGCAGCATAGAGGGATAGAATCAATGAAAGACTTAGGTCTAGTAGGTCACAACTTACTAAATAGGCTTTCATGAGTGTTTCATAGGAGGGCCTAAACATAGGACATAACCTATGACCTACAAGCAGACATTCACTTCTACAACTTATTGTAGGATTAAGGTAAGACTATTAGGGGACTGAAGCATACCCACAAAAACATATAAATTAGATCAAACATAATAACACACAAAATTATAGAAAGTATGAGGGATTAGGAACCCTAAGTTGTCATTGAAAAAATGCATAGACTTCAATTCATTAAGAGATGATCCAACCAATGAAAGGATAGGGACAGAGAGAATGCCAGAAATACCTTAAAGTTGCCTGAATAATCAATGGGAGATTACAAAGAGTAGAAGACTAGAGGGTAAAGAAGATACCATGGATGGCCTTCTAAGAAAGGGTGACTTTCTTTCAAAAGTGGACTCTCTCCTTTAAAAAATGTGAGCTCTCTAAGCTCTAAAGCTCCAAAAATACAATATATACATCCCCCTTGCATGCAGGCCAGAGTCAAAACCTAACTAGGGTTAAAGAATTTACATGAGAAAAACAAACCCTAAATCTTTCAACTCCTATATAAATGAATCTCTGTTAAAATCATGGCTGATCAGATACTGTATTACGTTCCCATCCCTATACTAAAATCACCTACAGACACAACAACCTCAACTCATCCACCCACTTGCAACTCCATTAAGCCATGAAGGCTCACAATCTGATCTTATTTCCCTGGGTAATAGTACCATTCAAAAGGTGGCACCAACTCTTTCTAGCACCTCCTATTGTGAAAACATGGCAAAGGACCTTACAGACGCTGGTCAATAGTCACTTCTATCATCTTGACAACCACAACCATCCTAAGAATTTAATTCCTGAGCTACCCAACATTGTGCATGGCTGAAAAGAGCAAAACCCTAGAAAAAACCTTCGTAGGAAATTTGAATTCAAATGTTAACGGCTAGCGAGTCTGAAATTAAAACACAACCATGGATGCATAAATTTCCTAGTAGATGAATGGCCATGATACACTGAGAAAACAACTTCAAAAACCCTTCTGACAAGTCAAAGCCACTATGGAAGTCAACAGCCAATCAGAATCAAAGAAATCGACACCTCTGACAAACACAGACCCACGACCCTAAGAATATCATTAAACAATTGTCGCATGATCTTATAACTTTTACAGATCCCTTCAAAAGATATGTCAACCATCAATTTTCCTTTTAAGAACTTTGGATCCACCCAGGACTGGATTCAAATCTAACAGTGGGTGCATGATATGATAGCCCCCAAAGATTCCATTAGATCATCGAACATCCATTAGATCTTATACCTTGCTAACATTCCTGTAGACCTTCTGACAATGGTCCCACTAACACATCCCAACCATCACCTTGTCAGCCAATAAAATGCAAGCACATCAGCAAGAACAGTCCCACCTGATAGAACCTCTGGAATAAAGCAAGATTGACGATCGATGTATAATCTCATGGCTCTGACACAACCCACAAGATCATATGCCAATCATTGATCTAAAAGGGATAGAGTGTGTTGGGCCCACTTTGACAAGGCTACACATCACAACCCTTGGACAATCTAGAGATTTCACATACAATGACATGGAAATGGACCCACTAAATCTTTGAAGCACTGCACACTTGGAAGAATCAATGGTCGGCACATAACTGCATGTGTTAGAAAAAGGCTATTCAAAGATATGCCAATCGTTGATCTTCATAGCTAACCACTCCATCAGGTCACTTATTGTTATGTGGTCACTGTGAAACATTAAGCGACTAAGAGAATCACTATAGTTGCTGAATCAAAAAGGAAACAACCAGTGAAATAAGAGAATAGGCAACTGACCAATAGGAAAAAAATGCACTTGGGTATTGGGGAGTTTTAAGTGATTGATAAAGTAACAAAGAATTATAATAGGCCAAAGGGTCTTTTGGGATTTTTGCTTATAACAACTATTTTTATGAATTTTTAGACTGTAGACCAACTGATAAAACAAAGTGTAGAGGCCAAGAAACCAGACATAAAACCATGAAATTTTTAGGGATGCTTGGCAAGGTAAAAAAAGAGACCCTAGGATGGATTTTAGCCAAATTTGCATGGACAAGAAAATTAGGGTAACATTTTGGTGATTTCTACTAGATGTCAACCTGCTAGACATTGGATTAGTGACCTTGACATATCCATTGGGCATGGGGTTGTCTCAAGAACACAAAACTTTGACAGAGGGACAAAACTAACCTGGGAGGATGAACTTGTGCACAGGAACTTCTCGGAAAACAAGAAAACTAACCTAGAAAGTAGGGAAAGAAAGCAGGGGAGCATTTATAAGAAATTTTTACAAGGAGGGACTAACCTCAAAATAGGGCTTCAAATGGAAACTATTAACTGAAATTGGCAAGGGAACCCCTTCAAGAGTTGATAGCTAGAAATCATTAGGTCCCTTGCATTCTATGATAACAAATGGTCCACCCCAAAAGGAAACAAATTTTGTATGCCTGCCAGGCCTGGATTTGAACTCATCCCACTTGAGGACCACATCTCCAACCTTGAAATTCTTGACCCTAGCTCTCTTGTCAAAATTCTTCTTTTTTTTAATCTGATGGAACTCCATATCTTTCATGGATTTGTCTCTGAATTCTTCTAATTCGATCAACTGAGCATATGTGATTTGTAAAGGATCTCCCTCTTCAAATAGGGCATATTGAGTGGCTAAGTCTAGAGCTAGTAATTCAGTTGAAATGGACAACTTAGCCTCTCTGCCATACACTAGCATGTAAGGAGAATTACCAATGATTTTCTTTGGGGTAATTCTATCTAACCATAAGGAAAACTTTAATTTAGTATGCCAGTCCCTCTGATTATCTTGGAGAGTGTTCTTGATTATCCTAATTAGGTTTTTATTTGTTGATTCTGATAAACCATTTCCTTGGGGGTAGTAATTTGAACTGGTATTTAGATAGGTGCCACTTTTAACTACCCACTCTAAGACTTTAAGGCCTGTGAATGCTAGTGCATTATCTGATATTATGGAATTTGGAGTGCCAAACCTATGAACTATGTCATCATAAAAACCTAGGACAACACTCTCATTGGCTTCTTTTAATGCAATTGCTTTTGTCCATCTGGTGAAATAATCTATTACAGTAATTATCCACTTGTGTCCTACACTTGATGGAGGATTGATCATGCCAATGAAGTCTATACCCCACTTCATGAAAGGTTACTCTATTCTGATTGGTTGAAGGGGCAAAGATGCAAGCCTTTCCTTTCCTACAAACAAAGCAAACTTGATGCATTTTCTTACATAATCATGACTATCCCTGAAGATAGATGGCCAATAGTATCCAGCCCTCATGATCTTAAAAGTAGTAGTCCTAGGAGAAAAATGACCTCCAGAAGGTCCATCATGAAACTCAAATAGGATGTCTACTACCTTTTATGAATCAATGCATCTTAAAAGGACACCATTGTGATCCTTTCTGAAAAGAACTTCATCTATCAACACAAAAGGAACAAATTGAAATCTATAATACCTCCTTTTTGTTGAATCTAAATTTGCAGGATATTACCCTATCTTCAAATAATTAATCATATTAGGCAACTAGCTAGTTAACTTGGCTTGTTTTTCAATAGAATGCATCACCAAAGATGCATCCAATTTCTCTAATTCCTTTGAACTTTCATCCTCTACCAAATGTTCACAAAGACCTCTTCCTCTAACCAACTTGGTAGTTTGAATATCTATGTCATATTCCATCACCTTGGTGATCCAACCAGCTCTTTTCTCATTTAGGTCCTTGGAAAGAAAAAAATATTTGACACTTGGATGAGTAACCTTCAAATGTACCTTGATATCGGTCAATAGATATTTGAACTTTTTAAGGCTCTTTACCACAACAAGTACATGTTTCTCTACAAAAGAGTATCTTTATTCATACTCTTCTAAACCTTTGCTAAAGAAAGCAATAGGCTGCTCCAATCTTTCTACATTTTCTTGAGTCAACATTGCAGATATAGCATCATGACCCCCATAAGCATAAAGGATAAAATCCTTACTAAAATTTGGGTTTAATAGGGTAGGATTTTCTATTAAGGCCTCTTTGATAGCTTGGAAATTGGCTTTCCCTTCCTTGGTCCAACTAAAAGCTGAACTCTTCTTTAATATGGCTGTCAAAGGCTTCAATAAATTTTCAATATTAAGCAAGAAATGCCTAACAAAATTAATCTTTCCTATGAAAGATTGGAGACCTTTCTTATGATGTGGCAAGGGCAGCTTTAGGATGGCTACAACCCTCTCAGGGTCTACTATGATTCCTTTCTTGGACACTATATATCCCAATAATTTCCCTTCATGGACTGCAAACACACATTTCTTGGGATTAAGAGATATCCCAAATTCTCTACACCTTTCAAATATCTTCCTCAAATGTTTGATCTGATCTACTCCATGTTTATAATAGATAGTTATGTCATCTAAGTAGACCAATACAAACTTGTACATGAGGCTTTTAAAGGCCATATCCATTGCCTTCTTAAATGTAGCACCTGCATTTGACAAACCAAAGGGCATATTTTGATAAGCCATGGTTCCCCACTTGGTTGTAAATGCAGTCTTGTATTGATCCTCTTCATCCACCAAGATCTAATTATATCCTGAATAGCCATCCAATAATGAAAATCTCTTGGATCTAGAGACACACTGTATGATTTTCTCCATTGAGGGTAATGGATGGTGGTCCTTTAAGGAGGCCCTATTCAGATCCCTGAAGTCAACACATAACCTCAACTCCCCATTCTTCTTCCTAATAGGAACAAGGTTGGAAACCCAACTAGTATGTTTGATGGGGTAGATGATACCACTTTTAATTAGTTTGAGTACTTCTTTGTGCATAAGTGGCTCAAGCTTGGGATTAACAAGCCTTTGCTTTTGTCTTACTAGCTTAGCATTAGGCTCTAATTCAATAGTGTGTTGAGAAAGGGCTAGATCAAAACCTTTGAGGTCTTCATATTGCCATGCAAAAATATCACTGAATTCTTTGAATAACTGAGTGTAAGCTTGCTTCTCCAATTTAGTGTTTACCTTTCCAAATTGTAAGCTCTTACCTAGTTCCAACTCTAATTCAACACACTGTTCTTATTGGACTACTAGGCTAGTTTTTCTTTTCTTAACTTCATCAGCCTTGTTGAAGATAGTCTCTAAGGTGACAAGATCTCTAGGCATCTTATTAGACTTAAGTTGTATCACCTGATCACCATAGTTCTGTGATAGCCTATCTTGATTGTACTATGAAAAAACATCTTCTTCAAACAAGAATTACAAAATATGTTCATCATTGTCAAACACTTTCCAATTGACATCATTATCAGGAATAGAGGGTCTGACAATCACTTTGATATGTTGTTGATCTATTTATTTTGAAACACTATTTGGAATATCATACTAAGATCCAATAGCAGCTAATCTATCTGCATTCTAATTTAGTTTCCTAGGGATAGCAACAATATTGAAAGCACAAAAATCTTCAATTATATCCCAAACTCTCTGCTTGTATGCTCTCAAGGTGTCATTCTTGGTTGCACTTATCCCTCTTACTTGGCTGACAACTAACTCACTATCACCATAAAATTTTAAGGCTTTGAGCCCTCTTTTTCTAGCCCACTCCAATCCATTCACAAGGATTTCATACTCTGTAGTGTTGTGAGTGTAGGAGAAACTAAATCTAAAAGTAGTATAATACCTTTCTCCTCTTGGGGGTTACTAACATAGCACCACCACTAGAACCATGTCTACTTCTACCACCATGTCTACTTCTAGCTCCATCAAAAAATAGTTCCCAAACTTGATTGTTCTGATCGACTGAATTAGTATCTTCCTTGAGAAGGCTTGGTTCTATGGCTCCACTTTCTTGTATTAAATAACTTCCCAAACCAACATCCCAAATAATATTTTCTTGGGCCTCTGAAGCTCTTTCATCTAGTAAAATATCAGGGATACTTTCTATCTTGGTGCTTGCTTCACTAATAGTTTGGAAGTCACTGCTATCAAATGTCGAGCAATTTATATTGTTGGTATTAGACACATATGGCTCTATATGGTGTGTTGCCAATGGTTCTGACTTAATGGTGACCTTGGTCCCATACCTTGTATGAAATAGCATGTGAGACTAGTCAGAGGATAGATAGCCTCCTATCTTAGTTGTAAACTCCCTTGAAAGACATATAGCAAATAATGTAGGGAGATCTATGATATATATATCAAGGAGGATGGAAAAATTAGGACTAGCATGAAGGATTAGGCTGGTATCCTTGGCCACAACTATAGTATTGACTAAGGATCCATCAAGTTGTGTAACCTTCTTTTGAAAGGGTTCAAATTTGAGTCCTATTTGGTCAACTACTTTCTTGGGCATTATAGTGCTAATAGCTCCACTATCTATCATACAATTATGTACTAAAGATTTTCCAATGATTAAAGATACATAAAAGGGAGGTGGTTTTGAGTTCCTACCTCGAATGGTATTGGCTTTGGAGTTTCTACCTAGAACCTCCATTTCTTGATTAGTGTTAACCAACACTAGCTTTGTAGCTTCTTTTGTAGGTTGAGGGGTTGTTGCCTCAGTTATGGCCTCCTTCAAGATTTTAGACTGCCCCATAATAGCTAGAGAGTCCCACATAGACATGGTGACATTCACCTTCTTCATGTTGTCTACAATGTTATAAGGTGTTATATTGTGTAGTCTTTGTTGTGTCTTTGGCATCACAAACTCCACTTCTTTGGAAAGTTGGCCTTCTTTGCTTGTAATGATAGGAACCTCCTTAGGTGTGATGGGAGTAGCTTGTTGCAATGGCTTTGTAGATGTAGTGGCTTTGGCATTGGAATCTACTCTCTCCATGTCTTGAGCTCTTCTCTTTGCTCTTGTCTTGGCAACAAAAGCAACTTCATCATTGATTCCATTGAAGTCTAGCTACTCCCAATTGAAAAGAGAAGTCTCATTCTTGTGATTCTTTTTGAGGAACTAACCCACTGGATGAAGCCTTTGATTGAGCTTGTGAGGCATTTTGAACCATTAAGGTTTGGTTCATCCATCCATTTGAACACATAGCCTGATTATGAGGTTGATTACAAGGAAAGAACCATTCATTATCCATAGCCATATTATTTTAACTAGGAACCATATCCCTCACTGGATTTGTAGAATTGAGGGGTGCAGCGTTGTATGGTTGGAATGGTCTTTGGTTAAAACTTTGTCTGTGTCCTTGATAGCCTCCTTGGTATGGTGGCCTAGTTTTTTGATAAGGTTGTCCTTGATTTTGATATTGCTGATTAAAACCTTGGCCTTGTGACTAAAAGGGTGGTCTAGTTCCTTAACCTTGCTTCTTTATATTTGTGACCTCTTTAGTCAAGGTCTACAACAAATTTGTCATTTCTTTCTTACTACTTTCTTGGCTATTCTTTATCTCTTGTAGCTCTTGAGAGAAACTTGTTCTCAACTCTTGACCATTGGTACTAGCCTAAGGTGCCAATATGTTGGGAATAGGGGTAAATGGGGGTACTTGTGTAGGTGCAATGGGTTGAAGGCTAGGAAAAAAGGGCATTGGTGGCCTTCTAGCTATCATGCCTACTTGAATCAAACAATTTTTAGCTTTGATAGCTATGTCAAAAGCCTGGGGTAGAGTAGTACCACCCATAGATTGGATCATGACAAAAATTTGACCATTCAAACTTTGCAAGTAATATAGGAAAGCATGGTCAGCTGATGGTCTCACTGAGACTGGAATTCTATTCCATGTCTTAAGGAATCTACTATTGTAATTTATCATCTGCTCTTGAGGGTCTCTTTTAATGGTTGTCAACTAATCTACTAGAGATAGGTTATCTGATTTATCCTCAAAATGCTTACTTAATGTATCTCCTAACCCATCCCATGAATTAATAGAACCAACAGTTAGAGTTCTAAACCATTCAAGAGCCTTACCTTTTAGAGAGGCTGCTAACAATTTGGTGGCTACATCTTCTTGGGTTATGTTGTGTATGATGTAGATGGTGATCAAATCTATAATGTTTTCAAAGGCTATTGTCTATCCTTCACCTATGAACTTAGGTAGGCTCTTCAATGCCACCAAGGGCACATCATTATGCACAACAAAAGTCAGTGGGCTGCCTTGGTTGAAAGGTGCAAAAGAAAACTACCTAGCCATTGTAGGAGCTATGATTTGGGGATTTACAACTATATGAGATGTATTTGCTGCTTGATTTGAACCTTTTTATAGATCTTTGGTTAGAGATCTTCCTCTTCTTTTCGAATGAAAGGGAAAAGGTCTCCTTTCTAAAGTATCAGGAGGTGTAGACTAAACTCTCCTTGTAGGGGATGTTCTTTGAGTTGATCGACCTTTGTAGCCTCTTTTCAAGGGAACCTCTACAAATTTAGTAGGCTTTGAGCTTCTAGTCTCAATCTTTCTCATAAACTTTAAACAAGTTAGACTTGTCTGTGAAATTAGTGGAGTCACTAGATATACTTGATAGAACAACTTCTAAAAGTCTGTATTATGCAATCTATATATCAAAGATAACATAACCTAAACATTAATCTAATTCTTTTGTTGTCCCACCAGGTGTGCCAAAATTGTTATACACTAAGTTTTCACCCTTGTCTCAAGCTCTCATAGTCTTGATAACCTAGTATAACATGGGAATCATCTCCAGGTTGTGGGACCTATGCTAACTGAGATGAGACCTCCAGGTTCTAGACTGGTTCCTCTTAGATAATCACCCTAATTTGCTTCTTGATAGGAAAAGTAAACTTTTGAGGGAAAGTGATAGAAGGAGTGCTTGAAAGGGAAATGACTTGAAAGAAAACTACCTACTAGGTGATAGACCGAAATTAGGGTATGAATTGCAGCATAGAGGGATAGAATCAATAAAAGGTTTAGGTCTAGTAGGTCACAACTTACTAAATAGGCTTGCATGAGTGTTTCATAGGAGGGCCTGAACATAAGACACAACCTATGACCTGCAAAAAGACATTCACTTCTACAACTTGGTGTAGGATTGACACAAGACTATTAGGGGGCTGAAGCATACCCACAAAAACATCTAAATCAAATCAAACACAATAACACACACAATTACAAAAAGTAAGAGGGATCAAGAACCCTAAGTTGTCATTGAAAACATGCATAGACTTAAATTCATTAAGAGATGATCCAAACAATGAAAGGATAGGGACAAAGAGAATGCCACAAATACCTTAAAGTTTCCTGAATAATCAATGGGAGATTACAAAGAGTAGAAGACTAGAGGGTAAAGAAGATACCACAGATGGCCTTTTGAGAAAGGGTGACTTTCTTTCAAAAGTGGACTCTCTCCTTTACAAAATGTGAACTCTCTAAGCTCTAAAACTCCAAAAATACAATACATACATCCCCCTTGCATGCATGCCAGACTCAAAATCTAACTAGGGTTAAAGATTATACATGAGAAAACAAACCCTAAATCTATCAACTCCTATATAAATGCATCTCTAATAAAATCATGGTTGATCAGATACTGTATTGTGTGCCCATCCCTATACTAAAATCACCTATAGACACAACAACCTCAACTCATCCACCCACCTACAACTCCACTAAGCCATGAAGGCTCACAATCTAATCTTATTTCCCTAGGTAATAGTACCATTCAAAAGGTGGTGCCAACTCTTTCTAGCACCTGCTGTCATGAAAATGTGGCAAAGGACCCTACAGATGCCGGTCAATAGTCACTTCTATTATCTTCATAACCACAACCATCCTAAGAATTTAATTCCTGAGCTACCCGACGTTGTGCATGGCCAAAAAGAGAAAAACCCTAGCAAAATCCTTCGTAGGAAATTTGAATTTAAATGTTAATGGCTAGTAAGTCTAAAATTAAAACATAATCATCGATGTATAACTTTCCTAGTAGATGAACGACCATGATACACTGAGAAAATAACTTCAAAAACCCTTCTTAAAAGTCAAAGCCACCATGGAAGTCAGGAGCTAATCAGAAGTGAGAAAATTGACACCTTTGACAAACACAGACCCACAACCCTAAGAATATCATCGAACGACTGTTGCATGATCTTATAACTCTGACAGATCCCTTTAGAAGATATGCCAGCCATCAATTTTCCTTTTAATAACTTTAGACCCACCCAGGACTGGATTCAAATCTAATGATGTGTGCATGATCTGATAGCCCCCAAAGATTCTATTAGATCATCAGACAACCGTTAGATCTTATACCTTGCTAACATTCCTGAAGACCTTCTGACAATGGTCCCACTAACACATCCCAGTCATCACCTCGTTAGCCAATAAAATGCAAGCACATCAATAAGAAAGGACCCACCTGACAGAACCTCTACGATAAAGAAAGATTGACAATCAGCGTATAATCTCATGGCTCTGACACAACCCACAAGATCATACACTAACCATTGATCTAAAAGGGACATAGTGTGTTGGGCCTACTCTAACAAGGCTACAAATCACAACCCTTGGCCAATCCAGAGCTTCCACATAGGATGACATGACAATGGACCCACTAAAGCTTTGAAGCAGTGCACACTTGGAAGAATTAATGGTCGGCACATAACCGTAGGTGTCAGAAAAGGCTATGTGAAGATACACCAACTATTGATCTTCATAGCTAGGACCCCCCGGCTATCTGAAACTATCAAATCATTAAGAGACCATGTGACCAAAGGAAATTCTAACCACTCCACTAGGTTGCTGATTGTTACGCGGTCATCGTGATACATTAAGTGACTGAGAGAATCTCTACATTCACCGAATCATTGAATGGAAAAGGTAACCACCAAGGAAATAAGAGAATAGGTGACCGACCAATAGGAAAAAAATGCACATGGGTATTAGGGAGTTTTAAGTGATCGATAAAGTAACAAAGAATTATAACAGGCTAAAGGGTCTTTTGGGCTTTTTGCTTATAACAACTACTTTTATGAATTTTCAGACTGCAAACTAGGGGATAAAACAAATTACAGAGGCCAGGAACCAGACATAAAACCATGAAATTTTTAGGGATGCTTGGCAAGGTAAAAATAGAGACCCCGGGATGGATTTTAGCCAAATTTGCATGGAGTGAAAAAATTAGGGTAACAATATGAATGGGGAATCTAGATGTTATATCAATTTTTTTTAATCTAAGAGGATTTGAGATAACTATTTGTAATCAATTCCTTCAAATGAAACCTCTCAAGGCTTAAATCATCATATTTTATTAAAAATGTGTTATTTTAGAAAAATCAGCATGTCTAAAAAGTGTAACCCACCATTGTGGGGTCACTGGAAAAATAGAGGTACAAAGGAATGGTAACCATCTTACCATGTCTAAAGTGATTGAGTGGGATGAAGTGGTAAGTATGAATTTTGGAGAATCTCAAATCTAGCATGATGTAGTAGATAATAGCCTGCAACATGAATCTCCAAATTTTCTTAATGCCCTTTGGATGGTAGTAAGTGCCAATCTTCATGAGAGCCCCTTTTTCCTTCAGATCCTTAGGGAACTCATTCACCACTGGGTCTCAGATCTCGTGATCTCTATAGAAATTTTTCCCAATAATGTGAATTCTAGTAACCTTGAAAATGATGTCTTCAATCATAGTAAACTAGCGACCATTAATTTCAACACTTCCCTCATTCTAATTCTTGAGAAACAAATCAGCGACTTTCTATTTCCCACCATGAAGTCTCTCCATGAAGGGTGTAATACTACCCTTGTGCAAAATATCCCAGACAATGCTTCTTATCCTCTATTTTTTATAGTCTATGGGTTCTCTCCTGATTCCTTGGCCACCCATGGTGCAAACCTTCCTAACACAAAATTTGCACTCTAGAAAGCATGCAGAATGGATGCCTCATTATTATGGGTCATGTTGTCACCACACTTCCCGCACTTGGAAAAAGTCATTGGAAGATTTTTTTTAATTATCATCATTACCATATATGGATCCTTGCTTGCCATGAATGTAGCCCCATGTGATCAGATCCTTGACATCCCATGGGAGGTCATTTCCATTATGCCACCTCACAATACCTTTCTACCTAACAACCACATTGGATGGGGAGTCTACCACTTGATTCAACTTCCTAAACACATATGATATATAGACCTTCTCAAAAGTATTGTGAATGCTTTGAGTCTCCAATATTATGTTGTTTATAGTCCATGAAGGGGAGGAACCATTCAAAAACCTTATAATATTATTATTAGAATCTCCTTCGAACCATAATTAATTTATTCCCAAATCTTGAGTGATCATGGTAACTTGGAGAGAGGCCATGGCTTCAACATAGTGTTTAGTTTGGGTGCCAAGGGGGAGACCATCAACAGAAATAAAAAATCCATGATGATTCCTTATCACTCCTCCACTTCTAGCCAACCCAAGGCTTCCCTTGGCTACCCCATCAAAGTTATCCTTATATGACCACATGGAAGGAAAAAGCTAGGTGCAATTTTCCCTTCTATGATCAACTTGATTTGTAAGGAGGTCCAAGCTGTTACCAGAAAAACCATTAGTTCCACTGCAAACAATTTTTTTTCAAAAAGAGCATGATGAATTTTAGAAGAAACCACTTTGGAAGGAGCATATAGGTCTAATTTTTTTACTATTGCACTCCTTCTAGATGCCCCAACAAAGATGGAGGTTGGACCAAGACTAGATTTTCCTGAAGTTAGGAGAGGAAGAGAGTGAAGGAGACCATTCAAAGAAGCACTCTTGAATAGCCAGGGGGAAAGCCCAGACCTATCCAAAATAGGAGAGAAGGGAAATCAAAACATCCACCACAAAGGGACAATGAATAAAGAGATGATTGATGGTCTAGTAATTAGATTTAAAAAGGACACACATATTGGGAATAGGTATACCCCTCTTAATAAGGTTGTCAATGGTGATAATATGGTCTTGCAATAGATGCCAAAAGAAGATGTTAATCTTCAAGATTAAGCCAAGGAACCAAGCTTTACACTAGCTATGATTAGGAGGAGGATCAAGAGAATCCAAGAAAGCCAATGTGACTGAGAATTTCCCATTAGGAGTATCTTCCTAAAATATAACATCTGGGGACTGATATAAGGAGAGATCTAAGAGAGACCTCATGAGGGGTTCCAAATAAGGGGATAGATGACAAAGATCTGTTAGCTTGTGGTGACTAATCAGGAAAGTACTATCCAGGAAAGTACTGTACACTTTTCCTCCCGACCTCGCCGACTACTTTTTTTGGTTATTTGGGCCGACTACTTATAACTCATTCTAACCCTAAAGCGGGAAAATATTGTATAATATGGCTTAGGGTTAGGGATTTTTTTATGAAGTATGATTTTAGTACTTGCGGCAGAGTTGGGCTGTAAGGGATTACGGATTGTAATCAGGTTGTAATCATTGGATAATAATAATATTGGACTCGCTGTTGGTGGATGTAGCCCAGGGATTGGGTGAACCACGTTAAATCTGTGTGCCATTGTGTTCTATTCTGTGTGGTTTATTATTTTCTGATATTAGTTATATTTGCACATAATTGTTATTTCTGCCTTGTTAATCCTAACAAGATCCACCCAATCATTATCAGATTTGTAGTTACAAACTTGAGTCCCAAAATGTAATAAGAAAAGTTTCTTCCATTTGTTGAAGGGCTCCACACTATCCAAGATTCTGTAATGGAGCCAATCATCACGCAAAAAGTTTATTGATTCTCCATTTCCAACTTTCCACTTGGCACAAGAAGTAGAAGTCTCTCTGGCCTTCACAAAATGATTCTAAATGATCAAGCCTTTAGGAATATCATCGTTCAATAAGAGGTATTTCATAGAATTATTGAAGTGGAGATATTTAGGTTCAATAATATCTCTCCAATTTCTAGTATCATAAAAACTACACCACGCTTGTTTAGCTTAAAGCACCTTATTGAAGAAACTTATTCTTCCAAAACCAAGGCCTCCTTTACATTTTGGTAAGAAGAATTTGTCCAAAGAAATAAGGGGAAGCCTCTTGTGTTCTACCACCCCAAACCATAAAAACCTTTTTTAAATTTTCTCCATAGCATCAACAAATTTTGAAGAAATAGAGAAGAGAATCAAAGCATAGGTAGGAAGGTTTTGATGAGTAGATTTCAAAATCTCTATCTTCCCAACCTGCCTAAGCATCACATCCTTCCAACCAGCTAGCTTCCTGTTAAATTTATCAATTAAACTATTCCAAAAGGACTCAAGAGGATTCAAACCCAAAGGGAGACCCAAATAATTCAAAGGAAAGATATCCATTCCACAACCCAAGATCTTTGCTATTCTTCTCCACATTTCAGTGGGAGTATTACTTAAGTAAACAAAAATCTTGTTCTAGTTGATAAGATGCTCCATTGCATTTGAATAACTATTCTACAATTTTTTTATTTCTCTAGCTTCTTTAACCAAGACCTCTCCCCAAAAATTAGTATCATTAATAAATTATTGATGTCAAAACCTAGTATTCCCTGAAGAAGGTTCAATTCCCTACAAATCTTGAAAATAAATCTTCACCAAGATAAGTCTTCTGAGGCTTTCAACCACAATAATAAATGATAGGGGAGAGGGGGTTTCCCTCTCTCAGAACTCTAAAAGTTTTGAAGAAGGCCAAAGGGGAGCCATTGATCAACACTACCATTGAAGTGGAAGAGACTAGTTAGTAGATGATTCTAAAATTGAAATGATTAAAACCAAACACCTCCAAAATCATCAACAAGATTTTCGAATCCACTCGGTCATAAGCTTTTGAAATATTAAGTTTAAGAAAGAACTCTTCATTGTTGGCCGAATCAAGGGAGTGGATGAACTTGTGAACAACTATGATGGAGTCTAAAATCTATCTCCCTAGGACAAAACCAGATTGCTGATGTGAGATGAACAAAGGGAGAAGCTTCAAAAATCTTATAGTTAGCACCTTGAAGATGTTCTTGTAAAAAGAGTTCCATAATCTAATGGGTCTAAAGTTCTCCATAGCCTCTGCTCCAAGAATTTTAGGTATGAGAACCAAGAAGGTAGTGTTATAAATTTGGCTAAGTTAGATATCTAGATGTTTTCATTATGGAAACATATGATCTATGTGAAGAACACAGATTACAAAGAGCAAGTATGACATAGCATAGAGCTAAATTGTCTAAGGATGTGCAGTATTTGCCCAATGCACCCTGAAGATAGTTTTGATTGGCCATGTCAATTGAAGGAAGTTTAGTGTTTGTGTACTTGAACATGGATACTATGATTCATATTGAAGACTAGTCTGAGAGCACAAGTCTGTACGACACATACAGAAGAAGTTATTGTAGTATTACAAGAACAATGTTAAAGCTGACAAGATAGTATAGAAGACAAAATTGGTAAAAAGTTAAGTGATTATTTTTTTTATCAAAATAATGTCTTAATCATATAAAGGGATGACATCCTATATGTTAACCCTTGGGTAGTGCATTGTAAAATATATTTTGTAAAGTGTTTTATGTTTAGTAAAGCTATCTATAAAATTTGTTATCCCTAATAACATTTATAAATGTAATGCATATGGAATGCGATGATATGTGAATGAAATAGATGATATAGCAAACATATATGCCAAAGGTATTGATGACAAGTTGTGAAAGACAAGAAAGTAGTATAAGGTTATGTACCTTGCCCTATTTTGTAATCAATAATCATTGTACATTACTTTTTTGGGCAGTGGGCTCATCTTGTAATCATTTGTAATCAGTAACACCAACTCTTAGTAGGGTTGAGGCTTCTAACAAGGCCTAGAGTCCCTTAATTAGGACTAAGACACTATATGTATGTAAAAGGCTCCTAATAGGGTAAAAATCCTTAAGAGGATACTTTTGATTAGTGGATTGTTGTGGGTATCATCCCCACTAGGGTTTTCCATTGACCAGGGTTTCCTCGAGAACAAATAATGTGTTACGAGTTCATTTTCTTTATTGTTATGCATGTTTTTAATTTTACTCTATTATGCAAGCATAAAGATAATCTGTTATATCCATAATTGGGGAAAAGTAAAAGTTTGTAGAATACTGATTCACCCCCCCCTCTGAGTATTCCCTATTTCTAACAATTGGTATCAGAGCTTAGTTACTCAAAAAAGAATCATTCAGTAAAATCCTAGCAGCTTGAGTAAGATCTCTATGGATATGGATCAGCTACAGAAGAATCTTGAAGAAGCTCTTGAGCATATTGAAATACTTACTAAAGAAAGAGATACTCTGAAAGGAAAATATGATGATGCAAAGAACCTTATTGAGAAAGTAAAAAAGAAGGTGGAAGAACTAAAAATAGAAAAAGGAATCTACAATTCAAATTGAAGATTGTGATGATAATCTGGAAAAGGAAAATGAGATCCTTAAACATGAATTAAAGATAGTAAATCTGAAATTGAGTTTGAAAGATGGAAACAACAAGAATGAAGCAAATCTGAAATCTGAGAATGAAAATCTAAAATCTAAGAAAGAAGATCTGAAATCTTAACTTTGTGAAGTGACATCTGAACTTGAGAAAACCAAATTGTAGTATGCTAAACTTGAAAAGTACAATACAATTGTGAAAGGTGAACTGACTTAGTCTAAGCAACAATTTAAGAGACTATATTCCACTAGTGAGAAGATTGATGAACAAATGCTTTATGAAAATCCATTCTATGATAAAACTGGTCTTGGAATTAACTCATCTAAGGTAAATTAAGAAAGAAATGAACTAGATCTAAAAGTTTCTAAAAACATAGAAGAAAAGAAATATGATGAATCTGAAGAAACACCTAAACAAGAAGAACCACCAAAATGAGAAGAATCACCTAAAGGTACGTAGAGAGAATTTAAAGGTAGATGTTTTACATGTAATACTTTTGGTCATATGAAGAAATATTGTACAAGTAAGCAATTTAAACCTCTTAAGGGTTATTGTTATAATTGTCATGGTTTTGGATATAGAGCTATTGAATGTAGGAAGCCTAAATTTAATGAGAATAATAGTAGTAGAATGTATAGAGATACTAACCATGAAAATAAGAAACCTACTGAAGATATGAACAAAAGAAATGGAGTAGTATGTTATAGATGCAACAAGGTTGGACACATTGCCAGGAATTGCAGATCACAAATCAACTAGACTGGACCAAGATATGGAAACAGTGGAGTAGTTTGTTAGATATGCAACAAATTTGGTCATACAACAAGGTTTTACATAATGAACAACATGAGAAACACTAATCCTAGAAGTCATGCACGGAGAAATGAGAATGAAAGAAATAATCAAGGAGGTTGTTGTAGTAAATCAAAAGAAGTGAAGTTTATTAAAGCCACAGATCAAGGAGAGACATTCAGCATTGAAGGTAATCATAAAGGTGAAGTATCAAATGGTAAGAGTGAATCTCTTCCTAACCCATATCTAAGTACTCAATTCATGAAGAATGCAGTAGAATAGGAACTTAGGATAGTGTAGAAGTTAGTATAGGATGAATTGAGTCTTGTACAGTTAATGAAAGGTATTTTTGTTAAAAAGTAAAGTCCACCAAGATAACTAAGTTGGGGGGGGGGGTGAATTAGTTATCAAATAATTATAAATTTTATCAACTTCAACAACATTAAACCATGTAAGAAATATAATTACCAACCATAGAAAGATATTCATACACAATAACACAATGACACAAGATATGTTGACTAGGGAACCTCTTGATCAAAGAGTAAACCCCGGTGGGAATGATGCCCAAAAAAGATGAACTAATATGAATATTCCTTATGAAAGGATGGACTCTTTTATGAGTCTTATGAAATACATTTAGTACATATGAATCCCTGTTAGGAGATTTTGAATCCCTGTTACAAGATTCTAACCCTGTCAAGAGTTATGGAAGACAAAAGGACCCACTACCCAAACAACTTCAGGGTAAGATCACTAAAAACACTATCCAAATAATCTTTGTATTAATCAATAGAATAATATTTTACCTCTTCTTTGACTGTGCCAAACCACACTCATTGTTACACCAGGTCTCAGTTTCAGATCTCTATACTTCGCATGTCTTCCTTCACAATTCGCTTTCACATTTAGCTCTTTTCTTTACTTCATATTCATACACTACTATCCTCTTCTCTATAAAACAAGGAAACACATTCCTTCCTTTATACCACACTCAAATAATTACAAATTAGTTGGCATACAATTACAAAATAAAAGTTTCCACATGCTACATCAAAATTACATAAAACTCTCAGCTTCCAAATACAATAAACCTTCATTCATGTGGCCTTGAAGTTTTTGCTATCATCCACATCACTATCAATGATTATTCAACTTCCCTTTAACTACGCAAAACTAGATTCCATCCCAATTAGGAGATATCATCCAATTTCCTCAAACCGCTACTAAGAAACACTGCCTAAATACTGCTTCCACCAAAATGCTCATAACTTTCATAATAAAAGAATTACTATATGTGCTCTTAACCATATACATATAACATATCAAAGATTATATCCTCAACATCACATAGCTCTAATTGCAATAACCCATGTGCGCTAATTCAAACTCTATCTACTTCTCTACAAGTCTCCAAAAGATCATTCTGTTGACATCAATGACAATCATAGTCATGAATGCAACAACAACTACTATAGAATGACTGCCAAATATTTAGCATTCATTCCTAACAATCTCCCTCATTGGCATTGATGGAAACATAGATGAAAAAACATCTAATGTTCCAAAAATCCAATACTGCAACACTGCTGCTTCAAATCCTCTTCATCAATAAAATCTTGCTTCATTTTCCTATTCAGATAGTACAAATAGATTTTTTTCATGTACACTTCTCCCCCATTTACATCAATGATATAAATTTCATCACTATGTCAAAAAAAAATCTAATGTCAAAAGACACTATTCAGAAAATACATTCACTAGAGTCCTCATGACTCAGCTCAGATACACATACTCCCCCATAGAGGAAGTACCAACATCCAGTCCAGAAGAAAGATAAGGCTCATATACCACTAGATCGATGCAACCAACTACATCACTTCTCAAAAGTAGGATAGGGTATAACCCCAAGCATACCTCTCAGATACTGAAATGTATCCTTAGGAAAAGCCTTTGTAAATATATCTACTATCTACTCCTTTGTACCTATGTACTCATGTCTGACTTCCTTCTCAACAACTTTCTCTCTTACAACATGATACTTTATCTGTATATGCATTGTCTTAGAGTGTAATATAGGATTCTTAGACATACTAATTATGTTGGTGTTGTCACAATGTATGACAATAGGTTCAACAAACTTTATTCCATTATCCTTCAACATTTGCTTCAACCAAATTATCTAGTTATAATTGTTTGCTTCTACTACATATTCTACTTTTGTTGTGCTCTGTGAGATACAATTTTGCTTCTTTCTTAGCCAAAAAACCAATCTTCCTCCAAGGAAAAATGCTCCACCACTGGTGCTTTTCTTATCATCAACACTGCCTCCCCAATCAGCATCTATATATGCACATAGGGTAAAATCATCAGATTTTTCATACCACAATCCATAGTCCATTGTGCCTCTTAAATATCTCAGTATCCTCTTTACTACTACATAATGTGATTCTCTAGGTTCATCTTGAAATCTTGCTACAATTCCAACTGAATGTTGTATATTAGGTCTTGTATGTGTCAAATACTACAATCCTCCAATCATGGATATGTAATTCTTCTATTCTACTCCAGGAGTCTCATCTATGCTAGATAACTTATGTCTAGTTACCATAGGTGTTCCAACTGGTTTACAATTCTCCATTCCAAATCTTTTTAACAAGTCATCCAGGTACTTTTTCTAACTTACAAAGATACCATCATTGTTCTATGTTATCTGTAATCCCAAAAAGTATTTCATTTCACCAATCATACTCATTTCAAATTCAATTTTCATTTCATCAAAAAATTTGTCACTAGCTTCATCTTCTCCTCCAATAATAATGTCATCAATAAAAATAACTATAACTAACAAACCATTTTAATTTCTTTTGTGCAAATATTGCTATCAGTTGTTCCTTTTGCAAATCCCAACTTTAACAAATACTTGTCCAATCTTGCATACCAAGTTCTAGGTGCTTGTTTTAGTCCAGATAAAGCTTTCTTCAGTTTACATACCATGTCTCCTTCTTGAGTCAAAGGAAAACCTTCAAGATGCTCAATGTAGACTTCTTCTTCCAATTCTCCATTCAAAAATGCTGACTTCACATCCATCTAATATACTTTAAATTTCTTGTAAGTTGCATAGGCCAAAAAAAATTCTTACTGCTTCAATTCTTGCAATAGGTGCAAAGGTTTCTTCATAGTCAATTCCTTCTTGTTGTGAGTATCCTTTACATACCAATCTTTCTTTTTTTCTTACTACTTCTCCTTGTTCATTCATCTTGTTTCTTAATACCCATTTAGTTCTAATAACATTCTTATCTTTAGGTCTAGGAACCAATTCCAATGTCTTGTTCTTTTCAATTTGATCTAGTTCTTCTTTCATAGCATTAGTCCAACTTTCATCTTCACAAGCTTCACTAGTAGTTTTAGGTTCAATTTCAAAAATCAAACATAACTGTTCTTGTACCTTATTCCAAGTTAGACCTCCTATTTTGATGCTCCCAATAATTTGTCCAATAGGATGATTTCTTAATAAACTCTTGCTAGGTATCATTGTCTCAGATCTCACTTCAGGTGTAGCCTCTTCAATGAATTCACTATTCCTTTAATTCAACAAATCACTATCAATTTCATAAAATAATTCAGTAGATCTAGTGTTAGGTTTAGGATGAACTTCTTCATCTGATTCATAATCAAGCATTCTTTCCTGAATTTTGAACTTTTCATCAACCTTAACATTTGTGCTTTCAACAATAGTTTTAGTTCTTTTATTGTAACATCTATAGGCTTTTCTTTTCAAAGACTATCTAAGAAATACACCTTCATCACTTCTAGGATCAAACTTTCCAATATCGTCATCTCTCTTTATATAAAATTTTACTCCAAAAATTTTAAAATACTTAACTGAGGGTGCATGTCCAAACCATAATTCATAAGGTGTCTTGTCTGTCTACTCTGATTTATACTCTATTCATTGTATACACTCTTGTGTTCACTACTTCTCTCCAGAATATCTTCACTAAATCATTCTCAAATAACATAGCTCTTGTTGCTTCAGTCACTAATCTATTTCTTCTTTCTCCAATACCATTTTGTTCAGGTGTTCTAGGGGCTGAGAACTACCTCTTAATGCCATTTTCTTCACAAAAGGTGTTAAACACTCTAGAAGTAAATTCTACACCTCTATCAAATCTTAAACATTTAATCTTCATTCTGAATTCATTCTCAACTTTATTCTTAACAATCTTAAACTTATCAAATGCTTCAGATTTTTCTTTAAGAAATGAAATCCACATCATTCTTGTAAAATCATCAAGAAGAATCATAAAATACCTTTCTCCATAGAATCCTCTAGTCTTGGTAGGATCACTCAAATATGTATGAACAATTTCTAACTTTTCTATAGGTGTAAACTTCTTACTAGGAAAAGAATTTCTTTTTTGTTTATTCATCATACATTCTTTGCAAATCATGTTAGTAGGCTTCATAATTTTATGCAAATCTCTTACTGCAAGTGTAGTACTTACTTTCACAATGTTGTCAAAGTTTATATGAAAAAAACTTCTTTGCAATAACCAACTATCATCAATTTTAGTAATCAAACATGTCATCTCAGTGGGATTCAATTGAAATACATTACCTTTGGTTCTAGATCAAGTTCCAATGAAATTTCCATCTTTATCCTTTATCACACAAGCTTTTTTAGTAAACCAAACTTGATATCCCTTATCAACTAACTGTCCAACACTCAAAAGATTATGTTTCAATCCATCCACAAAATAAACATCATTAGTATTAGTCTTTCCATCAAGAGTAATAGATCCTCTACCTTTCATCAAACAAGGTGCATTATTTCTAACTCTAACAACTCCTCCATCATATCCATTTAACTTTATGAACATTTTCATGTCTCTAGTCATATGATGTGAACAACCACTATCTATAATCCAATTGGTTTTCTTTTCAACTTGAGAAACTAAGGCTTTTACTTCCTTGACATCAGTTTCAGAGTTTTCTTCTTTAATTACTACAAATCCTGTGTCATCATTATTTTCATTATCACTATCACTTAAGGTTCTCTCTATACTAGCTTCAAGATCTTCATCATTAGCATAATAACATTCCTTAGATCTTCTAGGTTTGAAATTGTTTCTATACTTTTTAACTGTCTTAGGACATTTAGATGAAAAATGACCATATTCTTGACAAGTCCAACATTTAAAAATTTTATTACCATCTGGTTCTCTCTTCACAAGCAAGGCAATACCTTCTTCAATATTCATATCTTCTTCATTTCTAGATCTGCTACTACCAGCATAATCTCCACTCACACTGAAGCTTTTTGAAAAAGTAGGGCAAACACTAAGAGCACTGAATGTTGTCTCCATTCTAGGTAAGTCTTGTGATAACCTCAGGTTCATCTCTGCTACTTCCAATCTTCCAAGAAGAGTCTCTCTTGTAAAGCTTGTAGTACAAGGTATAACTTGTTCAATCATCTATGTTGTCTGCTTAAATATAAGAGTCAATGTCCTCAGAATTTTCCATATCACTTCATTCTTTGTCTTTGTTCCTCCACAAGATTTTATTTCTATAACAATTTCTGACATTCTACCAATATGGTTTCTAACAAATTCATCTTCCAACATTCTTATATCTTCAAATGCACATATCCAATTATGTAATCTAACTCATTTTTCATGTTCATCACCTTCAAAAGTAGAGTTTAAATCTTTCCAAATTTCATGAGATTTTTTAAAACATTTTAGCTGACTGTACTCATTCTCTAGAAGGGCTATCAAAAGTGCTTCTCTTGCAAGTATGTTACACATGAATAGATCTCTCTCATTAAAAGTACATGTTTCAAGATTGTCCTCTTCAATGATAGTCTTATCATTCTTTGTAATCAACCAATAACCTACTCCTAAACACATTAGATGTGCCTTCATCTTTTCTTTCTAGCTGTCAAAATTTACTCCATCAAACTTAGGGCTTTCTTTCTTGAAATTCGCCATGGATCTCCTTAAGTTGTTAAACTTCTTTTTCAAGGACCTGCCACTTTGATACCAATTGTTAGAAAGTAAAGTCCACCAAGATAACTGAGAGAGAGAGGGGTTGAATTAGTTATAAGATAATTATAAATTTTATCAACTTTAACAACATTAAACCATGTAAGCAATATAATTACCAACCATAGAAAGATATTCATACACAATAACACAATGACACAAGATATGTTGACTAGGGAACCTCTTGATCAAAGAGTAAACCCTGGTGGGAATGATGCCCACAAAAGATGCACTAATATGAATATTCCTTGTGAAAGGATGGACTTTGTTAAGAGTCTTATGAAATACATTTAGTACATATGAATCCCTGTTAGGATATTTTGAATCCCTGTTCAAAGATTCTAACCATGTTAAGAGTTATGGAAGATAGAAGGAACCACTGGCCAAACAACTTTAGGGTAAGATCAATGAAAAAATTGTCCAAATAATCTCTTTATTAATCAATAGAATAATATGTTACCTCTTCTTTGGCTATGCCAAACCACACTCACTGTTACACTGGATCTCAATTTTAGATCTCTATACTTCGCATGTCTTCCTTCACAATTCATTTTCACATTTATCTCTTTTCTTTACTTCATATTCATACACTATTATCCTCTTCTCTATAAAACAAGGAAATGTATTCCTTCCTTTATACCACACTCAAATAATTACAAATGAGTCAGCATATAATTACAAAATAAAATTTTCCACACGCTACATCAAAATTACACAAAACTATCAGCTTTCAAATACAATAAATCTTCATTCATGCAACCTCAAAGTTTGCACTATCATCCATGTCACTATCAATGAGTCTTCAACTTCCCTTTCACTACACAAAACCGGATTCCATCCTGATTAGGAGATATAATTTGATTTGCACAAACTGCTACTCAGGAACACTATCTAAATACTACTTCCACCAAAATGCTCATAACTTTCATGAATAAAATAATTAATGTCTATGATCTTCACCATAGACATATAAAATATCAAAGAGTATATCCTCAACATCACATAGCTCTAATTGAAATAACCCATGTGCGCCAATTCAAACTCTAGCTGCTTCTCTACAAGTCTCCAGAAGATCACTGTGGTGACATCAATGACAATCATAGTCATGAATGCAACAACAACTACTACCAAATGGCTCCCAAACATTTAGTATTAATTCCTAACAATTTTATTATGTAATGATTCTATAGTTAAGACCGGATGAGCTAATATGAAGTTATGTGAGTTCACAAGAAGTTTTTAGTTTTGCAGGAAAGTAGAAACAACTTTTTAGAAAGAAGCAACAAAAGAATTGAATGCGATGTCAAAATTTTGTGAGATTGAAAGGTTAAATGATTATGATTAGTTATGTTTGATCATTAAGGTGAGTATAAATGTTAAGGAGATTAAGCAGCAGTGATTGAGAACAATTTGTAAGGATTTGGTGAAATAACTTTGTGCCGGATCTATGCAAAGCCCTAAATCACAGAATTAAGGTATTTTACTATGCAAATCTATCAGTCAGTTAGAGAATTTGTAGAGGATACAAATGTTTCATTGGTTCACAATATAAGAGATAAGATTAGACCTAACAGTAAAAGGGAACTGGTAGAACCCTTAGAAGAAGACCCTAAATTAGCATTATCATCCATACTAGATGGATTTTTACATTTAGATAATGTTAGAAGCTATTTGGGATGTAAGCTTGAAACCCTTAGTGAGAATGATTTTACTAAAGAGTATGAGAAGCTTTATAATCAAAGTATGTCATTGAAAGTAGGATTTGAACATTTGAAGGACAACGAAATCATAAAGTATTCTCTACAATTTGAATTTGATGATGAAGAATGCACCAATATAATTTTGAGCATAATTCATAATGGAAAGTTTTGGTTAGATGACAGAATGATAGATATAACAACAAACCTAATTCATGATGTAACTTTTTTGTCTAAATCTAGAGTTATACCATTGAATGAGAAGAACATGAGGAAAACAATACTGGATAATACTAAGTCATCCTACAATGGTAGAGGAATAGTGATTAGTAAGATTCAACAAGATGATGTTAGATACTTATGCAAGATCTTAACATCTAAGTTTTGTGCTAATTATAGAGAAGATGACATGGTAGCTGGTATGATTTATGAAAATTATTTGATGTGTTGATAAAGTGCAAGTAGATATGTTTTAAATCTTGAGAATTAAGTTATTTGAGAACCTAGAAAAGATTAAGAAAACTAAGAATTCCTAGTTTAGATTCTCATCCCTGATCACATATATGTTTTTCCATTTGTTGAGAAGATTCCCTTACACTATTAGTGAATATTGGAATGATGGCAAGACATCAATGGAAAGAATGAACATAGTATATAGGAGACACCCTATAGACAAGGTCAATGAAAGTGCAACTTTGGTAATCAAAACATTTTAGAACTTGACAAAGAACAGATCAAGAATTCCACAGACTATAGTTGAGAAATATAAGAATGAAGTATGCTTTATGGTTGACACCGACTTTACATTCATTGAAATAGTTGAACCTAGACTAGAATTCATAGACCCTCTTGGTTATGAAATTTATGAAGTTGAAGCAAAATAATATGTAAATAGATTGCTGAAATGTAAGTTGGATGTACATAGAATCAGATTTGGGACTTATGAGGAGAACTTAAACTCCGTAAGGTCTATTCAAGAAGAAAAACAATCCAAGAAGAGAGTAGAAAGTACTATAAAGAAAATTCTAAAGGACATAGGTAGGACAAAACAAGAATTTGTAATTGCAAAGAATACATCAAAAACACTTAGAGATATTAGGCAAAAGAAAATTTTGTTTGTTCCACCCCTATCAATAGGTGTAGTTGAGATAGGAAATTTTTAGCATGTAGTGAAAGTGGAGAAAGTTGAGAAGGAACAAGAAATTAGGAAGTATACAAGATCCTCCTCCACTCCACTAGGGAAAATAGTAAAAGAAATAGCTATTGGACCAGGTAAGAGATAGAAGACAATAGTTGCCCCAGTTCAAAGGAAAATATAAGAAATAAAAGATGATGAGGATACAAAAGTGAAGAAGAAGGAATCGAAGCCTAAGATTGAGAAAGTAAATGATCAAATCATTAATGATGGATATTTTTCAAAGATTAACAAGTATTATGATCTCTATAACTATTCTGAGTGATTAAAATTGGAAAATGTAGTTGTGAGGCATATGATCCTAGCTAACAAGAAGTTTGATACAATTCAAGGAAAGATCCTTGATGATCTATTTGAGAAGCTGGTAAAGAGAAAGAAGAGAGCAGCTGAAGAAGATAACAAAATCAAAGAGAACTTTATAAGGAAGCTCTGTGACATCAAAAATGAAGACCACCTTAAAGAAATCATGAAAGAACATGGTACACTTCTAAGAACAAAAAGGAGAACAATTCTAATATTGGGAGGTAATTATGAGGAAATAAATAAGGAAACTGAGTAGGCAGTTGTAAAAGTAATGACATCAAGTGTTGGAAAGCAGTCTAGTGTAGTAGAACAAGCTATGGAAGTTGAGCATCAGATGAGTTCCTCTCCACCACTTTCAGTTAAAATTGAAGATGAATCAATGCATGTGGAAGGAACTAAGATCACATTGGATAGTGATGATAATCCTTTTAGTAACCTAGAGAACATTTTTTACAATTTAGCTTTTGAAGAGCACGACAGGTCAATTGAAGAGGAAAGAAAAGATATAAGGAAAGAAGAAGAGACACAAGAAGAAATTCAAGTAAACATAGTAAGTCAAGGACAGAAAGAAACACCCACCAAAGTGGAAATCAGTCCTACCCCTGAGATTGTAGCTAAGAAGCCATAGATTGAATCACTATTTGCTAACATTGGAAAAGAAGTTGATGATGATGATCAAATGGAGTTGATCTCGTCCCTAAAATAGATTATTGGAAAGAACAAGAAGGTGAAAAGCCTTGAAGGATTACTGCAATAAGTAATAGGAAAGTTGCAAAGTGTTGTGACTAATTAGGTAACAGAAGCAAATCCATAGACTAAAGCTAGAGAAGTTATGAATACTTTTGATAATGAATTTACTAATTTGTCAGACATTACTATGGTGAAGGCTCAGGTAGCCTGAGGCCAAAATGCTTCTTGATATAAGTCAAAATATCAGGAATGATATCAATAATTTGGATGTGTGCATAAAATATTTGAGAAAGAATTTGGATAGAGGAAAATATTTTTATATATAGTGTAAAAATTTAGACAGTAATGTATCTAAAGTGACTAACAAGATTAAAGAAAATATGATTGAAATTCAAACAGAAGTGAATCTATTAGCCAGTCCTAATGTAAATATATTGGATGTAGAGAAAAGGATCGGTATGATAAATGATGAAATAAGGATTCTTAATGATGAGAAAGATAAGAAATTGAAAAGATGTGCTCTTCTAAGAGAGGACATTTCAATTGAGATAAGTGTTATTTAGGGACAATTGGAAGAATGTCTTGCATCTAAGATATCTTATGAGAAGTTTAACTTTTCAAATCTCCAAGAATGTGAGATCACATCTTATGGTTTTTGTGCACTACTCAGTGTTCCTGACACCATTAAGAAGGCATACAAGAAAGGATTAGAGAGCATAAAAGTGAACTTTGTAGATTGTGCTGCAAGCCTATTGGCTCTGTAAATTTGAATCAAGGTAAATAGTTTTGTGAACAGAGTTTTGGCACCCTTTTTTTTGTCATTATTGTCAAAGGGGGAGTGATATCATAAAATTGATATATATGATAAGGAATTATATTCCTAGGGGGAGCATAGATAAAATATATGGAGTCATAAGGTTTATAAAGACATAATTTTTGTTATGGCCACAATTTTGAGTTTTTGAGTTTTGAGACTTAGCCAATTTTCTCATATGTTGCCACGAATGACAAAGGGGGACATTTTTGGCAATTTGGCTGAGTTAGATATCTAGATGTTGTCATTATGGAGACATATGATCTATGTGAAGAACATAGATGATAGAGAGCAAGTATGAAAAAGTGTAGAGCAAAATTATCTAAGTATGTGTAGTATTTTCTGAGTGCACCCAGAAGATAGTTTTGATTGGCGATGTTGATTGAAGTAATCTCAATTCTTGTGCACTTGAAAATGGATACTATGATGCATATTGAAGACTCACCTAAGATCACAATTCTATACAACATATACGGAAGAAGTTATTGGAGTATAACGGGAACAATGTTAAAGTCGTCAGGACAGTATAGAAGACAAAATTGGTAAAGAGTTAAGGGATTATTTTTTTTATCAAAATAATATCTTATTCATATAAAGGGATGACATCCTAGATGTAAACCCTTGGGTAGTGCATTGTAAAATATATTTTGTAAAGTTTTTTATGTTTAGCAAAGCTGACTATAAAATTTATTATCCCTAATAACTTGTATAAATGTAAGTCATATGGAATGCAATGATATGTGAATGAAATAGATGATATAGTGAAAATATATGTGAAAGCTATTGATGTGAAGTTTTGAAAGATAAGAAAGTAGTATAAGGTTATGTACCTTTCCCTATTTTGTAATCATTAATCATTGTACATTACTTGTTTGGGCATGGGGCTCATCTTGTAATCATTTTTAATCAATAGTACCAACCCTTAGTAGGGTTGAGGCTTCTAACAAGGCCTAGAGTCCCTTAATCAGGACTGAGACACTATATGTATGTAACAAGCTCCTAACAAGGTAAACATCCTTAACATGATACTTTTGATTAGTGGATCTTTGTGGGTATCAACTCCACCAGGGTTTTCCCTTCGCCAGGGTTTCCTCGAGAACAAATATTGTGTTATGAGTTTATTTTCTTTATTTTTATGCATGTTCTTTAGTTTACTCTATTATGCAATCATAAAGATAATCTGTTATATCCATAATTGGGCAAAAGTAAGAGTTTATAGAATACCAATTCACCCCCCACTGTTAGTATTCCCTATTTCTAATAGGTAGCATTCAACTGCTTCAAAATGTTCTTAGATCTAAACAATTTCTAAAAATATTTAACCACATCCCCCGACAATGTCCTATTAGATGTGAAAAAAGAACATGGGGAAGCCATCAGGACCTGGCACTTTTTCTCCTATCATAGATTTCATAGGATTATAAACTTCCACCTCCTTAGGAATAACACACACAACTTTATTTTGTTCTTCAGAAATAATTATTGGAATGTTACCCAAGACCATGGTCTGGTTCTCCATCAAGAGGTTACCATCTTTAGATAAGAGGATGGAGAAGTAAAGAATAGCTCCATTGGTGGTGTCCTTGTGCTCTATAAGAACCTAATTCTCCCTTATGATTTTTCTTTTTCTATTTTCATCTCTGTGCTTCAAAGTGGTAAGATGGAAGAACGTAGTATTTTTGTCCCCTTCTTTTAGCCAAATAGATCTAGATCTTTGTTTCTAGTATAATTCTTGATTTCCAATCACATTATGGTACTCATAAAGTAAGAATTTCTATTTTTGAAGATATTCTAGATTATACCCAAAATTCTCTATCACCCCTTGAATTTGATTAAGGTCCATAGATTCTCATCTTTGGAAATAAAGATATTTCCAACATCATTCATGTTCCAATGTTTGATGCTATTCTTAATATTCCTTAGTTTTTTGGCCATTCTAAATATGAAAGACACATCAATTTGAATATCCTACCATTCCTTTAACTTATTTCTTAGATTTTGATGAGTGGTCCACATTTTTTCAAATCTAAAGGGGAAACATATCTTTTTAATGAGAGGATCAAGGATAACATAAATAGGGGAGTGATCCAAACCAATTCTAGGAAGAGTAGAATGAGTACAAGAAAAAAGATGGAACCAATCAAGGGTAATGAGGGAATGATCAAGGTGAACTTGGATGTAATCAGTACCAGTTCTCCTAATAGACCAAGTAAAATCCATCCCATGGAGATCTAGATCAAATAAGGCATGATCATTGATGAAGTCCATAAGGTCCATTATTCTTTCTAGATCAGGAGTACTCCCTCCTCGCTTTTCCCCTTCTTTAACAGGAGTGTCAATGTACCCCATGATAATCCCTCTAGAGAGATGGAAGGTGGAAGTGATAGTCCTAATCCTCTCCAAATACTTAGTTGTGGTTGTTTTACAGTTAGGAGCACAAACATTTAGAATAAACCAACTATCATTATCATGATAACTCCTAAACTTCATAAATAGAAGATTACCTTCCTGGTGGATGACTTCACCTTTGAAAATAAAATAATTTCAAAAAATAGAAAGGCCACCATAAGCACCATCAGAACTCCATCTCATGACCTCCATAGTCTTTGAGATCTTGAGACTTTCCATCTTATCTTTCTTCATCTTAGTTTTTTGAATCATCAAAATATCTGATCTATGATTCCTAATCATATTCATAATAATGTATTGATTATGTGGTCCATTAAGACCATGGACATTCCAAGAGATAATATTCATTTCTTCTTTGAGGAACATGCTTTGCAAAAGGCAAGTTGAGTCCCATCCACAATATTCTTACTTTCTTCTTCTCTAATCTTACTAGCTCTCTTCCTTCCTGGGGTTCTAGGTTTTCCTCCCGCATCATCTTTTCTTTTTCTTCTTGTTGCCACTTGTGACATAGGAATGGGTCCATATTTATATTTTCTCCCCTCTCTTTGAAATTTTTACCCATTCTCCCTCTTCAATCCACTCCTTCTATTTAGAAAACAATGCCTCCATTTTAGAAAGTTGTCCTAGAGAGATAGATTTTAACAGTGCCTCCATCTTAGAAATCTATCCAGGACAACCAAGTATTTCACTAGAGTCTTGAATCTTCTTGAAATGAGAGAGAATAAGAGTGTTACATCCCTGGCCCTCTTGGATAGGACCACCAACCATAGTATTAAAATTCCAAGAGTATAGGGATAAATTCTCCTTCCTCAACATTCTGAATATTGAAAGAGATAAGAACAAAATATATGTTGTCCATCTCTCATTGGGAAGAGTTAGAATCTCCTCCTTCCAAAATCCTCCACTCTTTTTCAGTGGTCTTATTTGGGTGTAAATAGAAAGAAACACCTCCATCACAAATCCTTTGTTCTTCTTCAACAACCCTCTCACAAGAAGAAGGATTCATCTCAACATTTTCCACTATTATAGACTTCTCATGGGTATTCAATGATGGAAACCCCTTAGTTTTTTCCTTCAATATAGCCTAATAGGGGGAATTTAGTGAAGGATTACCCATAGTATTTTGAATCATATTGGCTTGGTGAGGGACATATCCCTTCTTATCTTATTCTTCCTCCGTAGATGGGTGTTTCATTTCCTTTTTATTCAAGCCTTTATTTTGGGATTTTCTAGCTTTTTCCTTTACCATGAACTCCAAACAGGATTTGGAAATATGACCCACCTTATTGCAATGGAAGAAAGTAAAAGGCACACTCTCATAATCTAACTTTTGTAGTCTTTTAATTAGCTTAGAGTGGATTGTTTGCAAGTTGGCTATACTGATGTATATGACTTGATATAGTGTTTTCATTATGGAAACAAAGTCATATAGTAGTTTGGAGTCAGCACACTTGATGAGAAGATTAGAAATTAGTTAAGTTTTGAAAACTGGACGGTGTACATAGTTCCTGCAGGTCAAAGCATCAGCACACATGCGTACAAAAAAATTATGGTATGTGCCATGGAAGTTAAGTTGGTTAGACTATATTCATGCTTAGTCTATGAGTTCATGATCAAATGTGTAATTATGAGAAAGATACAGTCAGTTGAAGTTGCACAACTAGTGTGTGCCAGTGAGGAACAAAGCAAGCAGCTGACAGTTATCATTTTGTGTTGCGACTATATTATAATGTTGTAAAGGCTATGCGCCTATTGTAATTAGGTTTTTGACATGTATATATGTTTGATTTTAAACATGCTTAAGCAAATTCAATTGGAAGTGTTGTATGTAATAGGTTTAAGGGCTGACCTAGTTGTTTATTTTGTATGAGCATATAAATATAAGATGCACCCATTGTATTCAGTATGGAAGTTGATAGAGAGTTGTGAGAAGTAGAGTAGAATTAGAGATTTTCTAGAGGTCAAAGCATTAGCACATCAAAGGAACTGATCTAACAAGTAGTGTCATAGTGATAGTTCATCCAACAAACATAGTGTGTATCTTCGATCAAAAGGTTGTAGCCTTCACCTCTTGAGCAGTGAGCTCTAGGACAGTGCATCCACTCCCCTAATAGGGACTATTGTAAAAGAATCCTAACAGGGTTCAACCCTTGACAAGGTCTACTATACTTAAAGCATTGTAAAGAAACTCCTGACAGGGTTAAGGATCTTCTAACAAGGATCACAAAAAACTAGTGCAAAATATTAGTGGGTGTCAATTCCCATCAGGTTTTTTTACCTATTTGGGTTCCCCATAACCATATTGGTGTCATGTGTTGATTTCATGTTTCATGTTTATGTGAATGTTTAATTCAGTACTTAAGCATTTAAGTTCAGTATAAAGATTAAAGTAAAAGTTAAAATACAGTGAACACTAATTCACCCCCCCCCCCTCCCCCCCCTCAGTGTTCCCATTCCTAACAATTAGTATCAGAGCTCTGATCCTCAGTAAAGAAGTTTAACCACTTAAGGAGATCATGGAAAAAATAGAAATTAAACATCTAAGAAGAAATATTGAAGCTACTCTTGAAGACCTAGAGAAATCAGAAAGAGAAATTGAAGAACTAAAAGAAAAAGTCAGTGATGTTAATTAGCTATCAAAAGACTAAGAAATGATTTAAAAGAATGCTCTAACAATGATCTAGGAGCAAAGGTCAAGAATCTGAATGAAGAAAATGCATCTATGAAAGAACTACTTGAAGAATTTGATGATAAGTTGATCAACAAATAGGAAGTCTATAATGAACAAGTCAAAGAGAACCTTGAACTCAATGAAGAACTAAGGCAATCAAACATGGAAATCTTAGGGCTAAGAAATAGAAAAGAAAGCTTAGAGTGTGAATTGAAAGAAGAAAGAATCATATTGAAAAATTGCACACTAGTTCTAATTTGATAGAATCTTAGTTGTATGCAAGGAGAGCCAAAGGAGACACTAGCTATATTGGATATAATGAAGCAAAAAATTAGATTGACAACATGTGAGCAAGAAAGGACTCACAAAAGGAATCTACTAATGCTAAGGAGAATAAAGATCAAACCAAAGGTAATGGTGAGCCACCTAAGAATGAGTGCAAGTCTATAGACCACACTTGTTTTTCTTGTCACAAGCATGGACACATTGCGAGGAACTGTACAAAGTAAGACCTTTTAATGGTTACTATTATTTGTGCAATAAATTTGGTCAAAGAGCTATGAATTGCAAGACTAGTAAGAAGAATAGGATTAAACATGATCAGAGAAATATGATTCAGACAAATGAAAGAAGTTATTAGAATGTTACATGCTAGATATGTAACTATAATGGTCACTCATCAAGACAATGTAGAATGGTGACTCATGTCAATGCACCGAGGAATATAAGACCTCCAATCATTTGTCATTCTTATAACAAGGTTGGACATATCTCAAAGTTCTGTAGATCAAGGATGCAAGCTCAAGAAAGCCCTAAAAAGGTCGAACAATCAGTATTGGATCCTGAAGGAGAAGTTAATTTTGTCAAAGCCTAAGATGATGTGAGCTTGACTTTGTCAATGAAAAAGGACAAGACTAATGAGAATGTATTGGATGCATCCACAGTGGACACACCCTCTACATCTAGATGAATGGCCCTCAAGGTCATAGGGGGAGCTAATTTAGCTATAGACCCCTCTGTGGTTGGTATACTCACTCTTAGAGTATGTGCCTTTGGACTTAATCTTTTGGAGTATAAAGGAACCTTTATGCAAGAGGAAACATACTTATTGTTAGTAGAACTCAAGTTAGAAATGTTTAAGTGATAGCCTAGTTTACGTGGAAAGCATTAATGGTGGAATTTTCACTTTAAGTACATAGATTTTTTTGATTACTCATTGCATTCAAATTCAAAGAAATAGGAGAGAAGAAAGAGACTTATAAGTTGTTGTGAAGAATTTTAGAGTGATCTATTAGTGATTTGCAACAATTAGCTGTTGGAAATATTCAGGAATTAACCAAGTTACTGAGAGGGGAGGGGTGAATCAGTAACTCCAAATTTTCTTTTCATTACAGATGTATTAACATATAGTTCACTTTATCCTTATGCATATGAAACTTAAAAGCATTCACAATAATGACACATAGATCTGGTTACCCAGAAACCTTCCAAAAGAAAGTAAAACTGGGGTGGGGATGAAACCCACAAAGCTTTAGTACTGCAGTATAAAGTTGGCCAGTTAAGGCTTACAATTGATCACTTCTGATGATCTGCCCTGCTAGGAGCAATAAGGACTGCTAGGTCCACCTTGTTAGAGGATTTTTACAAACTTACAAAAGAAGTATGTACTAGGTAAAGAGATTTTACAAAGACTGTTAAGTCTACCCGGTTAAAGGATTTTAGTACTGATTCACCTATTAGGATGAAACAATAGATCTCTAGCTTTGCAACTAGATTGTTGAATGAGATTCACTGATGTATTGATCACCTTCTATGATGAATTTGTCTTTGCTATTCCTTATACTACTGTAGCCTTTTGTAATTCACTTATCTCTACCTTTCTTTCTTTTTCACATTCATACTCATTATAATACATCTTGGTATTTTACAACATTGTTTATATACAAGTCTAAAAAATTAATTACAATTACAATTACAAAGTCAGCTTGACAAATAAACATAAGTGCTACTAAGTCGGCCCAAGTATGGTTACACAGTTCCTACAAACTAACTCGGTGACTTTCTGATAGTCAACGCTGCATTACTCAGCATCATCATGCACTCGGTAGAAGTGAAGGCTCGGTTCATACTGACCACTCGGTAGGTTTTGAGCTTGGTAAATACTGGTGACTCGGTAGACATAATGTTACTCGGTTTACACTGTCCTGCTCGGTTTGCACTGTCCTGCTCGGTTTGCACTGTTCTACTCGGTTTGCACTGTTCTACTCGGTTTGCACTGTTCTACTGGGTTTGCACTATTCTTCTTAGTTTGTACTATTCTGCTCGGTTTGCACTCAGAATGCAAATAAGTGTTGTCACTAGTGGAAATCTTGCTTAATGCCAACAATCTCCCCCTTTGGCATTAGTGACAAAAACACTTATTTTCCAAAACTTATATACATGAACCATGCTGAGATTTATTTTGATTTTTCAAAATTTGTCTTTGTAAATTATCTCCCCCTTTCAATGTGCTAAATTTTCTTCTTTTCTTCTATACATATCTCCTTCTATACATATCTCCCCCTTTGTGACAATAATGCCAAAGGTGTATATACAAGTGATTTACAGAGAGAATCCAAAATTTGATAGAAAATCAGAATGTACCTTCATTATCAATGCCAGTGTTCTGTCCCAATTTTCTTGCAGAATCTTGCATGTTTGGATTGCAATTTGGACTTCTGCAGAGAGTTCAATCATGTGATCTTCTATTGAGAACTGATTGTCATGAATCAATGTTTTGGAATGTTCAATGTGCTTGTACATTGTATTCATGATGGGAAGGATCATGTTCTGAATGTCTAGCAGTGTGGACCGGATCCTTGTGTCTTCTTTCAATAGTTCTGACTGCGTATTTGATAGGTATGAGAATTTCATGTGATGAGCAGAGCTTGAACTTGGTTCAAGTTGCAGCTTCTGTATGCTGATCTTCAAATCCTCATCATTTTTATTCATTTTATCCTTGACATCCTTTGTGAACTCCGCAACATTGCATAGTCTAGCCAAAAGAGAGGTAACATTCGAATAGGAAGATTCAATGTTTGACAAAACTGAAGACAATTCCACTTGATTAATAGCTATGTGCTGAGCAATGTGCTCAAGCACTTTATTGTTGAATCTCTTCTCAGCTTTTTCAACTAACTTTTCTGTCCCAGATGAATCCTCATTGTATTTATTTACTGCTTCTACTAATTGTAACAAAACATGTTGAGAGGAGTCTACTTTAATACCTAATGCTTCAGACAAAATGTCCTTAGCATCCTTAATGATTTGATATTCCTTGTCTTTCTCCTCTTTAAGTTTCTTTTGCTTCGCTTTCCTTTGGAGGATTTCACCTATATTTTTCATTTGGTCCGCTAATAGATTTGCAAAATCCAATGTTGGAATTTCTATTTCCTCATCTAGGTCTATATCCTCTACTATATTCTTACCCAAAAATCTTATACTCGGTTGAGCCTTAGGCTTATCTGTACTTAATGCCTTAGTAGTAGTAATAGTAGACATAGTGGGACTGGCTATAGAGACTGGTATACTGTCTATTGGAGAACTTGAAGGATTTACACATGTAGAATCAAAAACTGGAATACTTACTGCTGGAAAACTTGATGAAGTAGGAGACTGCAACTTGGTAGAAGAAATGGTAGTTGCTTCTGTTGTTTCTATAGGTGATTGGACAAATGTTGAAGTTGTCACAACCATGCTTGAAGGTGTCTCCAGGCTAGATGTGGCAACTTTTACTGGAGAGGTGGGAAGTGATGCAATGACTTCTACCGCTATCCTCACAGTATCATCTACCTCAGTGGCTTCTTCCTGTTCATCACTGTCCTCTTCAATGTCTTTTATTATAACTATTTCAATACTCAGTTGGTGAAGATGGTATATGTTCTTCCATGTGGCATTTGCATCCTTCACAACCGATTCAATATTGTTAATCAAAATCAAACAAGTATTGAACTTCAGTGTCATCTTATTTTCATTCTCCTTCAATGCCTTCTTTATTTCATCATTTTTCAAGTTCGGCATTGACTGTCTCAGGATTTGATCAAATATGTCTTTTACAGTTTGCTTGGCATTGCTCCATCTCATTTTTATTGGATCTAATAAAACTGTTGGAACTTGTGGGGCTATTTCATCAGGAGAGTATTTCCACTGTCCCATCTTTTCAATGACAGCATCTTCTATTTCCTTTTGTTCTATTTCTGATCTGGTTTCATATTTAAAAGATTTTATATTACTTACTCTAGATCCTGATCCTTCTCTAAAAAGTTTGATCTTTTCTTGAAGGGTTAGAGGAGGCCTTTTGAATATTATATCTTTGTCTACCTTGTCTACTTTACCTCTTGCACTTCTCCTTGTAAATACAGTAGTGGGAGGCTTAGGTGCCTTAGTGATGAATACATTTCCTTTCTTCTTTGTAGGTTCTGGTTCCTCTGTTTTCTCATCCTTTTCCTTTTCTTCTTCAGTGTTTTCACCTTTGTCCTTGGTTAGCATTTGCATTTTGGCTATCCTCTTCTTTCCTTTATTTACTGCCTATGGAAGCTTTATGCTTAATTCAATTCTCACCTTAGCTTCATCATATGTTCCAAAATATGGAGCTTTGGGATTAACAGGCTAATTAAGAAGGGCTTCAATGATATTCTTTGTTTCATCAATGTTTACCTCATAAGGAAGAGGTTTTACGTGTACAATCCTCAGTTTAGCAGGTTGAATGTATACTCTGTCACAGTCCACCATGAAACAAATATCATCCTTATAATCCTCAACCAACTTCTATGGAATCTGGAATCTGTCATTCATTTTCTCCTTGAAAGACTCAAAATAACTATCCATGATGCTCTCAAAATTTTCACCCATTTCTAAAATATATTCATTTATCTCATAAAGAACTGGCACATCTTTTCTCCATACTACTTTTCCTTTGGAAGGGAAGAATTTCTGAACATAGAAGAATAAACAGACCAGTAGAGATCCAAACTTACATGGATTGTTTTTGGAAGTTTGAATACTTTCCATGTTCTTGTTAAACTATTTTAACAACAAATCTGCAAGGTCAAATGATAAGTTTTTCTTGACCACTTTGTATGCTATGTCTATGGCTTCACAAGAGACACTATTCTGTTGACTTGAACTGTATATCTTATGGGAAATTATGTGTGTACCAAACTTTAGTTCAGCATCAGTAATGCTACTTACTTTCATGCCTCTACCATCCCATTCGGCTAGGGTTTTCTTCTCCAGTTCCGACCGACCTAGGGTTTTGGTAGATTTTGCTTTGTTTAACATGGGAAGACTGGTGATTTGATGAATCATCTTCTTAGTGATCTCTATGGGTTGCTCAAGCCAAATCTTGCCTTCATGTACACGGCTAAGAATGTATCTAACCCATTTCTCCTGAAAGTTTTGAGGTAAATGTGCAATGTGAACTAATCCCTTGTCTTCCAGATGTTTGTGCTCGGGTTTTAGAATACCATCCACACACAATTCCTCACGCACAATATCTAGCTCTAGGTTTCCCATTTCTTGAATTGCACAATTGAAATGATTGCGAATATCATTAACAAGTAGTACCTTAGGAGGAATCTGAGATTGAGCTCCATTCGGATCTAGGGCTGCTGCAATTGTAGGCACGAGCTTGAAATTGGGTGCGCTCCATTCCCCTTGGACAAAAATTTCTAATCCTTTCTTCACTGAAGTGCTGGATGATGCCATGGTAGCTCACAAAAAATTCTTTTCGCAAAAGTGTTTGAATCATTGGATTGCTCTTGAAATTTTCTGCTCTCAAAGTGCTAAAGGTTCGCGGTGAAGAATGAGTTTGATTTCTTGCCTTTTGTTTACAACTCTATCATTAATGCTTAGTATGAATTAGGGTATGAATTCTGACAGACTGTCACCCACTATGAATTAATTGCTCGGTAAAGACTTCACAACTCGGTGAACTCAAGAATTCATATTGCTCTGACCTCGCTCGGTAATCATATTAGACCGCTCTTGACCTTGCTCAGTAAAGACTGATACTGACCTTCTTGTGATCTTGTTGCATCTTTGTATGCTGATTTAGATCTTTCTTTTAATTTAGTTCTGGAACTGCTTGAAATTTGTCTATGAGAATACAGTTCCAGTGCTCTCTTGGGAATTTAGTTTGAGTTGGTAGAGCCACCCATTCCATTACTTGGACTGGTTTGCTTGGTATATTTAGGAATCCACTTTTGTCTTACCTGTTTCCTAACCTTAGTTGCTTCATTCTTCTTTCCATCTTCAACTTTGCTAGCATTCATGCAATTTTTGGCTATGTGACCAAGTTTAGTGCATTTGAAGCATCTTACGGTAGTATCTCTTTTCCTTAGATGATGTTTTATACAGTTCATGCCAATGTGTCCATATTCTCCACAATAATGACATCTACACCAGGTGTTGTAATCCCATCCAAACATTGCTTTCATAATTTGTTTTTCTAGATTGAATGTTTTGGATCTACACTCGAATGCCTTGTGATCTTGTTTGTTGCATTTGTGATAATTACCTTTGAATCTTGGTTTTTCCCTGCATTCATTTGCTTTGTGACCATGCTGATTGCAGTTGTAGCATTTTCCATTGAATTCTACTTTTTCATTGCTCCAACATTTATTTGAAGTATGTCCTATTTTTCCACAATGATTACAAGTAGGTTTCTGATTTCTTTGAGTACCTTGCTTAGAAGATTCATCTTCTATTTTGTATCCAAGTCCTGCTTTTCCTTTTTGCCTATGAAGATTTCGATTATACAGCTGATCTAGGTCTTCTTGGCTTTTCAGCATTCTTTCATTGATTTGTTTTTCTGTGTTTAGGTCATCCACCAATCTTAGATTGATTTCCTTTTCAGATCTTAGTTCTTCTCTAGTGCTTTCTATTTCTGATCTTAGATTCAGAATTTCCTCATTTGTATGGGAGATCTGATCAATTAGGTTTTCTAGCTAAAGGGTTTTATTTTGGACTTCATTGTTCCTTCCATCTAATTCATCTTTCAACTTGTTTCTTTGTTCTAAGATCTCACAAAATCTTGTTGACTGTAGCTCTTGTTCTCTTTTTAATTTTCTCACTTCTTCCTGTAGAGACCCATTCTTTTCTAGGAGTTCTTTGACAACATTGTTTGCTTCATCTGAGCTATCTGAGGGAAAAAGATCTTCAATCTTTTCTTTAATGTAATTCTGATCATTCATCTGATTTGCAAGTTCCTTCCTTCTTCTTAGGGATTGGGAAAGGTGTTCTTTTGCTTCTTTAAGTTTGGCTATGGCCACTTCTAGATCTAGCTTTTCATTTTCAATCACCTTGTTCAGTTTGAATACTTCCATTATCCTGGATCTTTTCTCAAGCTAGTTAAGCTTTATCTTGAGAACCAATACTGCTCTAATACCAATTGTTGGAAATATTTAGGAATTAACCAAGTTACTGAGAGGGGAGGGGTGAATCAGTAACTCCAAATTTTCTTTTCATTATAGATGTATTAACATATAGTTCACTTTATCCTTATGCATATGAAACTTAAAAGCATTCACAATAATGACACATAGATTTGGTTACCCAGAAACCTTCCAAAAGAAAGTAAAACTGGGGTGGGGATGAAAACCACAAAGCTTTAGTACTACAGTATAAAGTTGGCCAGTTAAGGCTTACAATTGATCACTTCTGATGATCTGCCCTGCTAGGAGCAATAAGGACTGCTAGGTCCACCTTGTTAGAGGATTTTTACAAACTTACAAAAGAAGTGTGTACTCGATAAAGAGATTTTACAAAGACTGTTAAGTCTACCTAGTTAAAGGATTTTAGTACTGATTCACCTATTAGGATGAAACAGTAGATCTCTAGCTTTGCAACTGGATTGCTGAATGAGATTCGCTGATGTACTGATCACCTTCTATGATGAATTTGTCTTTGCTATTCCTTATACTGCTGTAGCCTTTTGTAATTCACTTATCTCTGCCTTTCTTTCTTTTTCACATTCATACTCATTACAATACATCTTGGTATTTTACAACATTGTTTATATACAAGTTTAAACAATTAATTACAATTACAATTACAAAGTCGGCTTGACAAATAAACATAAGTGCTACTAAGTCGGCCCAAGTATGGTTACACGGTTCCTGCAAACTAACTCGGTGACTTTCTGATACTCGGCATCCACTGCATTACTCGGCATCATCATGCACTCGGTAGAAGTGAAGGCTCGGTTCATACTGACCACTCGGTAGGTTTTGAACTTGGTAAATACTAGTGACTCGGTAGACATAATGTTACTCGGTTTACACTATCCTGCTCGGTTTGCACTGTTCTACTCAGTTTGCACTGTTCTGCTCAGTTTGCACTGTTCTACTTAGTTTGCACTATTCTTCTCGGTTTGCACTGTTCTACTTGGTTTGCACTATTGTGCTTGGTTTGCACTGTTCTGCTCGGTTTGCACTGTTCTGCTCGGTTTGCACTGTTTTGCTTAGTTTGCACTCAGAATGCAAATAAGCGTTGTCACTAGTGGCAATCCTAATTAATGCCAACATTTGCAATGCATTTGATTAGTTGCAAAAACCCTAGTTTGATGCACTGATTCTAAAGTATTCAGATCATCTTAGAGTACAGTTGGAAAGAGATTAAACAAGTAAGTCATGGCCACTCCCATAGTTTTTGATGTTGTAGAGAAGAAGAGTTATGCATTTAAGAAGCATCCATTTAAGTCAACCCTAGATGATTTAGAGGGAGCATTCTCCTACATGCCTATGGGTGTTATGCATGTCAAGGACATTAGGGCTTACATCTACTGTAAGAAAGAACTAGTAGGGTTGGATAGGTTAAGGGTGCACATGGATACCATGTTGAAACTAGATAAAACATTCATGGATGAATATGTTAAGTGGGATGATCACCCTATAGTTGAGTATGCTATGACATATGAATTTTATGAGACTGAATGGATTAAGATACTATTGAGCAAAATTCATGATGACCTATTCTGGATAGGTGATGTGCCAGTCAGAATTACCAGTGACTTGATATATGAGATGATAGGCCTATCTAAGATAGGGTCCATCCTTCCAGTAGGAAACGGTGTCAGGATAATGGTTAAGAAAACTTGTAAGTCAAGGAGTGATAGGCATCCACTGAGAGCACATTCAGAGATTATATAACATTGGAGTTGAAGACCTTCAAGGTCAAGATGCAAATGATGCATAGAATTCCATAAAACATTTTTGAAAATTATAAGGATACTATTTTCTTTATGGTAGAGACAGACACAACTTGTATGGAAGCTATTGAGCCAAGAACTAAGTGGATTCATCCACTTGGTTATGAGGTAGAGGAAGAGTTCCTTGAAGCATATGCATAGGTTCTACTATTAGTCCCCAAAGATCCCAATGAGCCAAGATGGGGAACTTATGAGGAGAAGACAATAGAAATAGATGCAAAACTAAATAGTGTATCAACTAAGAGGAAAGCCTCTAAGATCACATCTGAGATACTTATAATTCATGGAGAAACAAAAGAAGACCTAGAAAAAGAAAGGGAAGAAAAGATTGCTTTGGAAATTGAGAGTGCATCCAGAGTGGAAGCTAAGTCTAATGATCCTAAGATGAAAAAGCTAAAGATTGAGAAGACTGATGATCCAAAGGATAAATAGGGTAAAATTGATGATATAAGTCTTGCACCAATTGCTACAGTTGATATTGAATCCACATACGCATCTCCTAAGATGCCCAAGAGGAGAAAAAAAATCACCACAAATCACCCTTCAGCTATAAGTGCAGCCACAAGAAGCAAATTGAAAAATGTGTAGTCACCTCTAGGAGTAGGATTCATACCTAGTCTTCAAGTGTTAAGGACTAGAGTTGTAAAAGAAGGAAGGCTAGATTAGATAGCCAAGTTTTATGACAAATATCATGAAATTGATAAGTCAGAGATTCATGAGATGCTGATCAAACACATGATCAAGTTCAAGAAGATAGTTCTTGAATTCAAGACAACTATCCCAAATAAAGTATGGGAGATTATGGATACCTTGAAGAAACAAGTCATTGAAGAAGATTTTAAAATCAGGGAACAAACACTTGATTCCACTCTTCCAATATGTTCTATTGAAGAAAAGTCACTATTATTGAATTTGGTGAAGCCACACTTAAGGACAAAGATGAGAACACTACACCTCATGAACAAAGACTATGAGCTCATATCTAAGGAAATAGAGAAGGCCTTTGAGAAGGTATTCTTAGAGAAACACATGAAACCTAAGTCTACACCCATCACTCAAGCACCTAGTGAGTAGGAAAAAGTAGTAGAGACCTCTAATATATCATTTACAGGTCCTTAGGATTCAACACCTATAGTGGTAACACCGATAGAAGAAGTAAAGTCTGGGCCCATAACAGATACACAAAATGATGATACAATCTTCATTGACAATGTAGAGATTGTAATGGTGGCCACAGACAATGACTTGGATAAGTTTGAGGAAGCTTTTGTGAGCACACAAGAAGCTAAAATGTTATGTAGCAACACACCTCCCACTCATTAAGAAGACAAAAAGATGGAAGAAAAAAAAATAGGAAAAGAAGAAGAAAAGAAAGAACAAGAAAAAGAAATAGAAAAAGAGGAAGAAAAGAAAGAACAAGAAAAGATAAAAGAAAGTGAGAAAAAAGATGAAATGTCAATAGAGAAAGAAGTGTTGGACATCACTCCCATCACTCCTTTAGCAACATTTTTGTCAAGTTTGACACCTGACACATCCAGTTTGGACTCATGGAGAGAAGAAGACCTGATTAAGTTTAGCATCTTAGCTATGGAGAAAGCCAAAGAGAAGCAAGTAATGAGGAATCCCCTCCTGGTAGAATCAGTAAACATTTTGAACAATCTATTACCAGAGGACAAGAAAGTGTCAAAGATACACTTAGTTGATGATGTGAGTATAGTCATCTCATATTTTAAAAGCAATTTCTCAAGCCTTGAATAATCTACATCTCTAGTTGTAGAAGAAAATTATTTGAAGAAAAGATTGACTGAATTGGTGAAAAACTTTGCACTTTACCTTAGCTCCCTCAAGACTGGTCAATCATCCCTAAAAGAATTTGTAGATCAAGGAAGAAGAATCATTGCAAAATGCATGGATCAAGATAAGCTCACCTATGCTCATTTCAAGAAAACAAAAGAGGCTGAAGCTATGATTAAGTAAGTGAAGATTTTAGTGAAAGACACATCCATAGATGTGAAGATGTACAATAATGTCTACCAAAGTCAAATAGACAAAATTGAGAAGGAAAAAAATGAGATGACAAAGTTAAGGGCTAGATAGACTCAGTTGAGAAATGCTCTTGCACCCTCATTAGACATTCTAAATTAGAACATCAACGAGATTGATGCCACCATGATTACCTATGATCAAGGTCTTTGTAGAGATTTGAAGAAGATGGAGAAGCTTTAGTATGTATTATGCACCCATCTCCAGATAGAAAACTCTTTGATCACTTTTTGGAAGAAGGAGATCCAGAACCTAATGACTGCATATCCTCCCTCAGTGAGTATGTATAGATACAATTTTTTTTAGCACCTTTGTCATTAATGTCAAAGGGGGAGTTGTGTATAGAATATGGATCATAATATGTATAGGGAGATATAAGTATATGTATAGAAGACAAAAAGTTTTTGTATTAAGGAAAATTAGCAACTTGGCCATATTCCTTTGTTGCCATCAATGAAAAAGGGGGAGATTATTGGAAAGTTGGCTATACTAATTTATATGACTTGATATAGAGTTTTCATTATGGCAACAAAGTCATATAGCAGTTTGGAGTCAGCACACTTGATGAGAAGATCAAAAATTAGTTAAGTGTTGAAGACTAGACAATGTACAGAGTTCTTGTAGCTTAGAGCATCATCATAGATGCGTATGGTAGAATTATGGTATGTACCCTGGAAGTTAATTTTATTAGACTATATTCATGCTTAGTCTATGAGCACATGATCAGATGTGCAAGTATGAGAAAGATACAGTTAGTTGAAGTTGCACAGCCAGTGTGTGCCAATGAAGAACAAAGAAAGCAACTGATAATTATCATTTTGTGGTGCGAGTATATTATAATGTTGTAAAGGCTATGCACCTATTGTAATTATCTTGCTGACATGTATATATGTTTTATTGTAAACACTCTTAAGCTAATTCATTTAGAAGCAATGTATGTAATAGGTTTAAGGGCCGACCTAGTTGTTAATTTTGTATGAGCGTATAAATATAAGATGTGCCCATTGTATTCGGTATGGAAGTTGATAGAGAGTTGTGAGAAGTAGTGAAGAAGTGTGTGAAGACACTATAAGATGTATTAGAGCTTTGCTAGAGGTCAAAGCATTAGCACATCAGAGGAACTAATCTGACAAGTAGTGTGATTGTGATAGTTCATCCAACATATATAGTGTGTATCTAAGATCAGAAGGTTGTAGCCTCCACCACTTGAGTAGTGAGCTCTAGGATAGTGCATCCACTCCCTAACAAGGACTATTGTAAAAGACTACTAACAAGGTCTGACCCTTGACAAGGTCTAATGTACTTAAAGCATTTTAAAGAAACTCCTAACAAGGTTAAGGATCTTCTAACAAGGATCACAAAACACTAGTGCAGAATATTAGTGGGTGTCACTTCCCACCGGGGTTTTTACCTATTTGGGTTTCCTCATAACCATATTGGTGTCATCTGTTGACTTCATGTTTCATGTTTATCTGAATGTTTAATTTAGTACTTAAGCATTTAAGTTCAATATAAAGATTAAAGTAAAAGTTAAAATATAGTGAACATTGATTTGCCCCGCCCCCCCTCTTAGTGTTCCCATTCCTAACATGGATCTCTATAATCTATGGCATATCTTTTCCTTCTTCAAGCCTGATGCAAATTATAGCACAAATCAATCTTCTTCTTGCCATCATAACAGGTTCAATCGAAAGGGGTTCACCGAAAGACATAGAAATCCCATTAAATACATCCTCAAACCAAAATTCCAAATGGATTTTTGGTAGCTGAACTAATGTAGGAGCATTTTGGGTTCTTGAAGATCTTTCTTTGTCTTGGAGGAATTCCCTGTTAGAGGGATGCAGTACTTTATTTTTGGGCAACTTTCTGTGTTTCTATGTTGTGATGATCTATGGAGATATTTGGCATATGCAATGAAAGGGATTTGTTCCTTGATGTATGTGGAGGATATTTATAAGATCACATCTCTTGAGGTTGCATGGTTTGGGAGATATTGGATGTACAGTTTGAAAGTTAGAGTTGTTTTCCTCACTGTCGGAGTAGTATTTTCCTATAGTTTTGGTGCTGATTGCATGTTGTGGTGACCTTGATCCTTAATGAATCAGACTTTGAGATATTAGGGACTTAAAGAGGACCTAAATTAATATTATTTCCCAAGGGAGAAACTCCTAATTCCTTATGAGTAAAATGTTATGCCCTTTTTTCTTGGGGACCTATTTTTTGGCAGTTTTCATGTGAAACATGGAGTGTTTCTTCTTGCATGGTTCTGTGTGATGAGATGGGGCCTTGCATGGTTAAGGAAATGTTCTTGGGTCATGTGTGGACCTAAATATAAAGGTGCAATAATTTTTCATCATTCTTGCATTATTTTTTGTTTCTCGTATTGGGTTGGACCTATATTGTAATTAAATGCCTGACTGGCCAACTTGTGGCTTAGCTGGCTATATATTGAGAGTTTGGGTTGATGTAGAGACATCATCCTAATCATTAGATCATTAGGAAAGATGTAGAGTGTGTAGTGATATGATGGAAGAGTAGAATAGAAGAAGATTTGTGAATCTGGAACTTTGTAGAAAAACTTGTGGCTTGCGGGCTTAGGACAACAATAGGTTGCTTGGGTGGCTTGCGAGCACAAGTTTAGACTTGGTCTTGGTTGTTCCTATTAGAGGCTACCTATTGCATATCTAAAATAGTTAGTGGTTTCTTGGATCTTGTGAGATCTTGTTGATACTTTTTTATTTCATTGTATTAGGCCGAAACCCAAAAGGCCTTACAACCAGGCATGTTGAATGAAATTATATTTTGAAGCATTATATTGTTGAATTACACTATGCTTATTGTTTTTATAACTTGTAGTGTAGGCTTGGACTATCTATTCTTGGATCCTCCATCCCTGCCCTGTGCCAAGTTGTATTAGAGCTTGAAGATCTTGAGTGTGTAAACTAGTTGAGGTTGTTTGTACCAGGACCTTGATTTGAAGATGCCTCCAAGGAGAGCATATTTGATGTAAGAGATGAATATTTCCTTGAGTGAACAAATCACTGAATTGAGGTAGGTTGTGAAGATCAAGAGTAGATCATTGAGTGTGTGGAGGCAATTGGAATCTTGCAATCAAATCATTGAGTAGAGGTAGTTGCACTTTGAAGGGAACTTGATGGATAAGTTGGGTCAACTTTGGCCTAAATTCCAAGAGAGAAGACATCTTGACAAGGTTTCTTGTGATAGTATAGAGATTGAAGAGGTATGTGATATTGGTTTTTGTAATCAGTTGGTGGACTCTGACATGAAACCTATAGAGAAAATTATGGCTATGTTGTGACACAGGGCAGGGATGGAGGATCCAATAATGGATAGTCCAAACCTACACTACTGATTATAAGAACAACAAGCATAGTGAAATACAACAAATAATGATTCAAAAATTGAATTTCATTCAACATGCCCAGCTATAAGGCCTTCCAGGTTAGGGCCAAATACAATAAAAAATAAATTATTCTATGCCTTAGCTAGTTCAGTTCTGAAACAAATTAGCAACTGATGGAAACACTAAGGCAGATCTGAACTTGAGCTCGCAAGCCTCCAAGCAATCTCCTTGTCTCCAAGCATGCAAACCACTAGCTCTGCTATTACTTCTATCAGATAACAATTTGATCTTCAAGATCCCTCAAGATACAATATGATGCTACTCTCCTACTACCAATCTACCATCCAAATTTCTTCTAAACATCTACCCAAGCCCTCAATATATAGCTAGCTAAGCCACAAGTCGGCCAGTCAAGCTTTTAATTACAATATAGGTCCAGACCAATAAAAGGACCAAAACTAATCAAGAATGATAAAAAATTAAAGTGCTTTTGGATTTAGGTCCACACATGACCCAAAAAAATTCCATTAAGGTTGTAAGGTCCAATTTGATCACATGGAACATCACAAGAAGAAACACCACACGTTTCACCCGAAAACTACCAGAAAATAGGTCCTGAGGCAAAATGGGCATAACTTTTTACTCATAATGAATTGAAGTTTTCACCCTTGGGAAATGATATTAATTTAGGTCCACTTTAATTCCTTAAGTTCACAAAATAATATTCCTTATGGATCAAGGTCACCAACATGAACAATCAGTACCAAAACTGCAGTAACGGCCCAGACCCGAAAGCTGGCATGAAATAGGTCCTGTGCAAAAAAGGCCATAACTTTTGACTCATAATGAATTAGAATCTCTGATCTTGAGGAATGATATTAATTTATGTCCCCTTAAAGCCCTTAAGTTTTCAAAAAAAACTTCCTTATGGATCAAGAGAGCCAACATGAACAATCAGCACCAAAACTGCAGGAAAACACTATTCTAACGGCAAGGAAAACAACTGTAACTTTGAAACAGTCCATCGAAAATTTATGTGCTCATAGGAGAAGGTTCCCAAATATGTTCTAAAAATCATGTAAACTTCTCACAACATGAAACCAAAAATGTAAAGATTAAAATGCAAACAACAGAAAATAGGTACAGAAATCAGGAAATGTTTTTGGTTGATGCAAGATTGCTCAAAGCCTAAGATGCTCATGCATCAGACACCCTAGGTTACAAAAGATTTTCTTAATGGATGGAAGGACATATTATGGGACTCATCACATAAACCCCAAACTGGTTCTTCACATACATGTCCTCCAAGTCTTCCACTTCTGCTTCCTTTGTCTCTTCAAGTCTTTCCTAGACAACACGCAGGCTTGTGCTCCATACTGATCTCCAATCCTTTCTAGATCTATCAACCCAACTTGGCTACCAAAAATAAGGTTCCTCCTATCGAGTGTTGTATCTAGCAAAGGCATTAGGGAAAAAATTTTGTCACCCTTCTCAATAGTAAACACATTCTTGACATAGTCATGCATAGCCTTGCAATCATACTGCCAAGGTCTACCAAGCAATATATGACAACTACTCATGTTCACAATATCACACAACACTTGATATTTATACTAGCCAATCTAAAAATCAACAAGACATTGCTCCCTTACTTCTAGAGCATGAACATCTTGCAACCAACCAATCCTATAGGGATAAGGATGCTTCATTCTCTTCAAACCAAGTTTCTGAACCATGTCCTCAGCTACAAGGTTATCAATACTACCACTATCCACAATAACATCACAAAGTTTACCTCCTAACTTGCACAAAGTCCTAAATAAGTTACTCCTTTGACAAGGTTCCACCTTAGTACCGAGTAATGTTCTCTGAATTAGCAAGTTCTCAGATCCTGTCTCAGGCTCATTCAATATGCTTTCATCCACCATAGCATTCCTATGATCACCAAACTTCTTTTGTGTAGACTCAAAAGCTCTATGTCCTTCTCCACCACAATTATAACAAGTACCCTTAAAGATAATCCTACCTATCTTCTTCTTGAATTCCATAGGTTTCTGTTGATCCTCTGTAGTCGGTTTGTCCTTCACCGAGTGATCAATCTTCTCCTTCCCTTGGGGATTACCATGTTGTCTCCTTTTCAACTTATCTTCTACCTTTAGAGCATACTGATAAGCATCTTCATCATACCAATCTCATCTTGAATATTGAATCTTAGACCATTTACATACTGAGCTACCTTTTCCTTACCAAGTTCTCTAGGCCCAGGCCTAATAGTAAGTTTCTAGAACTGCTCGGTATAGTCTTCAACAGTCAAGTCTTTTTGCTTCAGATTCTACAACTTCTTAAACAAGTCAAGCTCATAGTCAGTAGGTATGAACTTAGCCTTCAACTTAGTCACCATCAACCTCCATCAATTGATCTTCATTTCACCTTCATCTTTTCTATCTCTTTGTAATTCTTTCCACCAAAGAGCAGCATGGCCTTTTAACTTAGTTTGTGCCAACTTCACTCTAAGAGGATCTTCAATTTTTACAAGCTCATAGAAGTCTTCTAATTCACCAATGCAATCAATCAGAGTCTTAGGTTTCAAAGAACCAAAGAAGTTAGAAACTTCCATTCGGTAGTGATTACTTAACTGAGCTCCAGATCTATGTAACTGACCAGCTCTATCTTCACCAAACCCTCCAGTCACCACCACTAGATCTAGTAGCTTCAAAGTCTTCAACAGCTTCCTCATAACCATCATTAGTACCAAGATTCCTTGGCATAACAGCAAGATTCCTTACAATCTCAGAAATCATGTCATTCTTCATTAATTCCATCTCAGATCTGAAATTTGATTTCACCTTCTCTATAATATTTTATTCCACAACATCATAAAGATCTGCAATTTCTCTAGGATCTAATCTTCTTGGAGGCATCCTCAAAGATTCAAATCTAAAGCAACAAGTCACCAACAAGGTCCTGGTGTAAACTACCTCAACTAGTTCACACACTCAAGATCTTTAGGCTCTGATACCACTTGATGTAGGACAGGGATGGAGGATCCAATAATGGACAGTCCAAACCTACACTGTTGATTATAAGAACAACAGGCATAGTAGAATACAACAGATAATGATTCAAAATTGAATTTCATTCAACATGCCCAGCTGTAAGGCCTTCTGGGATAGGGACAAATACAATCAAAAGTAATCATTCTATTCCTTAGCTAGTTCAGTTCTAAAACAAATCAGAAACTAATGGAAACACTAAGGCAGATCTGAACTTGAGCTCGCAAGCCTCCAAGCAATCTCCTTGTCTCCAAGCATGAAAACCACTAGCTCTGTTGTTACAGCTATCAGATAACAATCTAATCTTCAAGATCCCTCAAAATTCAATATGATACTACTCTCCTACTACCAATCTAACATCCAAATTTCTTCTAAACATCTACCCAAGCCCTCAATATATAGCCAACTAAGCCACAAGTTGGCCAGTCAGGCTTTTAATTACAATATAGGTCCAGACCAATAAAAGGACCAAAAATAATCAAGAATGATGAAAAATTAATGTCCCTTTAGATTTAGGTCCACACATGACCCAAAAACATTTCATTAAGGTCACAAGGTCCAATTTGATCACATGGAACATCGCAAGAAGAAACACCACACGTTTCACCCGAAAAATGCCAGAAAATAGGTCCTGATGCAAAACGGGCATAACTTTTTACTCATAATGAATTGGAGTTTACACCCCTAGGAAATGATATTAATTTAGGTCCAATTTAATTCATTAAGTGCACAAAATAATATTCCTTATGGATCAAGGTCTCCAACATGAACAATCAGCACCAAAACTAGAGTAACGGCTAAGACCTGAAAGCTGGCTGGAAATAGGTCCTGTGCCAAAAAGGCCATAACTTTTGACTCATAATGAGTTAGAAGCTGTGCTATTGGGGAATGATATTAATTTAGGTCCCCTTGAAGCCCTTAAGTGAAAAAAATAAAATTCTTTATGGATCAAGAGAGACAACATGAACAATCAGCACCAAAACTGTAGGAAAACACTGTTCTGACGGCAAGGAAAACAATTGTAACTTTGAAACAGTCCATCCAAAATTTATGTTCTCATAGGAGAAGGTTCCAAAATAGGTTCTAAAAATCATGTAAAATTCTCACAACATGAAACCAAAAATTTAAAGATTAAAATGCAAACAATAGAAAATAGGTACAAAAATCAAGAAATGTTTTTAGTTGATGCAAGATTGCTCAAAGCCTGAGATGCTCCTGCATCATGTTGAGATACCCATGTTTACTGATACTATGGTTGACCTTCTTAAGGTTGGTGAGAATATTTGTTTTCATGTTCAGTCAATTGTTTCTAACATGGAGATTGGAGAGCATCTAGTTGGGTGTGATCAGGCTGCTGTTGGTGAGGATTTATCTATTGATGAACACCTTTGTGATGGTGGTGTTGGTGACTTTCCTTTATTCAATGTTATGGTGCAGATCTTATTTTCTATTTGTGGACTTTAATTTTTGTTTGAATATACTAGGTCTTGTGATGAGTTGCAAAGATGCGATGCTGATGATGAGGGATTTCATATTGATGTGGATCTAAATTTGGATCTACTTGCTAGGGATTTGGATACTCTTGTTACTAAGATGAGTTGTGGTAATTAGTGGTATACTAATTGGATTTTTGAGATTCATATGATCTTGATGTTTGAATGGATGAAGCATAGATGGTTGGTTTTCTGATTAGTTCTCTTATCCTTGATGAATTGGAAGCCTTTGGTGAAGATGAAGTTGATTGTAGGTAATTCTCTGGAGATTAAAGTATGGGATATACTTTATATTTACCTAGGTAGTCTAATGTAGGAGAATTTTTGGTTCCTAAAGCTCTTTCTTTGTCTTGGAGGAAGTCCCTGTCAGAGGGATGTAATACTTTGTTTTGGGTAGCATTCCAAGTTTCTATGTTGTGATGATCTATGGAGATCTCTGGCATATGTGATGAAAGGGATTTTTTCCTTGATGTATGTGGAGGATATGTCTAAGATCACATCTCTTGAGGTGGCATGGTTTGGGAGATATTAGATGGACAGTTTGAAAGTTAGAGTAGTTTTCCTAGCTGTTGGAGTAGCATTTTCCAATAGTTTTGGTTCTGATTGCACATTGTGGAAAACTTGATCCTTAATGAATCATATTTTTCACTCTTATAGCCTTAACAAGGACCTAAATTAATATCTTTTCCCAAGGGTGTAACTCCTAATTCATTATGAGTAAAAAGTTATGCCCTTTTTTTCTTGAGGATCTATTTTCTGGCAGTTTTCATGTGAAACATGGAGTGTTTCTTATTGCGTAGTTCTATGTGATGAGATGGGGCCTTGCATGGTTAAGGAAATTTTCTTGGATCATTTTTTTACCTAAATCTAAAGGTGTATTAATTTTTATCATTCTTACATTAGTTTTGGTTTCTCTTATTGGACTGGACCTATATTGTAATTTAATGCCTAACTGGCTGACTTGTGGTTTAGCTGGCTATATATTGAGAGTTTGGGTTGATGTAGAGGCATCATCCTGATCATTAGATCATTAGGAAAGATGTAGAGTGTGTAGTGATATGATGGAAGAGTAGAGTAGAAGAAGATTTGTGAATCTGGGACTTTGTGACAGAACTAGTGGCCTGCTGGCTTAGGACAACAACAGGTTGCTTGGGTGGCTTGTGAGAACAAGTTTAGAATTTGTCTTAGTTGTTCATATTAGAGCTTTCCTATTGTAGATCTAACCTATTTAGTGGTTTCCTAGATCTTGTGAGATCTTGCTGATACTTTGTTATTTCATTGTAATTAGTTGAAACCCGGAAGGCTTTACAACTGGGCATGTTGAATGAAATTCTATTTTGAAGCATTATATTGTTGAATTCCACTATGCTTGTTACTATTATAACTTGTAGTGTAGGCTTGGACTATCCATTCTTGGATCCTCCATCCCTTCCCTATGTCACGAACCCACACTAGGGCCTGAATAAAAAAGAATTCATTCAGATATAGGTTGGGACCATTTCTATAAAGCCAGGGTGGCCTTACCTATGATCCAAGTCCCAACATAGATAATCTTGGAAAAATCCTCTTGAAAAGAGAATTCAAAGGAAAAAAAACCCTTATCCATGGCCATTATTCCCACATGGCCCTTAAGATCCCATTTTTTATTTGTGAAATCTCTAACAACATCCGTATTTGGGATATCCTTAACAAATTTACCAACCAACATGAAAGCCATCACAACAATGTTTTGGTCTACCAGCTCATCAGGAACAACAATAACATGCTTCCCATTTTTCTTATTAGATAGGTCCTTTATATCAGTCAAAGAGGACTTACACATGGGTTTAACCCCAAACAAGTTGGACCAGGGTTTAAAAAGGGAAGCTTCATCTTGAACACATAAGGTTTAATATATATGATGCATGATTTTTTCACCATCCTATTTTCATTTTCACAAAAGTTCAAAGGTTAAATGTTTTTTTGTTGATAGTGAGTTTGGGTATCTTGGATATCATTTTCCATTTTACTTTGCAGATGAATTCATTTTTCTCTATTTTTGGAATTTTTGTTTTCATTATTCTATAGCTAACCTAGTATATTATGTTGATTAATTTTAATGAATTATTGATCTCGATGTACATTAGAGGAAGACTTAAGATATTTATATGGGTTGAGATCCACATTGAGTTATGATTGTTATAGAATTATTTTGGGATGATTAGTTAATGTGTTCTAATACCTTGCTACACATTACATTTGGTGATAATTTTAGAGGATGTTTTGTTGCATGTTATTTCTTCAAATTGGTGTTGGAAAGTATTCTATGATGTATTTGAGAACCTTTTATCACATAGGGTAATGTAGAAGGAATAAAGAAAAATCTTTGTTTTGTAACGTAAAAAAAAATTTGAAAACTAATTAACAAAAGATGTTGTACTTACACATAGATCAATTTTATTATTTAAATGACGTAAATCATAAGATAGTAACCTAGGCACCAAAAATTTTCTTTTCTCAACTCTAAGTTTAGAAAATAAATATTTTATCTTTATGTTTTTTGCCATTCTAGATGCAATTGTGAAGCTACATTGAACCCAAAGTGCATTTGAAATTCTCTTTAAGGTTGGATCCTTGAAATATACATATATAAACTTAGCAAATACATTTTTGGTACCATGTAGTAGTTGATGAAGATTTGAACCCGAATACCAATAATAATTCATAACCACAACTACTATCACAAAGGGAAGATGGAAGAAAGATAATTGCACAAATTAATAATTGTATATTAATTACACATAATGAATTGGGATTACAATAATTTTGAATGATATTATTAAAATGCATCTATGGATTTATTAAATAATACAAAGTAATATCCCTAAAAATAGAAAATAGTTAACTCAAACTAAGAAAGAAAACTCGATTTAGATATAAAACTATTAGAGTTAAAATAGATAGAACTAAGCTAATATAGGCTTAACTAAATATCAAATAAGTCAAATCAAGCTAAGTATGCACATGAACATATTTTTTCATTCATGCATGTCAATATGAATTATCATAAATTTTTGCTCTCATGTAATTTACCATTATGTGATATCCATACCTTGGTTAAAATATTAAATTCAAAGAAAGCCTTCATTATGTCTTGTCATCCTCAATTGATATTTTTTGTCATGCATTGTAGAGATGTCTATGTGGTTCACACTCATCCCACAAATTTAAAAACTTGTAGTGAGCCATTGATATTTAACAAATGCCTCCATATAGTATAATGCCTCTTACAACCACCCAAATATGCTAATAATCAATACAAAAAACTTAAAAATCCATTGTTGAGCTTCACTTTTTTATAATTCATGGTTCTTGAGTTTATTTCACTCTTGGGCTTAACAATTTGGTCCTCTACAAGTTCTTCACCATTTTCTTATTTTAATGGGATAAATTACATATAATATTTTTAGTATTCATAACATCACATATCCATCACCTTGGCCTCTTTGTGTTCATTGCAACAAGATTGGGCTTTGTGGTTGTGAAGGAATGTCACTCACACTATCATTATTTTTTATTTTAATAGCATATCATAGTCTCTTGGTCTCATTCTTTCTATAATATATCTTTATTTCATTTACCTTTTACAATTTTATATTATCTTTTATTGATCATCTATCTAGTTTTTGTAGAGATGAAAACACCATAGGGACATGAATGAGGCAATTCTCTAAACTACCCCCAATAATTGACATTATCTCTATGAGAGTGGGGTTTGTAGTAGGAAAGAGTGGACCTACTCATGAGATTATTTGACATTATTTGGTTGTTAATTTATTTATCATTCCCTATTTATTTGTTCCATGTTTTTTTTCATAGCCTAATTATTTTTTAGTTTTCTTCTATTAGAGTAATTTATTTTTTTAAAATTTTAGTTAGTAATTTGCATTAATGTTTTGATTTGTGAGCCCTATCTATACTAGAAAAATATGTGTCACAATGATGTCCTACATTTTTACTATCATTCTCAATTTGTGCAAGTGTCCAAGGATAAACTCACAAAATTTAGTAGTTAATATCTATAGTCGATATTTTTTTTTAGTAATCAAAATATTTTTATTTACTAGTAGTTCATAGTTATTTTAGTTTCTTGTATTTATATTTCTTAGTTAATTTAATTATTTTATCATTTATTCATCTTGAAACCCTATTGTACTATCTCAAAATGGATGGACTCCTCATTTAAGACCTCTATCTCTTGAGCTCTAACAGATTTTCAGACCATGGACAGATTCATGCTCAATCACCTCTATCTCCTCTTCAATCCCATATTCTCCCTTTTCAACAATGTAGTATATGAGACCTCATGGTTAGCTCCTTGTGGGCCAGTCCTAGAATAGTTTAAAAAATTTGACCTATTCTTGGGAACATGTCGACCTAGGTCAACCTATTCTGGAACAGGTCAGCCAAGTCGACCTATTCCTTGAGGTTTTTAAACCTTGGGCCCAGTGTTGTCTCAAGGATTTAATTCTTAAAATATGGTGACCTCTTCATCCTTATTTTCTTTCCCACATGAAACTTGTATAAAGGGAAGCCTAGTAAACTCATTTTACACAACAAAAGACTTAAGAAGAAGAAAGGAAATATAAAACAAGCATGAAAGAAAGGAGAAGAATCAATGAGGCAATTTGAACATTCAAACATTCATGTCTTCAAAGATTCAAGGATCCTTTGTTAGCATCTTTCCTCTTCAAGATCTAGCATATTTTTGGCCATCAAGCGGGGAGATCTAGGTTGAGTTATTAATCATCTTCTTCATTTGATACACACTTACATCCATGGCTCCATGAAGTGATTTTTGTAGATCCATAACATTTGTTTAGATTTCCTACATTGCAAGTTCATCATTAGCATACAAACACAACAAAATCCTTATTGACAAGCGTTTCTTCAAACATGGTGAATATTTACATTTTTGTTGTTTCATTTACACATTTACATTTCAATTCAAGGTTGATTCCTCAATCTAGGGCTTTACCAAGGTGATCCCTTATCCAACCCAACCCAAAAAATATAGTTTTTTGTATGTAGGAGAAGGATCTTGGAATTGTAGGTACAAATCTAGAAGTTGTAGACAAAAATGTATTAGAAGAACCTAGGTCAACTTTAGAAAAGTCCCTTAGGAACACGGTGACTAAAAATTTGGCCTATTCTGGAACATGGTGACATGGATGACTTGTTCCTGGCAGCTTAATATTTTTCAGCATTTTCTACATTTTTAGCCATGATCATATATTTGTATTTGAAAATTTAGTTATAGGTCTAAAATAACACTTTTTAGAGTACAAAAGAACATTCCTCTACACATTTCAAGGTTATTACTTCATTATATATTTCACATCTTATTTTAGATCTATTTTCACATCTTAATTGGGATGAATGCCTACATTGAGCACCTAGATTTCAATTTCTTATCTTTCTAAATCAATTAGTTTAATTTTACAAGTACATTTACACAACCTTAATCAAATATTACATTGCATGAAAGAAGAATTTATTGTGTACTTCCTTAGTATATTTTCTTTTTAGCATTGGCATCCCTTTACCTTCTTGGGGTTTTTCTAATCTAACTTAGGTTATATTGAGAGTTATGTCTGGAAACCCCTCATTCTCTTATATTTTGTATGTTAGGATGAAAATGGTTAATTAATGAATACATATCACATAGTTTATATTACTAAATTCATAAACACCATTTCCCCCCTAAACACCTAGCTTACTAGACCACTAGTTTGAGTAAGGTGGTGAAAGGGTTACTTCATCCCTCGAGACTTTAACTGATCATAATGTTGGTAAATTTTCCCTTCTCCTTATTTTTGTGAACATAACATGAAACCTCTTTATATTCCAATTCACATGGTGTCCATTTGGATTTTCTTAATTTCAATGTGCTTCACAACATATATAATTTCCATAATTATTGTGAGAATATTTTTTAGACCTATTGTTTTTCTAAATGAGTATAGTCTGACGAAATTGGGTGCAATCATTTTCCATAATATGGATGCTAATAAACTCTCTAGATCTCATAATATTTCAAAGGATTCATGTTATGACTAATTACTTCTTCAAAATATAGGTCAAAAAATCATACTCCAACAAACTCTCCTCTTGATCCTTCTCCCATAATGGATCATAAGTCTACTCTTACTATCCAGTTTGACAAGATTTAGTCCATTCAGGGGAATTAGATGGATTTTGAGAAATTTCTAAATAATAAAGAGATTTTCCCCAATGTTAGAACTGTTGTTAGTAATCTAAGAAAATTGTTAAACATAGATAAGCAAGAACTTGAGATGATAATAGCAGTAGGATGGATAGGACATTATCACATATATATTCCTCCTCTTTAGTCCAAAGAAAATTGTTCTAATATTTTTGGAGAAAAAGTTGGTGTGTGCTTACCAATGATTTATATACACATGGTGGTGCTAATGCTTACTACTCACCCTTTTTCTAGAAACATTGTATCTAGTGTTAATGTGAGTAAAATAACTTTGGGTTACAATCTACAAAACACTGGTGCTAATCTTAGGTCTGGTCAATGTGTTAGTGACGGTGGATGAAATCAACCCCACCTCCCCCACCACATGATCCTATTATTAATACCTTATTGAAAACTATTGGAAAATTATATAAATAGATGGTAAAATTGTCCATTTCAACTAATTAGAGTTCTCACACTAAATAATAGCATAACACTCCCTTGATCATGAAAGTAACAAGTACCCCATTACCAAAAGTTGTTGAATCCCTAAATTTCAAAAGGTATAGTAGAATGTAGACTATTTTATTCACATCAACTCTTTTTTTTACTTAGTATGTGATATTCATACTATAGATTTCATGTTTCTCAGGTTGTTCTCTTTGTCTCTAAAAGAAACTACCATGGAATTGTAAAATTATTTCTATAATTATTTTTTCAAAACTTTAAATTAAATAATGAATTATTTTCTTACTCTATGCTAGGATAAAATCAATAGAAAGATCAGTATTGCTGACCTTGTTCAATGTAAGAAAGAGATGAACAAAATATAAATGAATTCCTCTCATGATATAAGTGTATATTTTTTAAAGTTCCTTATTTCATCCCTAATGGTGATCTACAAATGTTGTTCATTAGATATTTATAGTCAATATTAAGGGAGAATATTTCTCTACATTAATATCCTAATTTTACAAGCCTTTGTAGTGTGTTGATAGATTATCATTGTACTATGGCTCAATTTTGAGTTTTCTCCTCAAACTCTTATGGTGTAATATATTCCTCTAGTGGTTTTTCAAAGAAAAGGGCTATAGATAGTTTCATGGTACTCCCACAACCCTTTAAGAGGAGCTATTTTTCAATACAACTATAGTAAATTTAGACAATATTCTATAAAGGTTATTAAAGGAAAACCTAGTGAGTAGTGACTCTCATTGAAATTTGGCCTCTCCCTAATAATTTGAAATAACCCTATTGGTATAATGGGTCAAAGTTTCATTAATACTATTGTGTTCCTAGTCATAACACTAAACACTATGTGCCTTCAACATCTAGTCCAAGACCAAATAGATTGTGGTTGTATCCTGGTTAATAAGGGAAATCTAAAGAAAAACAATTAGTGGATAAAGAAAATAATGGGCTTTAAATTGCATTGATCCATTTTTGTTACATTATACAAAATTTATCTCTTCATCTTCATTATCTCCTCCCTCATTGTCTTATATTCATTTTGTTAACATGGTGAGAATTACTCCTATATCATCAACTAGTTAGAAATTGTGTGACATGAATATTACACCCACCCCTCTTCAAAAACCATAAAACATAGATTCCCTTCATTTTTATACCCTATCATTCTTCAAAAGGGCCTCTATTAGATGTTTTATGGTTGAACCCAAATGCCACATAGATATTATAACTAAAGAGATGGTTTTTGTCAATGGAGCTAAACTAGATGCACTATGATGAGTGTTTATTCACCATCTAAATAAATTAAAAACTATTGCTTCCAATTTTGGGATTAAAAAAATTAATGGTTGAAGTTTTACCCAAGGTTATTTTTACAACTTTTATTTTTATTCCAAAATTGGACCTCTTCCAAATTAAGTTAGGTAGTCTTTTTCTAGTCTTCATGGGAGTCATTCCTTTTTTTATTTACATATGTCTAAATTTTCCCCATGAGGATGTAATCCACACTATCTAGGCTACTAGATATCATCCCTAAGTATATCATGTGGCCTTTCTATTAGACTATTTATAACCTTCTCTAGTAGGGCCCTAACATCCCTATTACAGTTATTTATTAATTTTCTGAAAAGACCAAAAGGTTAAGGAGATAGTTTTCAATTTTATAGTAACTATCCTATCTCCCTTTATTGAGATTGTGTTTGTATGGTTTATTAGTAATCAGGTTAAGGCTTGGAGTAATTTTGGTGCATGCTTTTGTAATGTTTTATTATAGTTAAGATCCATTCATTCTTAGTTGTTCCTAATGAGCAATAAGGATATAGGGTTGTGTTAGATGGTCAAAGTCATTAGAAGGACATTTTTTGTGTTTTTGTGTGATCCAAGTAATGTTATGGGTTCTTTTAGACCCTTTCCATGAAGTGAGTTAGGGGAGTGAGCAAGAAATACAACTATGAGAAAAAAATGCAAAAGTTACTTGGGCAACTTTGCAACTTTTCAAATGTTGCTCGACAACTTTTTGTAAAGTTGTGAAACTTAGTTACCTGAATGTGTTATAAACTATTCAGACCAGTGTAAGAATCTGTAACTGAATTACCATACCTATTTAAGGACTTTGGAAATGATGTAGAATGTTGGGAATCATTTGGTTTAATATAATCAAGTACTCATAGAGCTAAATGATTGTGTTTTACTAATTTTTTAATTACAAAGATAATGGTGGATTTAAAAATCCTTTGTATCTATTGTAATTAGTTTCTATTTTTTAAAATTTTTGTTTGATAAGGATTTATAGTTTTATTTCCATTTTGTGTTTCACATGTAAATCTTTTCCCTACACTATACTCACTAGACCAATTAGAACTATGTATACTAAGATGGATCCCAATCCATTTCTAGCCATGGAAAGAGCCTAAACCTTGGTGGAATGATGAAGGAGTCTATGTAAAAAAGTTCCCATTTTGTTTTAGGTGTAGGGGAGAAAGTAATGGATTTTGATCTCTTTCCCTAGGTGAGCTAGGTTATAGCCTAGCTAGGGACAATAGAGAAACATAGACTGTAGATTGCAAGGTAAGTTAGAAGTATTAATTCTAATGCTTGGTGGATGGTATTAACATCCTCAAGGACCAATGAAAGAAATGGTGGACATTGATGAATCCATCTCAACTAGATTTGAGAAGAGTTCCTAAAAACTAGGCTTTTAGCCCTACTTTTAAGGACCCGATCCTTAAAAACTTTGCAGTACTGTACAAAAGGGTTGAAACCCTCTGACCTAAAAAATATTTTGTAATTCTGAAAAGGGTATCTAAATCCAAGCTTCATTTTACATTTTTTTTGTTAATTTTTGGATTTAGGTAAGAGAAGGTGACTAGACAGGGCTACAAGATTTCCTAGGCCTATTTCTAGAAGTGTTGTAAGAGAAGGGTCTAAAGAAGACTTACAATTCTAGATCTTCTTAAAGATGTGTTAAAAATGATGAAATAAGTGTCAAGATTACATTTCAATATTCATTGATATGCTTGGGAGTATGGTGAGGAATCCACCCCTATGGATTTAGTGTTGATTGAGACCTTAATTGGTAGTGGAGATCCTAGTGGTGAGGGTATAGGAGTAGAGTATCCTACCCTTAGATAAGGTTAAGGAAAAAATTATTAGGTCTAAGAAAGAGACCTTTTTTGTGAGTCAAGTGGGATCAAGAAGGATACTCACCATCACCTCTACTTCAACTCTTTATGCTTCACTTTTTATCCATTCTTTACTGGGGTCTCAAGGAAAGTGTGTTCTTAAAGGGAAGCTTCCTCACTTACTATGGAATTTGCAATCTTGGGTGGTACCTTTTGTTCCTGCCTCTACACCCATTGTAGAGAAGGAAAGGGAAACATTATTAAACAATTATAAGGTTCACCCACCTTTCCTAATATCTATCCTTATACACATGCCTCATACTACCATTTATGGTTAGGGTAAGAGATCGCCTAAGATATCTGACTCTCCTCTTGCACCTTCTCCTTAGCCTTCAATGAGATCCAAAGGGTCTCCCATCTATCTATCAAATGAAATTTTGAGCACAAATATGTGCACAAGTTATTATTTTTCACATCCACTCCCATTGACCTACTTTTTATTTTCATTATCGCAATGGAGAAAGTTGAATAGATTCTACCAAGTTTTTTGTTACCTCTTTAATAGTGGTAGGAAAGGAATATTATTCATCTTTACCTCACTATGGATCTCCTATAAACTATGAGGGTTGTACATTTGACTCACTTGAGAATATTTTGGAATCTATGATTACACAATCCCTCTCACTTACATCTATTGAGATCTTTAGCAAGGAAATTTAAGTAGCCCCACCTTTGGTTTTGGTGATTAGTGGGGAATTGGAATATTCTGTAATACCCCTCTAACCCTAATATAAGTTTTGTATTTTTGAAAGAATTAAGATCCTTCGATGTTTTCTTGTAGCTTAAGTTGTACATGATACTTTTTTGATCTATTCCTATAGTTGTTTATAATAATTTCATAAGCTAGTACTCAATGATTCTAATATCAGACATACTATCTAAAGGTATCACTTTTGTATGTATTTATCTCCATGTATGTATTGAGTACCTACAAGACCTTTATGAACATAGTAGGATGTTATATGATATGTACTTGATAGATATATATAAGTGGTTATTTATATTTTCTTCTATTAAGGTTACTTTGGATGAATCTTGTATCTCACTTGATGATTTGATTATGTTGATTTATTATTAGTATTGATAAGAGACTAACACAATGCTTGAGATTCTAACCTTCGTTATGATGATGCTACATGCTTTGAGTGTATATATATACATGATGTGTTTTCATGATTCAGGATGAAGTCGTAGTTACTCACATAGCTGAGGTCCACATGATGTATCGATCCTGGTCATCTGTCTGCAATGTTTTCTTTTATACGTATATCCGTGCATATGTATTTCTTCTTTGTGATGCAGGCTTGCAGGTACCGGGCATCGACTTCACCTAGCTTCATAGGTCTGAGCATGCCCTCAAATCCTCAATGGTTGTTTTTATGGAGATAGTACTAAGGCCCCTACATGAGTCTTCCTTTGTCATTATTCCAATTTGGGAATATTAGGGTTCCTTCTTTGTTAGTCAACCTTTGGGTCAAAAACCCAGATCCAACGCACCCGGTTGGGCATGGTTGTAGTTAGTGCCTTGTGGCCACTTGAATTCATTTGGTTGTATGATTTTTTTACTCATTTTATTTATTTCTCCTTCTTGGTATGATTCTTAGTTAATCTTTCTATGTTGTGTTTTAGGAGTTTGGCTTGACTTTCCTTGTTGACTTTGGTTGACCTTGTTTGATCTTATAGTTTTCTCAATATGTTTCATAGTTGATTTTTATGGCCTCTTTCGATGATTAGATTTATTTTGAGGCATGTGATTTTATTCTACCTCAGTGTTATATCTTATAGTAATTATAAATAGGTAATAATATTGTGATCTATTACTTCATAATCTTATAGATTATAGTGTTTGGTATTTGGCATGTATCTATATAAATAAATATATATATATATATATATATATATATATATATATGGAAATATATATATGGGTGCACACATATATGTATTTATATATATATAATTTATATGTGATTATATGTTAATTATTGTAGATATTGTTGATGGTGTATATTTCGGGATTAATGTAAAGTATAATATTATTAATAATTAACAATTGAATAATGCGAAGTATATTATTCTCAATTGTTAATTATTAATAATGAGGATAGGTTATATATATAGATATTGATATAATTAATGATGGAATATGCATATATGTTAGGATAATATTACATGTGTGTATGAATGAATACAAATAATCTTTTATTGTATATTTGAGTAATATAGTTGTATGATATTAAGTTATTTTATAATACCCTTTAGTTAAGAGTTAGTTGGGAATTGGTTACTTTTCCTCTCAACCTTTGGAAATTTATTTATATGCACTAATTTCTCATTTGAAGAGAGGGGATTTTGGGGCTGAAGCATTGAGGAGAGGATGGCCTTACATTTCATAGAGATTTTGGAGAGAAAACTTGGAGATGTGAAGGAGAGTTTGTAAGCATATGTCTTTAAGAATTTTTGGTTATCTTTGCTTTTGGGAGAGAGACATTTTTTTGAGAATTTCAGTAGTTGAGAGAGGGATTCTTTTCTGTGGAATTATTTCTTTCTTTCATGGAGATTTCTGAAAGTGGATAGGGTTTGAAGGATGCATCTCAAGTTTGGATTTGTCTTCTCTTTTGTTTCCTTCCTTCTTCGATTCAACCTTCGTAGGACATGAGGTATGGATTGAATATTTTAGTTACTTGATGTATCTGATAGATTATAGATCTATTTATATATTATCATTATTTATTATATCTGTACTTTTCATTTGTATGGTTATTTTAAAGTTTTGAGTTTTTGTTTGTAAGAATTGGCATGTGTTTTCCTAGGGTTTTTAGCAACCCATTTTTGGAGATCTGTTATTATAACAATTTAAATTGCATCTTTGGTTTTACTAAATTGATTTTATGAAAGTAAAATTCACAAATATCAAATGGGTATCTCTCTGATTTTATTTTTAGGGTCGAATTAATGCCTTATTTTTCACATTTTGGCAGACTATGCCTGTCCATTCTTGATTCCAAATTTTCTGTCAAATGTATTCGTATGCTACAGGCTGATATGATTATATAAAAGTCTGAATTTGATAACAGAGATTATTATAAGTCTTATCTTTCATTTTCAATTGGTTTGGTGAATTTTAATTATGTTTTGTGAAAATTACAACAGTTTTAGTGAAGGCAGGTCTGAACCCTAACCAGAATTTTCTGTTTTAAACTAGAAGTCATAACTTTCTTTCCCACCATTGGATCTTCCTAAAAATAAAATTGAGAGTCCATAATTATGTTAGCTAAATCTCCACAAAATAAATTTCCTTTATTTTATGTTTTGTGGAAGATATGGATGACTATTCTATGATGACTATTCTTTGCATTTAATCCTTGCTTGAAATAATTCAATTTAAGAACATCATTAAGTTTTAAGGTTTCGTATGGTTACCAAAGGCTATTAGAATTTTTTTTTGGTTAACTGGATCTATGTATACTCTAAATATGTTTATAATATCACTTGGATGTCTTCTTATATGTTTGGAACATTCTGAATGCCATATTGGGTTTAGGGTTGTCAAGTGGACTAGGGACAACATATGTTTTCTTAAACTCAATCAAATGTTGTTATGGAATTGATATGAATTCTTGATGATGAATCTATTATGCTCTTATGATTTTTATATGTATGTTAGGGAACCTAAGTACACTAGTTGAGTGGCTCATAGTGAGGGGCCGGGGCCCTAAGTGGCTAGTACCGGGATAACCTACTATGAGTTATTTAATCAAGTGATAACCTAAATAAATGAATTGGGAATCGGAGATTATTGGAATGGGAAATTACACATTAATCAAGATTAATTGTGCCTCGCCCATGCCTTTAGTGCTAGTAAAGACTAAGGATGGGAGTGGGAGAAGGTACCTATGCGTAGGTACAACTGAATGACCTTGTCTGTACGAGAGGCATTCAGTTCCGCATGTGCCTACTTGGGGGCCGGGGCCAAGAGTGGCTAGTACCAGGACAACCCAAGGGGTGAGGGCTATGCGATGACACTCACCTAGCTTGTAGCTTAGAGTATCTATCAAATTTGATCATGCCTCTGGTATTCCTTGTGGTCTTCTTGTCTTTTCTTTTTTGTTGTGACTTTGGGGAACTTTTATCACCACCTTAGGAATTTTCTAGTTGTTACCTCTTGTATGGGCCTTTGGTTCTATCTCCTAGCTTGGGGGAGTGGGCCTATTGGTTCCACATGGTTGATTGGTTAATATTTATATCGAGGTATTGTTCGTGATTCTCTGGATGATCCTAGCACATATTCCTTTCCAGATCTACAGTTGAAGATTTCTTATTGGATATTTTAATATGTTGAGATGTACTTATGTATTTGAATTCATGTAATTTTTAATCTCCTAAAAGGAGTCTTGTAGTATTGATGTAATCTCAATTCAAAGCAATGCATAAGGGAATGGGTAGTTCTAGGTAAAAGAAAGGAAAAATAATGTGGAATATTGGACATGTTACTAGCATTAAAAGAAAGTGTTTATGTTATTTCTCCTATCCTCTTATGTTGTCCATATGTAAAGGAAATAATCTTAAATATAGTTATATATAATGATGTATCACAAAAATAATGTATTCTCTCTTGATGAAAGGATCCAAGGAAATTATTGAGAAATGATAGCTTAGTGATTGGAATTATTAACAATGAATGGTTATGAAACAATGCAATAAAATAGTAACTTGATTATAATGTTAATACTTGGTTCATGTTAATGAAATACCTAGGATAATGCCTACCTTAATGAATATTAATCTCTTACCTAAATTATTAGAGAAAAGTGATATAAAGGATAGTAGATGTAGATGAAATCAATATGAATTTATGGAATGAGTTGATAAAAGGAATAATGATGTTGGATGATTAACCTATGTTTAATAAAAGAAATAAGTTAGGGACATTTAACTTGGTGCATTAAAATGAACGTAGATCTTTTAAGCTCATGATTCCATGAATATCTTATGCATGTAAATGGTTTATATGATGTTGCTTAGGTAGCGACGTTAGGGAACCCGGGAGGACTTAAGTTGTATAATTCTTACATTCAAGTAGTAGAAAATTATTTCTTCTTTTAGAAATATGAAGTGTAATGATGAATATTATTCTAGTTAAAATAAATAAATAAATAAATAAAAAATTTTACTACTTTCATTTTATAGAGGTTTTATGTCTTGTCCTCTTGGGTTGCCTGGTGGGGCATTACATATTCCATAATAGTCATACTACTGTAGTATTGACCTATGTCTACATATGATCAATATTTATTGGATGGTGATTTATTGATGGATGATCTATGAAAGTAGTACTCTCTTATGTATCAATAGATTAGAGTGTGCCTATTTATGTTCCCCAGTTCTTGCTTGTTAACACTATTCCCCTAGAGAGGACCTGTGTACTCTAGAGAGGGTTACATATTATACACCTTCTTCTATTTGATATCTTAATGTACTAATTTTCACACATCTCTTTCCAAAATTTTGTTAGGAATGAATACAAAGTGTTTTGGCAGTCATTCTATAGTAGTTGTTGTTGCATTCATGACTTGGATTGTCATTGATGTCAACATAGTGATATTTTGGATATTAGCAAGAAAGTAGGTACAATTTTGTTTTGCGCACATGTTGTATTGTAGATTAGATTTTGTGTAGTTGATGGTATGTTCTTTGGTGTGTTATTAACCTATGGTTAATAGCACAAAAATAAATTCATTCATTTGTAAGAGTTATGAGCATTTTGGTGAAAGCAGTGTTTAGATAGTGTTTCTGTGTAGCGATGTTTGAAAATCAGAGGATATCTCTTAGCTGGGATGGAATCTCATTTTGTGTAGTTAAATGGATGTTGGAGAGTCATTAATGATGATGTGGTTCATAGTGCAAACTTTGAGGATATGTTTGGAGAAAGTTACAGTAACTGGAAGCCGACAATTTTATGTGAATTCTGTGTGTAGCGTGTAGAATTTATTATTTTGTAATTGAGGACTGACTCATTTGTAATTATTTGAGTTTGGTATATAAGAAGGATTTTAATAAGTACTATAAAGATTTAAATGTGAATATATGCATGAAGTGAAGAAAAGAGCTAATTCAGTGATGAAGGAAGACTTGTGAGTACAGAGATCTAGAATTGTGATCTTGTGTAGCAGAGAGTGCAGTTTTGGCACAGTGTGAAGGAGGTAATATATTTCATATTATTCTATTGAATAATTCTAAGATCTTTTGGAAAATGGGTTCAGAGAGCTTGCCTTGAAGCTATTTGGATAGTGGGTCCTTCTGTCTTCCATAAACTCTTAACCGGGTTAGAATCTTTTAACAGGGATTCAAAATCTCCTAATAGGGATTTATATGTACTAAATGTATTTCATAAGACTCCTAACAGGGTCCATCCTCTAACAAGGAACTTTCATATTAGTCCATCATTTTGTGGGCATCATTCCCACCAGGGTTTACTCTTTTCAAGAGGTTCCCTAGTTAACATATCTTGTGTTATTGTGCAATTGTGTATGATTATATTTCTATGGTTGATCAGTACATTGATTATATTGTTTAAAACTATTGAATGGATAAATTATTTGATAACTGATTCACGCCCCCGCCTCTCAGTTATCTTGGGGATGTTTACTTTCTAACAATTGGTATCAGAGCAGCAAGTCCTTGAAAGAAAAGTTTAACAACTTAAGGAGATCCATGGCGAATTTCAAAAAAGAAAGTTGTAAGTTTGATGGAGTAAATTTGGATAGCTGAAAAGAAAATATGAAGACACATCTATTGTTTTTAGGACCATGTTATTGGTTGATTACAAAGAATGAGAAGAATATCATTGAGGAAGACAATCTAGAGGTAGGAACTAAAGATGAACTAGATCTATTCATGTGTAACATACTTGCAAGAGAAGCACTTTTGTCAGCACTACCAGAGAATGAATATAGTCAGGTAAGATGTTTTAAAACATCTCATTCAATTTGGAAAGCTTTACATTCTACTTTGAAAGGTGATGAACATGCAAAGAAGGCTAGATTACATAATTGGATTTATGCATTTGAAGATATCAGAATGATAGAATATGAATCTATTAGAAGCTATATTGGTAGGATGTCTGAGATTGTGATAGGAATAAAGTCTTATGGAGGTGATAAGATAAAGAATGAAGTGATATGCAAAATTCTGAGAACTTTGACACCAGTATTCAAGCAGACAATATAGATGATTGAACAAGTGATACCTTGTACATCAAACTTTTCAAGAGAGACTCTTCTTGGAAGATTAGAAACAACAAAGATGAACTTGAGATTATCAGGAGAGCTACCTAGAATGGAAACAACATTTAGTGCTCTTAGCATTAGACCTACACAAAGTACTAGTGTGAATGGAGATTATGCCAGTAGTAGTAGATCTGAGGAAGATAAGAAGATTGAAGAAGGTATTGCATTACTTGTAAAAAGAGAACCAGATGGTAAGAAAATTTTTAAATGTTGGACTTGTCAAGAATATGGTCATTTTGCATCTAAATGTCCTAAAAGAGTTAAGAAGTATAGAAGAAACTTTAAACCTAGGAGATCTAAAGAATGTTATTATGAAAATGATGAAGATTTTGAAGCAGGAATTGAAAAACATTTAAGTGACAGTGATAATGATAACTTTGAGGAAATAGGATTTGTAGCAATTAAAGATGAAATTTTTGAATCTGATAAAAGGGAAGAAAAAGCATTAGTTTCACAAGTTGAAAAGAAATCTGATTGGATTATAGACAATGGTTGTTCACATCATATGACTGGAGATAAAAGAAAGTTTGTTAAGTTAGATAATTATGATGGAAGAATTGTTAGGGTTGGTAACAATGCGCCTTGTTTGATTAAGGGTATAGGATCTATTACTCTTGATGGAAAGACTAACACTGATGATGTTTACTTTGTTGATGGACTAAGACATAATGTACTAAGTGTTGGACAATTGGCTGATAAGGGTTATCAAGTTTGGTTTTCTGTGAAAACTTGTGTGATAAAAGATAAAGATGGAAATCTGATTGGAAAAGGATCTAGAACCAGAGGTAATGTATTTTAGTTGAATCCTATTGAGATGACATGTTTGATAACTAGGATTGATGATAGTTGGTTATGGCATAAAAGGTTTTGTCATATAAACTTAGATAATATTGTCAAGGTGAGCACTACACATGCGGTAAGAGATTTACCTAGAATTATGAAACCTACTAACATGGTTTGCAAAGAATGTATGATGGAAAAGTAGAAAAGGAGTTCATTTCCCAATAAGAAGTTCACATCAGCAGAGAAGTTGGAGATTGTTCATACAGATTTGAGTGGTCCTACTAGGACTAGAGGATTCTATGGTGAAAGGTATTTTATGATTCTTGTTGATGATTTTACAAGAATGATGTGGATTTCATTTTTGAAAGAAAAATCTGAAGCATTTGATAAATTTAAGATCATGAAAAGAAAAATTGAGAATGAATTTGGAATGAAGATTAAGTGTCTAAGATCTGATAGAGGTGGTGAATTTACATCTAGAGAGTTTAACACCTTTTGTGAAATGAATGGTATTAAGAGAAAACTTTCAGCCCCTAGAACACCAGAACAAAATGGCATTGCAAAAAGAAGAAATAGGTCAATAACTGAAGCAACAAGAGCTATGTTGTTTGAAAATGATTTGGCTAAAACTTTTTGGAGAGAAGCAATGAACACAGTAGTATACACTGTGAACAAAGTACAAATCAAAGTAGATACAAACAAGACGCCTTATGAATTATGGTTTGGACATACACCCTCAGTTAAGTATTTCAAAATTTTTGGAAGTAAATGTTATATTAAGAGAGATGATGATATAGGAAAGTTTGATCCTAGAATTGATGAAGGAATATTTCTTGGATATTCTTTAAAAAGCAAAGCATATAGATGTTATAACAAAAGAACTAAGACTATTGTTGAAAGTGCAAATGTAAAAGTTGATGAGAAGTTTAAATTTAGGAAAGAATGCTTGATTATGAATCTGATGGAGAAGCACAACCTCAGCCTAACATTGAAAATGCAGAATTATTTTTTGAAACTAACAGTGATTTTTTGAATGAAAGTCATACAGAAGAAGATAGATAAGAAAACAAAGAAGAAAATAGAGAAGAAAGCAGAGAAGAATCTATAGTCGAAACAAGATCAATAACTATGACACCTAACAGGTATACTTCAAGACATCACCCTGTTGAGCAAGTTATTGGAAGTTTAGATAGAGGAGTTTTGAATCAGAATAAGATACATTTATGTTTGATTTCTCAAATTGAACCTAAGACTACTAATAAAGCTTGTGAAGATGAACATTGGATCAATGCTATGAAAGAACAACTAGAGCAAATTGAAAAAAACAAGACATGGGAATTGGTTCCTAGACCTGAAGATAAGAATGTGATTGGAACAAAGTGGGTATTCGGAAACAAGATGAATGAACAAGGAGAAGTGATAAGAAACAAAACAAGATTGGTATGTAATGGATATTCACAACAAGAAGGAATTGACTATGAAGAAACTTTTGCACCTATGGCCAGACTTGAAGTAGTGAGAATGTTTCTAGCATATGCAACTTACAAGAAATTCAGAGTGTATCAAATGGATGTGAAGTCAGCATTTTTGAATGGTGAATTGGAAGAAGAAGTCTACATTGAGCAGCCTAAAGGTTTTCCTTTGACACAAGAAGGAGATATGGTATGTAAGTTAAATAAAGCTTTATATGGATTAAAACAAGCACCTAGAGCCTGGTATGCAAGATTGGATAAGTATTTATTGAAATTGGGATTTATAAAAAGAATAGCAGATAGTAACTTATACACAAAAGAAATTGAGAATGGTTTGTTGGTTATAGTTATATTTGTTGATGATATTATCTTTGGAGGAGAAGATGAAGCTAGTGACAAATTTACAGATGAAATGAAGACTGAATTTGAGATGAGCATGATTGGAGAAATGAAATATTTTTTGGGATTACAAATAACACAAAGCAAGGAAGGTATATTTGTAAGTTAGACTAAGTATTTAAATGAATTATTAAAAAGATTTGAAATGGAAGATTCTAAACCTATTGGAACACCTATGGTAACTGAACATAAGTTATCTAGTAAAGATGAGACACCAGTAGTTAAGTAGAAAAAGTACAGATCTATGATTGGAGGATTGCAGTACTTAACACATACAAGACCTGATATAGCACATTCAGTGGGGATTGTAGCAAGATTTCAAGTAGAACCTAGACAATCACATTATGCAGCAGTAAAGAGGATACTGAGATATTTGAAAGGAACAATGGATTATGGATTATGGTATGAGAATTCTGATGATTTTACTTTATGTGCCTATACTGATGTAGATTGGGGAGGTAGCATTGATGACAAGAAAAGAACAATTGGTGGAGCCTTTTTTCTTGGAGGTAAATTAGTCTCTTGGCTAAGTAAGAAGTAGAATTGTACTTCACAAAGTACAGTAGAAGTAGAATATGTTGTAGTAGCAAATAATTGTAATCAGATTATTTGGATGAAGCAGATGTTGAAAGATATTGGAATAAAGTTTGATGAGCCTATTGTTATACATTGTGACAACACCAGTATAGTGAGTATGTCAAAAAATCCTATTTTACATTCTAAGACTAAACATATTGAGATCAAGTATCATGTTGTAAGAGAGAAAGTTGCAGAAAAAGAAGTAAGATTGGAGTACATAAGTACAAAGGAGCAGATAGCAGATATATTTACAAAGCCTTTACCTAAGGATACATTTGTGTATCTGAGAGGTATGCTTGGGGTTATGCCCCAACCTATTTTTGAGAATTGATGCAGATGATTGCATCCGTCTAGTGGTATATGAGCCCTATCTTTCTTCTGGATTGGATGTTGGAACTTCCTCTATGGGGGAGTTTATGAGCTGAGTCATGAGGACTCTTGTTATTGTATTTTTTTGAAAAGTGTCTTTTGACATTAATTCTTTGTTGACTTACTGATAGAATTTCTATCATTGATGTCAATCAGGGAGAGATATACATGAAAAATATTGTGGATTGTATGAGAAAGCTGAATAGGAAAATGAAGCAAGATTTGATTTGATATTTTGCAGTGATGTTGCAGTATTGGATTTTTGGAACATTGGATGTTTTTCATCTATGTTGCCATCAATACCAATGGGTGAGATTGTTAGGAATGAATGAAAAGTGTTTTGGCAATTATTTTGTAGCAGTTGTTGTTGCATTCATGACTTGGATTGTCATTGATGTCAACACAGTGATATTCTGGATATTAGCAGGAAAGTAGGTGCATTTTTGTTTTGCACACATGTTGTATTAAAGATTGGATTTTGCAAAGTTGATGGTATGTTCTTTGGTGTTTTATTAACCTATGGTTAATAGCACAAAAATAAATTCATTCATTTGTAAGAGTTATGAGCATTTTGGTGAAAGCAATGTTTAGACAGTGTTTTTGTGTAGCGATGTTCAAAAATTGGAGGATATCTCTTAGCTGGGATGGAATCTGATTTTGTGTAGTTAAAGGGATGTTGGAGACTCATTAATGATGATGTGGTTCATAGCACAAACTTTGAGGATATGTTTGGAGAAAGTTATAGTAACTGGAAGCCGACAGTTTTATGTGAATTCTGTGTGTAGTGTGTAGAATTTATTATTTTGTAATTGAGGACCGACTCATTTGTAATTATTTGAGTTTGGTATATAAGAAGGAATTTTTTCCTTATTTTAATGAGTACTATAAAGATTGAGATGCGAATATATGCATGAAGTGAAGAAAAGAGCTAATTCAGTGATGAAGGAAGACTTGTGAGTACAGAGATCTGGAATTGTGATCTTGTGTAGCAGAGAGTGTAGTTTTGGCACAGTGTGAAGGAGGTAATATATTTCATATTATTCTATTGAATAATTCTAAGATCTTTTGGACAGTGGGTTCAGAGATCTTTCCTTGAAGCTGTTTGGGGAATGGGTCCTTCTATCTTCCATAAACTCTTAACCGGGTTAGAATCTTTTAACAGGGATTCAAAATCTCCTAATAGGGATTTATATGTACTGAATGTATTAGATAAGACTCTTAACAGGGTCCATCCTCTAACAAGGAACTTTCATATTAGTGCATCATTTTGTGGGCATCATTCCCACTAGGGTTTACTCTTTTCAAGAGGTTCCCTAGTTAACATATCTTGTGTTATTGTGCAATTGTGTATGATTATCTTTCTATGGTTGGTCAGTACATTGATTATATTGTTTAAAGTTGTTGAATGGATAAATTATCTGATAACTAATTCACCACCCCCGTCTCAGTTATCTTGGGGATCTTTACATTCTAACAAATTTATGGGAAAAGAAAAGTGTTGACGACATTTAGGTTTTCCTTCCATGTTGACCCTAATTTTTACCTTTCCTTTTCTTTAGGAGATATTTACATCCCAATCATGTCATCCCTAGTGAAATATTATTGAGAGGTCTTATATCATATATACTTCTACCTTTTAATGGTTTTTATGTTAACTAATTATATCTCCCTACCTCTTGTTGAATGCCATAGATATCATTTTTCACCCATTAGAAAGTGACATTCTATGGAAACATTGCAAATATTTACATGCCACAATTTTTTTTCTTTCCTTATAACATCTTGTGCTTCACTTTGAGAAAAAGAATCCATTCTGGGGGGTATTATCTATTGTATCTTATTATCGGATTATCTTATTATATCCACATCATAGGGTTTTCTACGGAATTTAATTTTTTTTTATCTGTTAGTCTACCTTTGTGGGGAGAAATCATCTTACCTTATCAAATATATTTCCCTATTATATGATTATCTATCATTCCCTAATCATAATGTTGTGGTCAAATTTTCCCTATCACACTACTATCTATGTTTTTCCCTATTCACATTGAAACATCTATTAGAATGTGAGGTTGATGTTATCAAATGGTGTTGTCATTGATATCAATATACTCATATTGGATCCTTTGTGTGTATCGTTTACTATGTATCCACTAGAATTATGTATCAATAGATGTGTACTGAAGGCCTAGTGTATCAGTTGGTGTGCTCATTGATAGATTTCTAGTTTGTCGAACCTACATCTTGGTAGATTGTATTTTTTTTTATCCTATCTATATTTATTTTGGTCCAAGCCATTTAATTATAATGTGTTTAATATATCCATTGGAACTGATTTGTTTGGTAATGGTGTAGTTTGTTGGATTGAGAAAGGTGTCTTGTATTGATTGAGGTGGTCCTTACTTTATTCCTTACTATTGTAGGAATTATTTTGTGCAACTTGTTTTAAATTGTTTAGTTAACATTCAATGGATCTCTTTCTATTGTGTATTTGCAATGTCAAGTGTAGTTGTTCATGTATAAATCAAGTCTCATATGCATTGATATGTGAAATAGATGTGAATCTATTTGTTGGATATCTTTATTCACATATAAAAATCTATTGATCTTAGTTTTGCATTCTATATCTTTCCATATTTTGTGTCTATGATATTTGTATCATTAGTGAGCCCTTATGTATTAACAAGGATCCTTAATATTATGGTAGTGAGTATTGGTATCTATAGAGAGTAGTCCCAATATTGAGCCCTTTTAAAAATAACTATACATGTATCACCTTAACATTTAATTTTACATTTCATGAGAATTATCTTCTCTTTCATTTTTCCAATCTTTGGTTTTCAATGTGAAATATGGTGTTCTTAATTGCATATATTTTATGTGAATGTTGGTTTTTGTAACCCACATATTGAAGTGGTGCAGGAGCACACCTAGGCTAACCTCCATGCTTAGTTGTTTTTGGCTTGTACTTGACTCTAGCCAAGTGAAGAAGGGTAATGTTACTTTGTTTGAAGACCTTAGAAGGTAATTTTATATGTAGGCTAAGTGAGTTAGTAACTAGGACTAAGGTCACACAAATACCCAATGTTAGTAATTTTTAAATTCTTAGCGTTAGTAGTTGAGATAGAGTCTTTAATGTGTCCTATGCACATAGTGAGGTTGTAAAGATGCCATAAGGTCATTAATGGCCTTGGATCCTTGAAACAAAGGAGGTTGAGAGTCCTAAGAAATAGGATTGTGGCATAAGTGAAAGTTGCCAAATGTTGCAAAGAAGTTGTCATGACAACATTTGCAATTATTGCAAATGTTGCATGCAACTCAGTTGTCTTTGGATCCCCTTGATTATAGGAGGTGGGAGATTGGCCAACATGCCCTAAAATGGTGGAAATGGTATCTTATTTCATGTCAAACTTGAATCTTAAGGTTAATGAGGCAGATGTAATAGTCTGAGTTTGAGAATAGAGCTTTGCAACAGTTTTACAGTGTATTTTTCAAGTTTTTGTGTTGAAAGTACATTGAAATGGATTGAAAGTCTAAATATAGTTGTTGATTAGTATTATTTAGTGTGTTCTAAGATTTTTTCATTTAAAGAGAAATTTTTTTAGAGTATATTTGGTGCATCGGTTAAAGTAGATTTTGTTTTAAAGTTCTACTAGTTTTATTCTGACAAGTCTGAGCATTCATTGCTCCCCCATGAAATCTAGCCATGGAAAACACCTAAGGGTAGATGGAAATTCTAGGGGAGTCACTATTGTACATATGTTTAGGATTAGGAGTTGTGAAAGTTTGGAGAGCTATTTTTAATGCTAGGCCCTAGGCGAGAAGACAAAGCCTGGTTAGAGGTCTAGGTTGTGAAAGATTGAAGATATATTGCAAGGTACAAAGGTACAATATGGATCTAGGAATTTTTCTAGAAATTTTTCATCATATTTAAACATCCTATGAAGAATGGGTTCATACCAATCATTTACATTGTGTTTTGAGCAAGATTTCTACTAGGACCTAGTCAGTCCTAGAAAGTAGGTCAATTAGCCATGTTTGCCCTAGTTTGTAGGAAGGTGGTGTACAGAGGCTTCCAAGAATTAAAAGTTGTAGAATATTTAGTAGGAGCCAAAAGGGTATGCAAATCACCAATTGGTTTTACAAGTTGTTTGGAAAAGTTTGTAAAGAAAGGCTAAAAGCCTCTGTAAAAGGCTACAAGGATTAGGCCTATTTTTAAGGTCTCTAAATGATGAACTATTGAAGTTGGTAAGGGTTTGATACAAGATCCTTCTAAAATGGATAAAATGAACCAACACATGGATTTTTTCAAGATGGAGAGTACCCCTGCAATGAAGATTGGAGTTTGTGAAGAATTGGCACTTAGAGCTTTCTAAGTGAGTGAGGAGGATTGAACTTTTATAAGATGTTAGTATTCTAAGGTAAATCACAAGAGTCAAGAAATCTTAAAGAAGAGTTAGGATTGGTGTTATTTAATCATTTAAACTAATCAGGAACTAGAGGAGACTAGGTTCCTAGAAGAGACTAGCTAGGTCTCTTAGATGCAGTGCAAGCAAGCCTTGGAACACTCACATCATATTGGTATCAGAGCTCTAATTAATCAGGCTTGAGGTGGATGTTGCATCCTACTAAATCAGTGGGAGAGAATAAACCAAGTGGAATAGTAGAAGACAAAACCATGGTGACTAACTTTGAGTTAGCCAAGAAGGTTGAGGAACAAGAAGCAAATAACAAGTTGCTAAGGGAAAGACTAGCTCAAATGGAGTAGCTCTTGGGTGAAGTCCAAGACAAAGCTGATAAGGTCAAGGAGAAAATAGACCAAAAGGAAGAAAAAGAAGCAAGGGAGAAGGAATTAGACTTGGAGGAGGAAGCTCCAACACCTAACCCTATTCTTCTTGAAGAGCCATTCTTTAAAGTAATGAAAGTAATGAGTGGCAAAGCTTTGGAAGGTGTGCCATTATTTAGTGGACAAATGGATCTAGATTTAGTTGTGGATTGGATTGATAGCATTAAAAATGATTTTGAATGTGATGGTATCTCTGAAGCACAAAACTCTGTTGTGGCCAATTCTAGACTAAGAGGTTCAACTCTTACTTGGTGGAAGTTTGTGCAAAATGAGAGGGAAAAGGATGGAAAAGGTCCTATTGTGACACGGAAGGGCATGGTGACCAAAGTGAAGAAAACCTACCTTCCTAATGATTATGAAGTTTAGCTTCATAGAAGGAGACACAATCTTAGAAAAAAAGATTTAGATGCCCAACCATACATCGAGGAGTTTCAAAAGCTATGTTTGAGATCTAAGGTGCTTGAAGAGGAAAGCATCAAGCTTGAAAGATAATTGAATGGCCTCAAATGATCTATTCAAGAAGAGATGAGTTTAGTGAACTTCAAAACCATTTGCTAATGCTATCAAATGACCTTGAAGATAGAAGAGAAAAGCAAGAGAATGCAAGACCAAACCTCTAAAGGTAAAGGTAAAGGAAAAGATAGTAGAGTATGAAGAGGTGGCTATGGTGGAAGAAGTTCTGAATCAAGAACTCAAGGAAACATAAAATTCAATGAGAAGAAAGAAGGAAGCTCTAGTAGAGGTGGTAGAGGAAGGATTTCTAACTCTAACTCTAGAGGAAGAAGTGGTGGACAAGGAGGAAGAGGCAACTACTTTGCCAATATGAAGTGCTACCATTGTAATCAAATGGGGCACCCTTCCTATAGATGTCCAGAGAAAGGTGGTTCATCTCAAGGAGGTGACAAGAGAACTAATCTAGTTCATGATGCATCTAATGTAGTAGATAAGCATGCTGAAGTACCATTGAATTTAGAGGAAGGAGAAAATATTATGATGAGAACTTCGATGAAGAGCCAAGCCAAAGGAGGTCTTTGTTTAGGATTAAGTGAAAAATGACGAGGAAAGTATGTAGGGTCATCATTGACTTAGGTTCTACTGACAATATTGTGTTACAGGAAGAAGTCAGCAAGCTAAAGTTCACAAGGATACCCCACACCAATCCTTACAAGGTCACTTGGCTCAATAAAGGCCAACATGTGTTAGTGAATGAACAAGCATGGGTGGAGTTCTCCATTGGAAGGTATAAAGACAAAGTTCTATGTGATGTGTTGCCTATGGATGCATGCCATTTTATCCTAGGTAGACCAGGGCAATTTGACCACCAATCCATACATGATGGAGGAAAGAATTCTTATTCTTTCAAGAAGGATAATGTGACCTTCAAAATAGAGTCACTATTGGAAGATGCTGAGGTGAAGACAATAGGTCCAAATGTTCTTATCATGGGCTAAAAGGAGTTTTTACAAGATATGGAAGAGAGTGAAGGTATTTTCTATGCATTAGTGTTAAGACCAAAAGAGGGAGATGAAGGTAAGGAGGCTAAGAAGATAGAATTACCAAAAGAGATACAAGGTATGCTGCAAAATTACCAAGGTATTGTAAGTGATGGAGAACCATTAGCCTTACCCCCTAAAAGAGCCATAAGTCATAGGATAGACCTTATCCTAGGAGATACCCTACCTAATAAGGCAGCTTATAAGATGACCCCTTAACAAAATGAGGAAATAGCAAGACAAATAGAAGAGCTTCTAAACAAAGGTTTCATTAGGAAAAGCATTAGTCCATGTGTTGTACCCATTGTACTTGCACCTAAGAAAGGAGTAACTTGGAGGCTTTGTACTAATTCAAGGACTATCAATAGGATAACTATAAGGTATAGGTTCCCTATCCCTAGGATTGAAGACTTGATGGATTGTTTAGGTGAATCTAAGTACTATAGAAAGATAGACTTGAAGAGTGGCTATCAACAAATAAGAATACATGAAGGAGATGAGTGGAAAATAGCCTTCAAGACCAATGAAGGGTTGTATGAATTGCTTGTCATGCCATTTGGATTATCCAATGCCCCATCTAGATAATATACTAATTTTTAGGAAGATAAGGAGTGAGCACCTAGAAAATCTTGATATTGTTTTCAAGAAGCTACATGAGGAGATGTTGATGATCAACTTAGAGAAGTGTGAGTTCATCAAAATAGAGCTAGTGTACCTTGGATTTTTTCTATCACATGGAAATCTGAAAATGGACAAAAGAAAAGTGGAGGCTATCATGAATTGGCCTATTCCAAGGATAGCAACAAAGGTGAAAATTTTTCATGGCCTTGCACAATATTATAGGAAGTTCATAAGGCAATTTAGTGCAATTTGTGCTCCCATGTTAGATACTATTAAGGGAGGAATGAAAACCAAGTTTGTTTGGAATGAACATGCTAACAAAAGATTTGAGTTGCTGAAGGAGAAGATAGCTACCCAACTTGTTTTAGTGTTGCCAAGCTTTGAGAAGCTTTTCACCATTGAGTGTGATGCTAGCAATGTAGCAATTGGGGTTGTTCTAAGCCAAGAAGGCAGACTGGTGGCTTTCCATTTAGAGAAGTTAAGTGAAGCCAAGAGGAAATACTCTTCATATGACCTTGAGATGTATGCATTGGTCCAAGCACTAAGGAAATGGAAGCACTACTTGCTTCCCAATGAGTTTATTGTGTATTCAGACAATCAAGCACTTAGTTTCTTGAATTCATAAGAGAAGTTGAGTCACAAGCACATGAAGTGGTTTGAGTACCTATAAGCCTACACCTTTAATATCAAGCATAAGAAAGGTGTCTTGAATAAGGTGATAGATGCATTTTCTAGAAGAGCTCTCACAATTTAGGAGATTCAGTTGAAGAGCATGGGAATAGATCATTTCTGTATGCACCCTAAAATGGTCGCCTAGACTTTGGGCCCCTATTTCTACAATTTATCAAATCCCTGAATCAATATTTTCAAATATCAACAATATCAATTATATCAATTTTCTTGATCAAATCATAATCAATTCAATATTTCCTAAGGTTTGAGCCTTATTTAATTTAAAAGAAAAATAAAAATAAAAATCTTATTTAATTAAGAGAATATGCTCTCTTTTAATTAATTAAAAATATATTTTAATTAAATAATAAAATCACTTTATCCTAAGCCTTTATTTAATTAAAAGGAATTTCCTCCCCTTTTATTTAAATAAAAAATCTCCACTTTTCCTCTTATCCTAAGTTGCACAAATAAAGCATTTAATTCTTATTTATAAAGAAAAATAAAATAAAAAATAAAATAAAAGTACTTTTTGTCTCACATGGACATAAAGTAAATGCTTCTAATTTTCTTATTGGAGGATATTTGTGCACAAGGATCAAGCTTTTTTTTTTCTCTATTGTTGATTACGTCTTTTGCCTCTTAATCTCCATGGTCCATTGTTTTTCACTTCTTATAAAAGAAGAGCTCTCTTCCTCATTTGCACACACACCATACATACTTGAATTATTATGCTACAGGTTTTCTAAGTCATTGAAGCTTTTGGAGATATTCTTGCATCAAGTTTTGAAGATTTGGAGCATCATTGGCATTCATCTTACATCTACATCACATCCTAGCTTGCATCATAGTTGCATCGTCATGGTATCATTTCCTTTCATGTTTTAGATTAATCTCACATAGTTTAATTAGAGGGTTTGTAACTCTTTCATTTCCATTTTCATAGCTTAATTGCATCTTCATTCTCATAAGATTAATTTTCATTCTCATATAGATTTTCATAGCATTGCATTCATTTGGAATCTCTCATTGTATGGTTGACTAGCAAGGTCATGAGTTTATAGCTCTAGCTGAGAGCAATTTTACAAATCTTGCAACTCCATGCATAGAGAGCTATGGATCGATTTGTGAGGGCTCATTCTTAAGTTTTCTTGCATGTAAGGATTCATAGAAGTGTGACAACTATGCTAAAATGTTGTCACACTTCTATGAATCCTTACATGCAAGAAAAATCAAGAATGAGCCCTCACAAATCGATCCATAGCTCTCTATGCATGGAGTTGCAAGATTAAGAGGCAAAAGATTTAATCAATGGTGGAGGAAAAAAGAACCTTGATCCTTGTGCACAAATATCCTCCAATAAGAAAATTAGAAGCATTTACTTTATGTTGAGAATTTAATTTATGTCCATGTGAGGCAAAAGTACTTTTCTTTTATTTTTTATTTTATTTTTCTTTATAAATAAGAATTAAATGCTTTATTTGTGCAACAAGGATAAGAAGAAAAGTGAGGATTTTTTATTTAAATTAAAGGGGAGGAAATTCCTTTTAATTAAATAAAGGCTTAGGATAAAGTAATTTTATTGTTTAATTAAAAGAGATTTTTAATTAATTAAAAAGGAGCATGTTCTCTTAATTAAATAAGATTTTTATTTTTATTTCTTTTTTTTATTTTTTTTATTTTCTATTTTTTTCTTTTTTGGAAGAAGGCAAGCTTTTTAGATAATGCTCCTTGAAAGGATAAACCATGATATGTCAAGGATTCAAAATGATATGCTCAAAGATGCTAATAGGGAAAGGAAGATGGAAGAGAAAAATGGAGGATAATGCTTTATGCAAAGCGAGTGAGGTTCGAAGATAGGAGGAATAGGAAAATAAGAAAAAATGATAGAAGGTAAAAGGATAATGAATGAAAGGATTGCGAAAGGGTAGATGGAAGGGAAGACAAGATCAACATCAACACACACCTTGAAGGGTGGTGAGAGGATGGAGAAAATGTGAATGAAGGAATACGAGAATGAATATGGTGAATATTTAGCAGAGGTTGCGATTTAGGTGCATGGAATGGAAGAATATTTTTAGAAGAAGATGAAGTGGAAACCTTCGGAAGCTTGAATGTCAACTTCACTTTTTGCTCAACATAAGACTCTTTCAAGAGAGACTTTGGAATCCATATAGCCTTAGGCTTTTTATTTCCTTTTAATGATTTAGAGAGAATATCTTCAATGATGGATTTTGGAACCCATACTTATCTTTTAGTTTTATTCTTAGATATCTCTTTTGACTTTATGTTTCCATGTCGATTAGAGGAGACATGGTGATCTTCTTTTTTTGATGGATTCTTATATTTCTTCTTTTTCTTGTATTGAACATTCAAGTTACTTCCAAAAGACTTGGGACTTGTGAAAGAAGAAGGAAAATACGACTGGTTTAAATGGGTGGATGGATGAAAAGGATTCAAGGGTATGCATCTATGTTGATCTTGAGGAAAGATAGGAGATGGAGGGATATAAAGACCCAAGATGGATGACAAATTAGGAGAATTAGGAGGGGAAAATGAAGGGACATAAGGGCCCAGGATGGAAGGAAGACATGAAGCCCTTAGTATTGGTGGAGGAGGTCCAAGGATAGATGTGGAAGACACAAAAGGATAATCAATAAATTCATCAGCATCTTTAGAATGAGCACTAAGATTTTCAATAGGATCATGAACATTGTGAATAGGAGCAACTTCTTTGATAGGATTGTTAAAAGCTTGCAAAGACTTAGGAAGAGTAGAAAGTGGCAGTAAACATGGAGTGGTAGAACAAGAAGATGGAAGACTTCGATCTTGACAAGGATCTTTGGATAGCATAAGCACATCATTTTTTTCTTGATTTTCAATAGGCTTAACATCGGAAGTAACAACAACATTTTTAATAACCTTAATGGAAGTATCATCTTTGGAAAGCACAAGTGTGGTAAGGTTATTTTGATTATCAATAAGCTCAACAATGTAAGTAGTAGCTTCATCTTTCTTAAGAGATGGTGGAATGAATGCAAAAGAGCGTAGAGGATCAAAAGAACCATAAAATGGAGAAGATACATCATGAAGAGACTTGGATGATATGGAGGGTTCCTGATCTTGATATTTATTTATATTTTTTTCTTTATCATTTTTAGGGTCCTCTTGACATGGAGCCACTTCTACAGACAAGGAAGCATGTTGGAATTGTATGGAAGAATTTAGAGGAGATGTTGAAAGACTAGCTGAAATAGGCATTATAGCATTTAAAAGCTTAGGCACTTTAGGTTTAGCATTATTGAAAGTATTTGCAGCCAAGTGAAGGTTAGCTTGAGTATCTTTAAGAGGTAGCCCTTGAGGATAACTATAGGGAACCATATGAAAAGCCTTAGGATCTTTGTTGGATGAAAGATTTATGAAAGATTTGGAAGACTCGGAAGCTTTAGGAAGTGTATGAGTATTGGAGGAAGTAGGGGATGAAAGGGGACCATCACAAGACAAAGGTTCAACATTAACATGATCTTGCTTGAGAGTGTCATCTTTATTTTCAGCATGAATGTTCTTAGAGGAAGGATTCTTATAATATTCACGTTTCAAATCAGCACGCTGCATTTTATATTCCTCAACAGTAGTAGCTGGATTATAATCAAGGTATTGTTCACAAAACTCATCAAAGATTCTTTCAAAATATGAATCATATGGATCACCATCATGATCTTTCCAATATGAGGACCCATTTTTAGTAAGCACAAGGACATGACTAGGAGGACTCTTAGGAATAGAGGTGTCATAGGTATCACTACATTGTCCATCATCATAGTCATCATAGTCATCATAGGTGGGTGCATCACTCTTCATGGAAGAGGTATCATAAGGACTATCACGTTGCTCATTATGGTATGTCTTGTGAAGAGAAGTAAGACTCTTTGAAGAAGTAGAAGAAGAATGAGATTGTGAAGAAGAGGAAATTGAAGACTTAGTGTAGGAAGAGGACTTGGATAATAAGGAATTCAAATGATGTTTAGAAGAGTCATGATAAGATTTGGAAGATGAAGAATGTGAATAGTGTTTAGAAGAATCATGATAAGACTTAGAAGATGAAGAATGAGAATGATGTCTGCAAGAGTCATGATAAGACTTGGAAGGTGAAGAAGAATGAGAAGATTTAGATGATGATGAATCTTTGGAAGAAGAAGATCATGATATGATCATGTTTATGATTCTAGCAAAGGCATCTGATTTAATCATCTTTTCTTTTATTTTTTCTATAAATTTATCACTCATAAGAATTTTGGAGGAACAATACTTTTCAAATATGTGAATGAGCTCAAGATCATCTATTCTTAATAAAGGTTCCAAAACTAGATACTCAAGATTCATGGTTATAGAAGAGGAGGAATCAAGCATGGAAGAAATGAATATATGAATAGAAGAAGGTAGACTAGATAGTAAGAAGAAAAGAATTAAGAAGAAGAAGAAGAAGAATTTCCCATGGGAATAGAAGACTTCAGAAGAACATGAGAAATGGGGAAGAAAGAAGAAGACTAAGAGTCATCTTATGCAATTGATACCATAACATTCATTGAGATGTTGAGCAACATGAAAACACTTAGGATCTGACCTGGACTGACCAAGAAAGACTAAGCTTCTAAGGAGAACTCACTACAGCAAGATGGAACTTAGTTTCAATATTCCAAATAGATCTTTCAAAAGATTTCACAATGATGATCAAGCACATCAAACAACAACCAGGGAGTTCAAGCAAATAGTCTTCAAGCAATAAGTAAGGGACAAAGCAACCTTGCGCATGAATAGAGATAGTGACTTAGTATGCTACTCCTTAAAGATTCTACTTGTGTATGTTCTTGAAAATATTTTAGCAGGCACATAGAACACAACAACACCTTAACAAGCTATCTACAAGGATATACGTGGCTTTCTAAAAGGAGTCCTTGATATACATAAGGTACGTGAGGCCCAAATCTATAGATGAGAAGAATCCAAAATCACACAGCCGGGGGGAGACGGTAACCTAAATCTCCTCCACTTCTCAAAGGTATAAATTTCTTTGAGGCTTAGCCAAGAGTGATATCAAACTCAATTCCCAAGAGAGGTGTCTTTGGATTCACCTCCCGATATTTATACTCTACCAGAACACAAGATTTAAGGTCAACTCTTGAGGTGGTGTGTCCCCAAGCAGGCCTTCTAGAAATAAAAACTAAGTAATTCACTATCAAAAGTATTTAGAGCACTAAAGGTGGAACACTTAACTCTTCAAGTAAATGCGAAGTGAGTCCAAAATTGGAACATTTAACCCTTTAAGATAATGTGAAGCAAGTCCAAAAGTGTAACATTTAACTCCTCACATCAACTCAAAGTGAGTCCACACCTTAAAAAATAAGCGAGTTCCAAAAAGCACAAAAGGGTTGCCTAGTGGAGCAATTAACGCTTCTTTCCTGTAGACCCCTCCCCTTTAATGTAGTGCTAATCTTGCAACCACATGGTGAAAATGAGAGGCTGGTGGATTAGTGAGTCCAATAACCCAAGATAGCAATCTAGATCAATCACAAGTAATCTAAAGTTGCTTATCAATACTACTCACAAATGACAAAGGGTTGAATCAATGGAATATTTATCTTTCCAAGTAAACATAGAGTAAGTCCACAAAGTGGTGCATTTAACTCCCTATGTAAACAAGGAATGAATCCATGCCCTCAATCATTCAATAAGATATTTGATATTGGAACCAAGAATTACTTAAGGTTTAAACACAAGCATTCACTTACACAAACTTGTATGAAAGCAAATCTATGTTCATTCATTTCCCATTAAGAGCATCAATTGAAATGTGTTCTATGAAAGCATGTAAAAACTCAAGCCAAATACATGAGAGATTCAATTTTAATTCCAAAATCCAAATGTTGTAGAGATGGAACAAAGTACATCAAGTCCAACGCTTTATTTTAAATATTTTCCATGAAAGCAAGAGCACCTTCAAATGAACAAGACAAGAAAATAAGAAAACAAGATATGCAATGTATATCCAACTTATGCAAACCCTAGGGTTAGATCTAAAAATCAATTATTAGGAGCAATGATAACTAGCAAATAATCCAAATGATAACTCATATCATGCAATGAACAAAAAAAAATAAGTGCATACCCATCACAAAATTTTATTTTTTTTGCATTTGACCTAGTCAACAAGATCTGATTTTTACTACATGAATTCAGACCCCAAACCCAAAATGCAAAAAAGAGACCTCTATCAAAAAATAAAAATCTTTCCAAAAATGTAAAAATTTCAGAAAAATCTTTTCATTTGTGCCCTAGAGATCTATTTTACCATAACAGACTAATTTTTATAAATTGACCAAATGAGCTATGATATGATTTCTAAATTAAAAAAACAATGAATGGACCCCTGTAGAATTCCAAGACCTTTCTAGAAATGTAAAAATTTCCAAAAAATATGTTGAGTTGCACCAAAATTTGATTTTTTATGAAAAATCAAGAACAAATCATAAAAAATACAAATTATCTCCAAAAATTCTAAAAAATTTTTTGAAGCTTTTTTGATATGTCGCCAACCTACAAAAAAAATTTTAGACCAAAAAACCAAGCTGTTTGGGAGATATGATTAAATCTTTCAAATCTAGGATTTTTCATCTCCAAACAAATCTGCACAAGGGTTAGCTCCAAAAATAATCAAAACCAGCATGTAAAAAGTGGGTTGCCCCACGGTGGGTGCCAAAAATGTGTGCTAAAATTTTGTCACACTTCTATGAATCCTTACATGCAAGAAAACTCAAGAATGAGCCCTCGCAAATTGATCCATAGCTCTTTATGCATGGAGTTGCAAGATTTGTAAAATTGCTCTCAGCTAGAGCTATAAACTCATGACCTTGCTAGTCAACCATATAATGAGAGATTCACAAATAAATGAAATGCTATGAAAATCTATATGAGAATGCAAATTAATCTTATGAGAATGAAGATGCAATTAAGCTATGGAAATAGAAATGAAAGAGTTACAAACCCTCTAATTAAACTATGTGAGATTAATCTAAAACATGAAAGGAAATGATACCATACTGATGCAACTATGATGTAAGCTAGGATGTGATGTAGATGCAAGGTGAATGCCAATGATGCTCCAAATCTTCAAAACTTGATGCAAGACTATCTCCAAAAGCTTCAATGACTTAGAAAACCTGTAGCATAATAATTCAAGTATGTATGGTGTGTGCAAATGAGGAAGAGAGCTCTTCTTTTATAGGAAGTGAAAAACAATGGACCATGGAGATTAAGAGGCGAAAGACTTAATCAACGATGGAGAAAAAATGAAGCTTGATCCTTGTGCAAAAATATCCTCCAATAAGAAAATTAGAAGCATTTACTTTATGTTGAGCATTTAATTTATGTCCATCTGAGACAAAAGTACTTTTCTTTTATTTTTCTTTATAAATAAGAATTAAATGCTTTATTTGTGCAACATAGGATAAGAAGAAAAGTAGAGATTTTTTATTTAAATAAAAGGGGAGGAAATTCCTTTTAATTAAATAAAAGCTTAGGATAAAGTGATTTTATTATTTAATTAAAAGAGATTTTCAATTAATTAAAAGAGAGCATGTTCTCTTAATTAAATGAGATTTTTATTTTTATTTCTTTTTAAAATTAAATAAGGCTTAAAGCTTAGGAAATATTCAATTGATTATGATTTGATCAAGGAAAATGATATATTTGAAAAATGTTAATTTTTGAAAATATTGATTCAAGGATTTGATAAATTGTAGAAATAAGGCCCAAAGTCTAAGCGACCATTTTTTGGTGCCCACCGTGGGGCAACCCACTTTTTACATGCTGGTTTTGATTATTTTTGGAGCTAACCCTTATGCAGATTTGTTTGGAGATGAAAAACTCTAGATTTGAAAGATTTGATCATATCTCCCAAACAGCTTGCTGTTTTGGTCTGAATTTTTTTTTCACATTGGCGACATATCAGAGAAGTTCCAAAAACATTTTTAGAATTTTCGGAGGTGATTTGTATTTTTTATGATTTTTTCTTGATTTTTCATAAAAAATTGATTTTTGGTGCAAATCAAGGTATTTTTTGGAAATTTTTACATTTCTAGAAAGTTTTTGGAATTCCACAGGGGGTCCATTCACTATGTTTTTAATTTAGAAATCATATCATAGCTCATTTAGTCAATTTATAAAAACTAGTCTATTTTGGTAAAATGGGTCTCTAGGGCACAAATGAAGAGATTTTTCTAAAATTTTTACATTTTTGGAAAGCTCTCTAATTTTTTTCAAAGATATCTTTTCTACATTTTGGGTTTAGGATCTGAATTCATGTGGTAAAAATCAGATCTTGTTGACTAGGTCAAATGCAAAAAAAATAAAATTTTGTGATGGGTATGCACTTATTTTTCATTGTTCATTGCATGATATGAGTTATCATTTGGATTATTTGCTAGTTATCATTACTCCTAATAATTGATTTTCAGATCTAACCCTAGGGTTTGTATAAATTTGATATACATTGCATATCTTGTTTGCTTGTTTTCTTATCTTGTTCATTTGAAGGTGCTCTTGCTTTCATAGAAAATATTTAAAACAAAGTGTTGGACTTGAGGTACTTTGTTCCATCTCTACAAAATTTGGATTTTGGGATTAAAATTGAACCTCTCATGTGTTTAGCTTGATTTTTTACATGCTTTCATAGAACACATTTCAATTGATGCTCTTAATGGGAAATGAATGAACATAGATTTGCTTTCATACAAGTTTGTGTAAGTGAATGCTTGTGTTTAAACCTTAAGTAATTCTTGGTTTCAATATCAATTATCTCATTGAGTGATTGAGGGCATGGATTCATTCTTTGTTTACATAGGGAGTTAAATGCACCACTTTGTGGACTCACTCTATGTTTACTTGGAAAGTTAAATATTCCATTGATTCAACCCTTTGTCATTTGTGAGTAGTATTGATAAGCAACTTTAGATTACTTGTGATTGATCTAGATTGCTATCTTGGGTTATTGGACTCGCTAATCTGCTGACTCCTTATTTCCACCCCATGGTTTCAAGATCAGCACCACATTAAAGGGGAGGGGTCTACAGAAAAGAAGCGTTACTTACTCCACTAGGAAACCCTTTTGTGCTTTTTAGAACTCACTTGTTTTCTAAGATGTGGAATCACTTTGAGTTGATATGAGGAGTTAAATGTTCCACTTTTGGACTCACTTTTAGTTGGTGTGAAGAGTTAAATGTTCCACTTTTGGACTCACTTTGAGTTTGTGTGAAGGGTTAAGTGTTCCACTTTTTTGGACTCACTTCACATTCTCTTGAAGGGTTAAATGTTCCACTTTTGGACTTGCTTCACATTATCTTAAAGGGTTAAATGTTCCACTTTTAGACTCACTTCACATTTATTTGAAGAGATAAGTGTTCCACCTTTAGTGCTCTAAATACTTTTGATAGTGAATTACTTAGTTTTTATTTTTAGAAGGCCTGCTTGGGGACACACCACCTCAAGGGATGACCTTAACTCCTATGTTCTGGTGGAGTATAAATATCGAGAGGTGAATCCAAAGACACCTCTCTTGAGAATTGAGTTTGATATCACTCTTGTCTAAGCCTCAAAGAACTTTATACCTTTGAGAAGTGAAGGAGGAGATTTGGGTTACCGTCTCCCCCCAGCTGTGTGATTTTGGATTCTTCTCATCTACAGATTTGGGCCTCACGTACCTTGCGTATATTGAGGACTCCTTTTAGAAAGCCATGTATATCCTTGTAGACAACTTGTTAAGGTGTTGTTGTGTTCTATGTGCCTGCTAAAATATTTTCAAGAACATACACAAGTAGAATCTTTAAGGAGTAGCATACTAAGTCACTATCTCTATTCATGCGCAAGGTTGCTTTGTCCCTTGCTCATTGCTTGAAGACTATTTTCTTGAACTCCCTGATTATTGTTCTATGTGCTTGATCATCATTGCAAAATCTTTTGAAAGATCTATTTGGAATATTGAAACTGAGTTTCCTCCTGTTGTAGTGAGTTCTCCTTAGAAGCTTGGTCTTCCTTGGTCAGTCTAGATCTCAGATCCTAGGTGTTGTCATGTTGCTCAACATCTCAATGAACATTATGGTATCAATTGCATAAGATGACTCTTAGTCTTCTTCTTTCTTCTCCATTTCCCATGTTCTTCTAAAGTCTTCTATTCCCATGGAAAATTTTTCTTCTTCTTCTTGATTCTTTTCCTCTTATTATCTAGTCTACCTTCTTCTATTCATCTATTCATTTCTTCCATGCTTGATTCCTCCTCTTCTATAACCATGAATCTTGACTATCTGGTTTTGGAACCTTTATTAAGAATAGATGATCTTGAGCTCATTGACATATTTGAAAAGTGTTGTTCCTCCAAAATTCTCATGAGTGATAAATTTATAGCAAAAATAAAAGAAAAGATGATTAAATCAGATGCCTTTGCTAGAATCATAAACATGATCATATCACAATCTTCTTCTTCCAAACATTCTTCATCATCTAAATCTTCTCATTCTTCTTCACTTTCCAAGTCTTATCATGACTCTTCTAGACATCATTCTCATTCTTCATCTTCTAAGTCTTATCATTATTCTTCTAAACACTATTCACATTCTTTATCTTCCAAATCTTATCATGACTCTTCTAAACATCATTCAAATTCCTCATCATCGAAGTATTCTTCTTCCACTAGGTCTTCACCTTCCTCTTCTTCACAATCTTGTTCTTCTTCTACTTCTTCAAAGAGTCTTACTTCTCTTCAGAAGACATACCATAAAGAGCAACATGATAGTCCTTATGATGTCTCTTCCACAAAGAGTGACACACCCACCTATGATGACTATGATGATGGACAATGTAGTGATGCCCATGAAACTTCTATTCCTAAGCACCATCCTCGTGGTACACTGGTGATTTCTAAGGGGGAGTCGTATTGGGTAGACTATGATGGTGATCCATATGACTCTAAATTTGAAGAATTCTTTGATGATTTTTGTGAACAATACAATATTCTTACTGAGGAAGAGAAAATCTACCGCACTAATTTCAAACGTCAAAAGAATATCTCTTTTAAAAGTTCTCATCCTAAAAATAAAGGTTGTGCTCTCAAGCAAGATCATGTTAATGCTAAACCTTTGTCTTATGATGGTTCCCTTCCATCCCCTACTTCATCCAATACCCATACATCTACTAAAGCTTCCGAATCTTTCACAAATCCTTCATCCAACAGAAGTTCTAATGTTTTCCATGTAGTTCCCTATAGTTATCCTCAAGGGCTACCTCTTAAAGAAACTCAAGCTAACCTTCACTTTGCTACAAATACTTCTAATGATGCTAAACTGAAAGATCTTAAGCCTTCATTTGGTATACTACCTACTTTAGCTAATTCTTCACTATCTCTTCCAAAGTCTTTCATACAATCCCAACCTGCTTCCTTGTCCTTAGAAGTGGATCCATGCCAAGAAGAATCTAAAAATGATAAAGAAAAGAACATAAATAAAGATCAAGATCAAGAACCCTCCATGTCATCCAATTCTCTTCATGATGTATCTCCTCCATTTCATGGTTCTTTTGATCCTCTATGCTTTTTCACATTCATTCCACCATCTCCTAAGCAAGATCAAGCTACTACTTAAACTATTGAGCTTATTGATAATCAAAATAACCTTACCACACTTGCACTTTCTAAAGATGATACTTCCATTAAGGTTATTAAAAATGGTGTTGTTACTTCTAATGTAAAGCCTATTGAAAATCAAAAGAAATTTGATATGCTTATGCTATCCAAAGATCCTTGTCAAGATCAAAGTCTTCCATCTTCTTGTTCTACTACTCCATGCTCACTTCCACTTTCTACTCTTCCTAAGTCTTTGCAAGCTTTCAACAATCTTATCGAAGAAGTTGCTCCTATTCAAGATGTTCATGATCCTATTGAAAATCCTAATGCTCACTCTAAAGATGTTGATATCCTTGGTTGTGATATAGATGCTGATGAACTTATTTATTATCCTTTTGTGTCTTCCACGTCCATCCTTGGACCTCCTCCACCAATACTAAGGGCTTCATGTCTTCCTTTCATCTTGGGCCCTTATGTCCCTTCACTTTCCTCTCCTAATTCTCCTAATTCATCATCCATCTTGGGTCCTTACGTCCCTCCATCTCCTATCTTTCCTCAAGATCAACATAGATGCATACCCTTGAATTCTTTTCATCCACCCACCCATCTAAACCAGTCATATTTTCCTTCTTCTTCCACAAGTCCCAAGTATTTTGGAAGTAACTTGAATGTTAAATACAAGAAAAAGAACCAATACAAGAATTCATAAAAAAAAAAAGATCGCCATGTCTCCTCTAATCGACATGGAGGTATAAAGTCAAAAGAGATATCTAAGAAGAAAACTACAAGACAAGTATGGGTTCCAAAATCCATCATTCAAGATATTCTCTCTAAATCATCAAAAGGAAATGAAAATCCTAAGGCTATATAGATTCCAAAGTCTCTTTTGAAAGAGTCTAATATTGAACAACAAGTGAAGTTGACATTCAAGCTTTCAAAGGCTTCCATTTCATCTTCTTTCAAAAATATTCTTCCATTCCATGTGCCTGAACCACAACCTCTGCTAAATATTCACCATATTCCTTCTCGTATTCCTTCATTCAAGTTTCCTCCACCCTCTCGCCACCCTTCAAGGTGTGTGTTGATGTTGATCTTGCCTTCCTTTTCATCTACTCTTTCACAATCCTTCCATTCATTATCTTTTTACCTTCTATCATTTTTTCCTCATTTGTCTATTCCTCCTATCTTCCAACCTCACTCGCTTTACATAAAACCTTATCCTCCATTTTCCTATTCCATCTTTCTTTCCCTATCAACATCTTTGAGCATATCATTTTGAATCCTTGGCATATTATGGTTTATCTTTTCAAGGAGCATTATCTGAAAAGCTTGCTTTCTTCCAAAAAAAAAAAAATTTAAAAAATAGAAAAATGAAAAAAGAAAACAAAAAAAATTAAAAAATTGAAAATGTGCCATGGTGAAAATTTGGAAACAAGCACCTTGGTAGAAAAAGTAAAGAGAAATAAATTCATCCTATGGTGAAAACCACTCCCTTGTGGCGCCTTTGATAAGTACCATGATGAAAACTTGGCAATCAGGCATCATGCATAGTTCTTCTACATGTTTCATCCATTTCATCTTCTCTCTTTGATCTTGACAAGGTTGAATTATACACGAATATTTGGCTATCTTGTAAGCTATCTTATGATGATCTTGCTTTCATTCCTTTTATGTTTAGCCTTCATTTTCATTTTCCTCCATTCATTCTAGTCTTTTGTTATCCTTTTCCTCCTTGGTCTTGATCTAATAAAAAGAGTAAAATATGATGCTATGAAGTCTCTTGACATGTCTACTCCTTTGGACTGTATTCCTTCCTTCTTTTGCAGTTGTGCTTTTGTGGCTTATCCCATGCTGGCCTTTCATTGCTTGTCCGAATATGTTTTTCATGACAATTTTTCCCTAGCTTCGGTACTCTTGAGGAGTTTGACCTTGAAGATTTCTTCCCTCCATTCACTTTCATTCTCCTTTCCTCCACCAGCTTGCTTATCCATCTTGTTTTCCACCTTGCTAGAAATTGGGACTACACGATGTGATCTTGCTTGGAAGTTTGATGCCTATTCTATCTGGGGGTATCCTTTGTACATATTTTATGATCTTGAAAAAATACCAAAAAAATTGATATATGATGCTAAAAAAATCCTAAAAAGTATATAAAGTCCTGAAAAAAATATAAAAAAATAAAAAAATTCAAAAAATATAAAAAAAATAGAAAATGTGCCATGGTGAAAACCTGGAAATAGGCGCCTTGGTAGAAAAAATACAAAAAAAGAGAAAAAATTGCAATAAAATCCAAGTGGTGAAAACCTGGAAACAGGCGCTACTTGAGGCCTTTGCACCCCTATTTTTTAGCATGCATCCTCAACACTTAGCCACTTTCCATCATGCCTTGACCTTATTTGACTTGGTCTGGAATAGGTCTTTGTCTTTGTCTAAGGGGCATACCTGTTAGCATTGGTCCTTTAGGTGCGTTTGTCTCTTGGGGCATTTCGCAATAGGTGTTTTTCAACACCACCCCAAATAGTGTTTTTCAACACTACCCTTGTGTCGAGTGTTTCTTAACACTTATCAGATGTCTTAACCAATAGTCTAAGTATGATGCAATATTTCTCATTTACAAATGTGATAACTAGAGTTTGACTCTATGACCAACACACAAGCACTTAAACAATCAATTCACTTGAGATATGGTGACTTTACTTTTCTTTGTGTGCTGTCTATGAGAATTTCTTTGATGAGTGGTCTCTCCCTGAGAAGTTTTCGATGATGCATAGCTAGAAGACTAAGGGTATGAGAACATGTTTTCTTTCTTTATCTTCTTATGGGTATATTTTGTTGATCCTAATTGTCATGAGCATTTATGCTGGTCTTACTTGACACTATGGATTGACAAGGTATTATCCCTGACTATTTTGTGAGTGCATGCTTCTAGTTATCCTGACTTTCATGTGTCTTGATACAAGCATAATCTCACCATATCAAACTTAGGTGATCTCACTGCATTATTCATCTTGACCTACATGTCTTTGATGCCTAGGTGAGATTTCCACATTTCTGTCTAATAAAGATCATATTCATATCCACATAGTTATGCTAGTGTGCATTGTATGATCTTACGATGCTACCAATAACGCTCAATGATGATAATTAGATGTCTATAGGCGTTGTGACCTTGCAAGTCAACCACTTTCATAGTAGCTTGCATTCTTAGGTTCATCATAGTTTAGTTTTTGCATCTTGCATATGGAGAGAGCTCTCCTTTTATCATCTACAGACTAGTTGGTCAATTGTGCTCATTTTCTAGTTCTTCTTGATCATATCTTTCATTTTTGGTCTTTCATGTCACATCATTTTCTACCTGTTTCGGACTCAAAATTGAAATCTGAGTCATGTTTCCAATTTTTCTCATTCTTCTACACAGTTGACTGACCTTTTGAGGCATAATTCTTTGATCTTTGATGAAATTTCTTCCTTTCCATATCTTCCAAACTTCTAGTCTTTCATTCACCCCTTTCACTTCCTCTCTTTGAGGTTTGACTTAATCTTTATCCTATATCTTTCTCAATCAAACCTAATCAACCTAAGGCATATCTTTATTGTTTGATGGTTATCCTATCATGCTCCATCCTTCGATTATGATTTATTGTGACTTGATCAAGTTTATCAGTTTGTTGTTCTCCTCTACCTGATTTCAATTTTGATTCTGAGGGGGTAGTACCTATCAGCTTTAATCTTTGATTCGACTTTATCATTCAGCTCAGCTTGAGATTCTTATTCTTAGACTTGATTATCACCTAGCAGCGATGGTGGTGATTTTGTCTTTCAATTTTAATCTCCTATTTTTTAGACTTGATTATTGCCTAGTAGCGATGATGATAGTTTTGTCTAAGGCTTGATTTGCACCTAGCAGCGACGGTGTTGGTCTTATCTTTCAACTTTTGCTTATGCTTGTCTTGATGTGTTCCCAAAATGAACACACATCTGGGTTGTTTTGTGATCCCAAATTGATCTCACATTTCAATTCTTCTTTGACTGCATGTGTTCCTAGATCAATCACACATTAGTCAAAGAGGGGCAAATGTATACACCCAAAAATGGTCACCTAGACTTTGGGCCCCTATTTCTGCAATTTATCAAATCCCTGAATCAATATTTTCAAATATCAACAATATCAATTATATCAATTTTCTTGATCAAATCATAATCAATTCAATATTTCCTAAGGTTTGAGCCTTATTTAATTTAAAATAAAAATAAAAATAAAAATCTTATTTAATTAAGAGAATATGCTCTCTTTTAATTAATTAAAAATGTCTTTTAATTAAATAATAAAATCACTTTATCCTAAGCCTTTATTTAATTAAAAGAAATTTCCTCCCCTTTTATTTAAATAAAAAATCTCCACTTTTCCTCTTATCCTAAGTTGCACAAATAAAGCATTTAATTCTTATTTATAAAGAAAAATAAAATAAAAAATAAAATAAAAGTACTTTTTGTCTCACATGGACATAAAGTAAATGCTTCTAATTTTCTTATTGGAGGATATTTGTGCACAAGGATCAAGCTTCTTTTTTTCTCTATCGTTGATTACGTCTTTTGCCTCTTAATCTCCATGGTCCATTATTTTTCACTTCCTATAAAAGAAGAGCTCTCTTCCTCATTTGCACACACACCATACATACTTGAATTATTATGCTACAAGTTTTCTAAGTCATTGAAGCTTTTGGAGATATTTTTGCATCAAGTTTTGAAGATTTGGAGCATCATTGGCATTCATCTTACATCTACATCACATCCTAGCTTGCATCATAGTTGAATAATCATAGTATCATTTTCTTTCATGTTTTAGATTAATCTCACATAGTTTAATTAGAGGGTTTGTAACTCTTTCATTTCCATTTTCATAGCTTAATTACATCTTCATTCTCATAAGATTAATTTGCATTCTCATATAGATTTTCATAGCATTGCATTCATTTTGTATGGTTGACTAGCAAGGTCATGAGTTTATAGCTCTAGCTGAGAGCAATTTTACAAATCTTGAAACTCCATGCATAGAGAGCTATGGATCAATTTGTGAGGGCTCATTCTTGAGTTTTTTTGCATGTAAGGATTCATAGAAGTGTGACAACATTTTAGCACACAATTTCAAGGATCTATATGGTGATGATGGAGATTTTTACGACATTTATAAGGTATGTGCTAAATACAAGAATCATTTTCATAATAGGTATGCTGAGTATACTTTGCAAAGTGATCTCTTGTTTAGAGGGAATCAATTATGTGTTCCTAGAGGCTCTATTAGAGAGAATTTGATTCAAGAAAAGCATAATGGTGCTTTGAGTGGTCATTTTGGGATAACTAAAACTCAAGAACTTGTTTCAAGGTTCTATTATTAGCCAAGGATAAATCTAGATGTTAGGAGATATGTGAAAAGTTGTGTGGTATGTCAAAAGGCCAATGACACTTCTACAAATGCAAGTCTTTATCAACCACTACCTATTCCTACTAGGCCATGGGAATGTTTGAGTATGGATTTTTTAGTTGGGTTACCCAAGACAAGACAAGGTATGGACAATGTTTATGTGGTTGTGGATAGACTAGAAAAAATGGCTCACTTTGTGCCATGTAAGACCACTAATGATGCTAGTCAAATAGCCTCTCTTTTCTTCAAAGAAATAGTGAGAATCCATGGGTTACCTATCAACATTGTGTCAGACAGAGACACTAAATTCATGAGTCATTTTTGGAAGACTCTTTGGCAAAGGTTAGGCACTAACTTGTCCTTTGGATCAGCCTACTATCCCCAAACTAATGGTCAGACTGAGGTTGTCAATAGAAGCCTTGGAAATTTACTAAGGTTCTTGACCAAGGAGTATGGTCAACAATGGGATTAGTTGATTGGATAAGCTAAATATGCCTACAATGACACTATCAATAGATCCACAAGGAAAATTCCATTTGAACTAGTGTATGGACTACATCCTAGAGGTGTCTATGAGCTGAGAGATTTGAAGGATGGAGTGAAAGGAAATCGATATGTTGATGAATTTTCATATGCTATGCAAGAGATACATGAAACAGTGAGGAAGAACTTGACAAAGAACACCATGAAACACAAAGCCAAGGTGGATGAAAGTAGGACAATTGAGTTTAATGTTGGTGACTTGGTTATGGTGCATCTTAATAAGTCAAGACTGTAAAAGGGAGTCCCCCACAAGTTGCAGATGAGGAGGATAGGTCCCTACCCTATCTTAGTAAGGTATGGTGATAATTACTTCAAGATTGAGTTGTCAAAAGATAGTGGAGTGTCTCCTATCTTCAATGTTGTAGGCTTAGTCCATTATAGAGGACCACAACAAGATATGGATCAGAATCTTCATGAAGTGATCAATGATGTGGAAGAGTTGCAATTACCTACTGCTACAGTCACATGAGCTGATAAAGAAGCATGGGCATATGGATCCTCATGTAGTATGGATAAAGGAGTCAGAGTTCAAGATGATGGGGACTGATCTTTCTATTTTGGGGAGGATGGTGTAGGAAGACACCTAGGCTAACCTCCATGCTTATTTGTTTTTGTCTTTTACTTGACCCTAGCCAAGTCAAGAAGGGTAATTTTAGTTTGTTTGAAGACCTTAGAAGGTCATTTTCTATGTAGGCTAAGTGAGTTAGTCACTAGGACTAAGGTTACACAAATAGCCAATGTTAGTAGTTTTTAAATTCTTAGTGTTAGTAGTTGAGATAGAGTCTTTAATGTGTCCTATGCACATAGTGAGGTTGCAAAGATGCCATAAGGTCATTAATGGCCTTGGATCCTTGAAAAAAAGGAGTTTGAGAGTCCTAAGAAATAGGATTGTGGCATAAGTGAAAGTTGCCAAATGTTGCAAAGAAGTTGTCATGACAACATTTGCAATTATTGCAAATGTTGCATGCAACTCGGTTGTCTTTGGATCCCCTTGATTATAGGAGGTGGGAGATTGGCCAATATGCCCTATAATGGTGGAAATGGCATCTTATTTGATGTAAGACTTGAATCTCAAGGTTAATGAGGTAGATGTAATAGTTTGGGTTTGAGAATAGAGCTCTGCAATCATTTTACAATGTATTTTCCATGTTTTTGTGTTGACAGTGCATTGAAATGGATTGAAAGTTTAAATCTAGTGGTTGATTAGTGTTCTATAGTGTGTTCTAATACTTTTTCATTTAAAGAGTAAGTTATTTAGAGTAGATTTGGTGTGTCAGTTAAAGTAGATTTTTTTTAAAGATCTACTGGTTTTGTTCTAACCAGTCTGAGCATTGATGGCTCCCCCATGAAATCTAGCCATGGGAAACACCTAAGGGTAGATTTAAATGCTAGGGGATTCATTAGTGTACATATGTTTAAGATTAGGAGTTTCCAAATTTTGGAGAGCTATTTTTAATGCTAGGCCCTAGGAAAGTAGACAAAGCCCAGTTAGAGGTCTAGGTTGTGAAAGATTGAAGATATATTGTCAGGTATGAAGGTACAGTACAACTCCAAGACTTTTTCTAGAATTTTTTCATCATATTTAAACATCCTATGAAGATTGGGTTCATACGAATTATTTACATCATGTTTTGAGCAAGATTTCTACTAGGATCTAGTCAGTCCTAGAAAGTAGGTCAATTAGCCCTATTTGCCCTAGTTTGTAGGAAGGTGGTGTATGGAGGCTTTTAGGACGTAAAAGTGGAAAATCACTAGTAAGAGCCAAAAGGGTATCTAAAGCCCCAGTTGGTTTTGCAAGTTGTTTGGAAAAGTTTGTAAAGTAAGACTAAAAGCCTCTGTAAAAGGCTATAAGGATTAGGCCTATTTTTTAGGTCTCTAAATGATGAACTATTGAAGCTGGTAAGGATTTGATACAAATCCTTCTAAAATGGATCAAATGAACCAAGACATGAATGTTTTCAAGATGGAGAGTACCCTTGCAATGAAGATTGGAGTTTGTGAAGAATTGGCACTTAGAGCTTTCTAAGTGAGTGAGGAGGATTGAACTTTTATAAGGTGTTAGTGTTCTAAGGTGAAGCACAAGAGTTAAGAACTCTTATAGAAGAGATAGGATTGGTGTTAGTTAATCATATAAACCAATCAGGACCAAGTAGATACTAGGTTCCTAGAAGAGACTAGCTAGGTCTCTTAGATGTAGTGCAAAAAAGCCTTGGAACACTCACATCATGAAGTTTTTATATCTATTCATTGTGATATAATTGACAAAGGACATGTTTTATAATTATATGTGGGAATAATTGAATTATTCCCCTCCTATTTATTTATCCTATTCAACATTTGGTGTTAGAGCTTGTTTTGTTAGTGAAGAGATTAACTGCTTGAGATAGATTCAATACTGCACAAAGTTATCATCCCTCTATTTTATGGATAAACTATAGTTCATGGAAAGATCATATGAAAGGATACTTGGTCTTGATTGGTTACAAGACCTAGAAGAATGTGGGGATAAAGTATGTATTTCCTCATAATGGACTTAGAGCTCAAGATGAAATCAAGGCATATAAGAAAAATGAATCTAGGCAAGGTACAATATTAGTAGTTCTTTATAAAAGAATGAATTAGCTAATGTTATTTCCTTGAAAATTGCATATAAATTTTGGGAAAAGTTGAAAGAGACCTATGAAGTAAATGAAAAAATTAAGTTATCTATGAATTTGACAGAAAAAAAGAATTATAAGAATTTGAGAATGGAAGATGAAGAGTATATCAAGAGTTATTTTTAAAGAGTTGAGAATGCAGTGAATGTAGTTAAATAATTAAGAAGGAGATATTATCGATGAATACTTTATGGAGAAGATCTTGATGACATTACTAGACAACTATAGTGACAAGATCTTGGTGATTTAGGAAGTGTATGATCCAAATATGTTTACCAAAGAATAATTGTTTGGTATGCTAACAATATTTAAGTTGAGAAATTTTTCAAGATATAAGAGAAGATCCAAAATGAAATTGAAAGAGAAAAAATTAGATAATGATATTGATGATGATGATGATGATGATGATGATGATGATGAGAAGCTTGAAACAAACTTTCCAAGAACATTGAATAAATATACAAACAAGTATAAAGGTATGTTACCTAGATAAAATATTTTAGATGTGGAAAGATTGGTCATTTGGCTACTATATGTCCATAGAAAGGTCCTACATACAAGTTTAAGAAGATAACTAAAAAATACTTAATAGTAAATGAAGATGCTACAATCTCAGATGATGCATCAGAGATATATGATTGTATATTTTGTGCTGAAGAGGATGAGGAAAAATAAATTAATATTACTAACATCCATGTTGAAGTTGACGAAATTGAAACTACTTTTTATATTCAAAGAAATAAAAATGAATGGTTGACTGATCATGTTTATTTTCATCTCATGACTTGAGATAAAAGTACATTTATATTAAGTAGCATGTGTTATGGTGGTCCTGTTAGGTTTGGTGAAGAGAAAAAGACATATATTGTTAGAAAAAGGTTCTATTACTCTTAATGGAAAGAATAACACTAACAATGTCTATTATGTTTAGGTTTTGTAGTATAATTTGTTGAGTGTTGGACAAATGTGTAAAAAAATGGATATGTTTTTATTTTAAAGAATGAAGGCTATGAAATTAGGGAGAGATCAAGAGACTGCATTGCAATAAAAAAGAAGAAATGAAGAAACATGTACCAGCTAGAAGGAGCATCAAAAGGATGTTGTTTGTTATTAGAGGATGTGTCACATAAACATTGATAATCTAGTGAGGATAAGTTCATCTTATATAGTAATAAATCTTCCCAAACTATATAAACTAGAAAACATTATTTATAAGGGTTGTTAAGAAGGAAACCAAAGAAAAGAATCATTAAAGGAAAAAAGATAATTCTTCTATGACTGTACTATTGATTGTGCACATTGATGTCTATGGTCCTACTAGAATAAAGAGCATTAAAGATGAAATGTATTTTATACTTTTTATTGACTATTCAAGGATGACATCAATTTATATTCTTGAAAATAAATATCTGGCTATTTGCAGGGTCATGGTATGCCCAAAAGTGGCAATGTGAAGAAGAAGTCTTGATTGATAGACTCTTTGAAAAACAACTATAACTTTTAAAAAAATAACATTTTTGAAATATAAAATATACATCACATTCTATGAATCACCTAATTCAATAATAATAATAAATTATTTCAACTTGATGAAGTTTAGACTAATTTAAGGTGATCAGACATGACAGTTATTATATTCAGGAAATTTTAAAGTAGAAAAATAATAATTAATTATTTACTTAGAAAAAAAATACAAAAATATATACATCACATTCAGACATGAGTCTACTAATTTTATCTAGAATCTTATAAAAAAATATTATCATTTGATTTTGTTTAATGTGGTCAGACATACACGTGCTTGTTATCTTTCTAGTCCTGATTGATAGACTTATTGTAAAATTGCTATAACTTTCAAACTGTATAACATTTTTGAAATCTAAAATATGTGTCACAATCTATGCTTTTCCTACTACAAGAAATTTTTTTTAAAAATCAATTTGAGAAAGTTTAGACTAAGTTAATGTGGTCAAACACAAGATTTTTTGTATTCTGGCAAATTTGTAGAAGAAAAATCATAATTAATTATTTACTTGTAAAAAAATTACAAAAAAATATGTGTCACATCTAGACATGAGTCTACTACCTATGTCTAGAATCTTATAAAAAAAATAATTTATTTGGTTGTGTTTAAGGTGGTCAGACATACACCTACTTCTTATTGTTTTCTTAAAATTTTCGTACTACTACATTGAAATTTGAAATTTTCAAAATATAGAATAATTATTTTTTTAAAAAGGCCTAGTATCTTAGAAACTAAATTAAATTTTCTATAGATTCTCTTCTTACATATTTTCGATATAATATTTATAACTTGTTCAAATTTTTATGTCAACTTGCGTAAACCTAATTTTCTAAATTTTCATTGCCACTTAAGGGCCTAGTTTGGCATACCATGATCCTGCACATACCCATATCACCTTTGATAAATTAAAGATATTTAAAGCTAGAGTTGAGATTGAGAGTGGTTAAAATATTAAATGTTTGAGATCTTAAAAAGGAGAAGAGTTTACATCTGATAATTTTGAAAGTTTTTCTTAAAATAATGTCATTAAGAGTGAGTTTTTAGTAGAAAGAACACCTTGATACAATGGTTTTGTGGAAAGGATGAATCATAAAATTCAAGAAGTGATAAGAAAAATGTTAAAGGAGGAAATTCTACTATAATTATCTATTGGAGAGAATAAATGCATAGTATTGTGTATATGCTTAACATAGTTTTGCACATGAAAAAATATAGAGACTACATACAAATTATGGCATGGAAGAGAACATATGGTGAAATATTTCAAGATATTTTTTAGAAAATGTTATATTTGGAGGGATGAAGATAATCTTGGGAAGTTTGATACAAGAGATGCTGAAGGAATATTTATGGGAAATTGAGTGAGAAGTAAAGCATGTGCTAGTGTTACAATAAGAGACCGAATAAAATTGTAGAAAGTGTGAATGTGAATGTTGATAGAGAGCTTTAGAAGATACATTAATAACTTATTGAGTAATAATATGGTACAAATGATAATAGAAAGGAATGAAACAAAGAAGAAGAAGATACTCAATTGACACTTTCATCCACTACGAAGAAACCAAGGTGTGTACAAAAAATTCTTTTAGAGAATCAAAATATTAGAGACAAGAAAAATAACTTGTTACCAGAAGTAAAGAATCTCAAGATCATGATTTGTTATGTTTACTATTAGAAGTTGAACCAAAATCTATAATAGGAGCTTCTAGTGATTAGAGTTTGATTAATGCAATGAAGGAAGAACATAGTCAGATAGACAAGAATCAAACATGGCAATTGGTGCCTAGATCAACATACAATAATATGATAGGACAAAAATATATTTATTTGAACAAGCTAGATGAGAATGAAAAGGTTGTGAGGATTAAGGAAAGACCAGTATCCAAAGGTCATTCACAAGTTGAAGGAATTGGATTTAAAGAAACATATGCCCCTATTTCTTAGATAGAAGCTATAAGGATGTTCTTAGAGATTGCAAAACTTAAAGGATTTAATGATTTTTAGATGGAAGTCAAGACCGTATTCCTAAATGGAGAATTGAAGGAAGAAGTGTACATTGAGAAACTATAAGGGTTTAGATCATCATCAGATCCTGATGTAGTTTTTAGATTAAGGAAGGCACTGTATGGATTGAAGAAGGAACCTAGGGCCTGGTATGCAAAAATAGATAAATATCCAATAAGTCAAGGATTCAAGAAAGGTTGAGTAGAAAAAAATCTATATTTCAAAATACTTCAAACAAAAGTTTGAATTGTTTTGTTTATGTTGATGATATCATCTTTGGAGGCAAAGATGATCTATGGTAGAAATTTGTTGAAGAAATGAAGGAGTTTGAGATCTCAATGTTTGGTCAATTGAATTTCCTTCTTGGATTAAGGTATATGCACAAAGACGGGGGACCAAAAAGGTACCACATTCCTTTTTGGCCCCTTAATGACCATAGTGCATACACACTAAAGCACGTGCATGATATAGGACATACACATTATGGATTGGGTTTCCCAAGCCTTAGGCTTAGGTATTTCAAAGCATAGGTATTTCAAAGCATAGCATGCTAGCACTACGGTTTGAATTTAAAATAAAGCATGTGCACACTATAGCATGTACGCACTATGTAAACTTTTATAAAAATTCAAGTGTATACTTTTACAAAGAGAGAGAGAGAGAGAGAGAGAGTCTTGTCACCCCCTTTCATCTCCATCTCTCAGTCTCTCTCCCACCGTCCTACCCTTTCTCCCTATTTGTTGAAAAATTTTGACATAGGGCATCTTGTCCTCCAAATATGATATCATCAACAAATATTTCAGCTAACAAAATCCCTTTACCTTCATTAGTCTTCATATACAGATTGTTGATGTCATTTGTCCTTACAAATCCAATATTTATCAAATAGTTGTGCAGTCTTTCATACCATGCTCTAGGGACTTGTTTCAATCCATACAGTTCATTATGTAGCTTGCAAACCATATTCTTCTTCCTTTGATCAATAAATCCTTATGGTTGATCAATGGATACTTCTTCTTCTAATATCCCATTCAAAAATGCAAACATGACATCCATTTGATATACTTTGAATCCCTTATAAGCTGCATAAGAAAGTAGAGTGCTCACTCCTAATCTTGCAATAGGGGAAAATGTCTCCCCATAGTCAATCCTTTCTTCTTGCTCATACCCCTTACATACTATTATGGATTTCTTTCTAGTAACTTATCCATATTCATTGACCTTATTTCTAAATACCCATTTTGTTCCAATAACATTCTTGTCTTTTGGTCTCGAGACTAGAGTCTAGATTTTGTTATTTTCTATTTTCTCTATATTCGTTATTCATGGATTGTATGTAGTCTTGATTCTCTAAAGCATCTTTTACTATTTTAGGCTCAAACTCACATAGTAAGCATGTATGATCTATCAACTTCTTTTCATGACTCCAAATTCTTTATCTCCAATGATTTGTTCAGGATTATGATGTATTCTCACATACTGTGCCAAAGTAAGTTTAGATTTATTTTCACCGTGGTCTTGATCTTCAGGTTCATCTTGTAAATTATTTACCTCTTCTTCTAATTTCTTGGCAGCATCCTCTTGATGCTTGAAAATATCTTTTTGTGGCATGGAAAACTCGTGCAGTTCATCGACATCTAGTTTAAGTGCACTGCTAGCCTCTCCTTATTCCATGTATACAAAAGATCTATAATCTTTAGGCCTTTTCTTGCACTATAATTCATTCTTATCTGCATATTCATTAACTCTAATGTTTTCACTTTCCAAAAAAAATTTAGTGTTAGAATTCAAACACTTGTTATCTTTTCTCTTAGTGGAATATCCTAGGAATATGCCTTCATCAATTTTAGCATCAAATTTTCCATTTCTATTGTCTTTCAATATATAGAATTTACTCCCAAAGACTCTAAAATACTTCACACTAGGTGTATAACCATGCCAAAACTCAAAAGGTGTAGCATTTGTACCTTTCTTGATTTTATTCGGTTCAAGGTATAAACAAAAATACTTAAAACTTCTCTCTAGAATTTTTGTGCAACATTCTTCTCAATCATCCATGTTCTGGCACAATGCATAATTGATTTATTTCTCCTTTCTTCTATACCATTTTGTGGCAGTTTTCTAGGTGCAAGCATCTATCTAATTGTTCCTCTATCACTACAGAACAAATTGAATTTATTAGATATAAATTCTCCTCCTCTGTCAGATCTCAAACATTTCAAGATTTTACCAGTTTCATTTTCAACTTTTATCAAATACCACTTAAACAAGTGAAATGCATTAGATTTATCTTCCAAAAACATTATAGTCACCATTCTAGAATAGTCATCAACAAACAAAATAAAATACTTGTTGCTGTAATAACTTTGTACACCAATAGGTCCACAAAGGTCAGTATGAACCAATTCTAGAATATTGTTAGAAGTATATGTCTTTCTCTTAAAACTAGGCTTTGTCATTTTTTTCCAATTGACACTGTTTACACATCACATTATCAGGTTTCTTCAATCTAGGTAAACCTCTAAATTTCTTCAAGTTACTGATATTTACCAAATGGTCAAAGTTTATATGACACAACCTCTTATGCCATAACCATACATCATCATATTGTGCAAACAAACATTTTTCTTCAGATAGGTCTAGATAGAACAAGTTACCTCTTAGTTCACCAGTGGTATCAAACATTTTAGCCTTCCTGTGCTGAAATTCAACTCAGTAACTAGTACTATTCAATTGTTCCACACTCAAAAAATTATAGTTAAGACCTTCAACCCAATAACCATTATCACATCTGATCTTATCAATTACTCTTAAATTGTTTCTTTTCCTTTCATGGGACATGGTGCATCATTACCAAACCTAAGACTTCTACCTTTCTAATGATTAAGGATTTCAAACTTACTTTTATCACCAGTCATGTGATGTGAACAACTACTATCAATAATTCATTTATCACCTTTACTAACATATGAAATAAGTGCAGTTTTCTCATCTTTATTAGAATCATCTTTCAGAGCAACATAAACAATTTCTATATCATATTCATTTGATTCACTAGTTTCACTATAAATTTACTCTTCAACAATAGAGCAAGATTTCTTACCTTTGTCTATGTAGTCTTTATACCTTTGGTGATCTCTATAATTTCTCTTGTCATTGTACTCATTTTTCCTTTTCTCAACTTTTTTATTCCTATCAGGCAATCTTGTTGCAATATAGGAAAAATTTGTTACATGAAAAATAGATAATAGGAAGTTTACCTTTATATTTCCCTTTTCCTCTATTTAGCCTTCTAGCCATAAGTGCCTCAAGATCTTCTAGATCATCATCAAAAGTGTCAAGTTATCACTATTGTTGTTGTTTTCGCTACTCTCACATCTTTCTTTTCCCTTCTTAGGTTTATGAAGAACCATTTGAGACTTGAATGTAGATTCAACATTATGAACAATGAAGTTATCATAATTAGACACCTCAAAAGTAGTAAGCTTGCTAATAAGACTTTGTAGAGTTAGAACATTACTAGGGTTGCATGTTGATTCTTGTATTGTATAAATTATGATAGCATAGATAGGAAGAAAGGTTCTCAATACTTTATCGAAAATAGTAGCATCATCAATGTCTCCATTATATCCTCTAATAGAATTCACTACTGCCTTAATTCTACCAAAATACTAAGAAATATTCTAACCATCTTGCATTTTCATTTCATCAAACTGACCTCTCAGGCTTTTAGATTTGGCTCTTAGTACATTTTTTCCCCCACCATAGATAGCTGCTAGAGTGTCCCACATTTTCTTTGCATTAGTACAATCCTTGATGTCTCCAAATTTAGGATAGCTTAGGGTAGATGCAATCTCCAACATTTACTAATTATGTTCTTGTTTTTATTTCCTCTCCTCTGTAGTCAAGGGTGCAACATGTATTACATACTCATTTTCCACATAGTATGTTGTTAAATCACCAATATCGACTAGATGCAATTTCATCAAACTCTACCATGCAGGGAAGTTCTCCTTCTTCAACTTTGGTACCTCCTTTTTGTACATCTTGATCATTAGCTTTAAGTACCTTCAAAAATTTTCTCTACAAGTACTAATAGCTCAGATACCAATTTTTAGAATGATTTTAGAACAAATGAGGGGGGGGGGGGGTTGAATCAGTTATTCTTAGGTCTAGATGTACCAATTTGAATATCTTTCTCTTAAAAAATCTCAGATCTAATCATCTTTCAACTAGGTCTATATAGCATATACTAATAACATAAAACTTGCAGTCTATTGTCCTAAAGTAAATAAATTTTAGAATATGAAACTTTCAACATCATCCACATCAAAATCATTGACACATTTATAATACTAGGATTTATAGTGGAAACCCAATTTGGGAAAAACCACTTGTAACATGCTATGGATTTTCACTCTTCTGATGTGAGCTCTATGAAAAGTCAACCCTATTAAAGGTTTATAATACACACTGTTAAATGTGACATGGTTAAAGAATTTAATCACCCTATTAGGTGTCACCTTGTTAGAGGGCTTAAGAACATTCCATCATAATTTGACCCTGATTAAAGGATTTATATGATGCAAGAGCATCCTGGGTGTAAGAGCAATCTTGCATCACCCAAAAATATTTATGTTTTTATTCAATAAGGGTTATTTTGTGCAGAGCTACTATTTATGGAAAGTTACTATTTTTGGTAATTTTTGCATGTGCTCAGAATGATCTGATTTCTTTCTTGGAGGTTCATTTTGGTCATGTAAGTCTGCCAGTAAAGTTTCACTACCAGATCAAGTGTATATTGGAAGATATTGAAGATTTTCGATATTGGCAGCAGGGTACAGAAACTTTGAACTCAGTTTTGAAGGCTTTAGAGGCCTCGGATGAGGTCAAAAATTTGGGTGATAGGTGCTTGCATTGGTCAAGCCTATAGAGCGCTTCGTGGCATTTCTAAAATGGGGTTATAATAGCCGATCGGGTTAACTGGTGATGACTTATGGTCTTCGAAAGTTGGGCCACCTGAAATGGCGAAAAATAATTTTCTTCAAAATTTCTGTTCGGGTTTCAAAGGTTATCTTGAGCCGACTATGATGTAATGAAATGTAAAATAAAATAATTCTAAGTTTGGTCGGCCTTATTGGCTAAAATTTTGGAACCTTCCCAGGCGGTGGAAAATTGCCTATATAAGGAAGGCTGTATTATTGTCTTAGGCAGTTCAGAATAGTTTTGGGTAATAGTTCGAGGCTTTGTCCTACAGAATATTGTAAGGGAATGCCCATGTGGCTTTGCATATTGTAATTCTGAAAGTTTATAATTCCACATTTGTGGAGATAATAAGAAGCCAATTTTTTCTGTTCTTGCATATTATTGTTGTTGTTTCTCTTTTTCTGTTATGTGTTTGTGGTATTAAGGGGAGCACCCTTCATCAAGTGGTATCAGAGCAGGAGTTCTTGAGTGTGTAAACAGATCACCGACTATGAGGCAGTTTGCACCAGGACCGTGGCTAGGGTTTCAACGCGCATCGTGAAAATGCCTCCACGAAGGGAACGTGGCGGAAGAGCTGGTGTTGTGACACCTGAGGTTAGAGAGCTGTAGAGACAAGTGCGAGTATTGCAAGAAGAGATTCATAGAGGAATGAATCTTAATGTCAGAGACGAAAGCGAGGATGAAGCCGAAGAAGAATATCAAGAAGGAGAAGTTGAAATTGTGAACCAGGAGGAAGAAAGACTTTTTCAGGCCATTTCCAAGATTGGGAAAAGACCTAAGATTGAGGTTCCTACATTTTCTGAAAATCTTAACCTAGAGGAATTGATCAACTAGATCAATGAATGTGAGGAGTATTTTGAGTATGAAGATGTTGAGGATCCTGATAGGGTCAAATTTGCGAAGGCCAGACTGAAAGGTCATGCGAAGATTTGGTGGCAAGAAATTCAATTGGAGCAAAATAGAAGAGGGAAAGATAAAATCACAAGATGGGATCAGATGGTGGATAAATTGAAGCGACAGTTCATTCCTGTTGATTATGAGCTTGATCTACTAAAGAAAATGCAAAGTTTGAAGCAAGCAGGAGGATCTATTCAGGAGTATATAGAGGAGTTCTATCGAATCCTCATCAGAATAGGCCATGTAGAAGCTGATAAGGAGAAAGTTGCCTGATACCTTAATGGGTTAAGGCCAAGAATTCAGGAGGAGTTGAATCTGGTTCTAATGAACAATATTGAAGAGGCATACCAGTTTGCCCTAAAAGTAGAGGAAACGCTGAACAAGAAGTTTGAGAGCAGACAAAATGGAAGAGGTCATGGTGGATGATCTGGTGGATGGTCATATGGTGGCTGAAATGAAGATTTGAAAAAGAAGGATGAGGCCAGTAGCAGTCAGAATCAGAGAGGAAACAATTCCAATCGCTTCCAGGATCAGAATAATAGAGACCAAAGAGGAAGGGGAAGAGGACAAGAATCTGGAAGAGGTGGCTTCCGTGGAACATGTTTTCACTATGGAGAAGAAGGTCATAGGGCATTTGAATGTCCTCAGCGCCAAGGCAGAATGGATAGGAGAAATGAAGGCCAGGCCAGAGTTGCACATGTAGATGAAGATGCTAGATCATCAAATTCTGAAGATGCTGAAAGAGGAGAAATGTTGATTAACAGAAGAGTCCTGTTGAGTGGTGAGAATGAACCTGAGCAAAGGAGGAGCTTGTTTCGCACCAGGTGCAAGTGTGAAGGTAAATGTTGTGATGTGATTATTGATAGTGGAAGCACTGACAATTTGGTGTCAAAAGAGATGGTGACAAAGTTGAAGCTCAAGAGATAGAAACACCCACATCCATATCGGATTGCCTGGGTACAGGATGACCACAAGGTCATGGTCAATGAATAATGCCTAGTGAAGTTCAAGATCGGCAGGTACCAAGATGAGGTACTATGTGATATCATCTCTATGGATGCATGTCATATGTTATTGGGTAGACTGTGGCAGTTTGACAGAAATGCTGTACACGATGGTCGTACGAATACCTATTCCCTGACAAAGGATGGAGTGCGACATAAGCTAAAGCCATTGAAGGAGACTGAAGAAATGGTATGTGGTAATGCAAGAATAACATTTGTTGATGGAAGGAAATTCCTAGATGGTATGAGGCATGAGCATGTATGTTTTGCTTTAATTCCAAAAGCTGGTAAAGAGGAAGTAGAAGATGTTCCTGTAGAAGTTGTAGATTTGTTGAATGAGTTTCAAGATATTGTATCCGATAACATGCCTGATGGATTACCACCAGTCAGGAAGATCAGTCATCAGATGGACTTGATCCCAAGAGTGATTTTTCTGAATAAGGCAGCACACAGAATGACACCTGCAGAAAGTGAGGAGTTGAACAGACAAGTACATGAACTATTACAGAAAGGATTGATCCGTGAGAGTCTGAGTCCCTGTGTTGTACCAGAGGTATTAGGACCAAAGAAGAATGGAGAATGGAGGATGTGTACAGATTCTAGGGCAATAAATAAGATCACAATCAAGTATAGGTTTCCATTGCCACGAATGGATGATATTATGGACTGTTTGAGTGGAGCTGTGTATTTCTCAAAGATAGATCTGAAGAGTGGATATCATCAGATTCGGATCAGAGAAGGAGATGAATGGAAGACTACCTTCAAGACAAAGGAAGGACTATATGAGTGGTTAGTCATGCCTTTTGGGCTAACCAATGCGCCGAGCACTTTCATGCGGCTCATGAACGAGGTTCTGAAAGAATTTCTGGGTAAGTTTGTCATTGTTTACCTAGATGATATTTTGATCTTTAGTAAGACATTGGATGAGCATATGGTGCATATTCGTATGGTATTTGAGAAGTTGAGAGAGGAGAAATTGCTGATTAATTTGAAGAAGTGCAATTTTGTGAAGAAAGAGTTGGTGTATTTGGGGTTTGTAGTTTCAGGAGAAGGACTAAAAATGGACCCAGAGAAGGTACAGGCTATCCTTGAATGGCCTACTCCAAAGAGTGCTATTGAGGTAAGATCTTTTCATGGTCTAGCTAGCTTTTGCAGAAAGTTTATCAAGAATTTTAGTAGTATTTGTGGACCCTTGACTGAAACAATGAGAGGGGATAGAAAAGAGTATAAGTGGACAAATGGGGCAGAAAAGAGTTTTCAATTGTTGAAACAAAAAGTTACAGAAGAACCTGTTTTAGCACTTCTAGATTTTAATAAGGTATTTCAAGTAGATTGTGATGCTAGTGGTACTGCAATAGGAGCTGTTATGAGCCAAGAAGGTAAACCTGTTGCTTATTTCAGTGAGAAGTTAAATGATGCCAAGAGGAAATATTCTATTTATGATCAAGAATTTTATGCTATAGTTCAGGCATTAAAGAAGTGGAGACATTATCTGCTTCCTAAGGAGTTTGTTTTGTATACTGATCATCAAGCTTTGCAATATTTGAATAGTCAAGGAAAGTTGAATCAGAGGCATTTGAAATGGGTTGAGTTTTTGCAGAGTTATACATTTGTTTTGAAACACAAGAGTGGAAAGTCTAATAGGGTTGTAGATGCTCTTAGCAGAAGGCAACTACTGCTGACAGAAATGCAGATTGAAGTGGTTGGGTTTGAGGAACTCAAGAATTTGTATCCAAAGGATCCTGATTTTGGTGAAGCTTGGAAAGCTTGTACAGAACCTGTTACTCTAGACAGGATGAAATGGTTGGATTTCATCATCCAGGATGATATGCTATTCAGAGGGAGTCAGTTGTGCATTCCACGAAGTTCTATGAGGGAGAATCTCATCAAGGAGAAGCATAGCGGAGGATTGGCTAGACATTTTGGTTGTGATAAAACCCTTGGTTTGGTTAGTGAGAATTATTATTGGCCACAGTTGCAGCAAGATGTGAAGAAGTTTGTACAGAGTTGTAGAGTATGTCAAATGGTGAAAGGAGTGAAGCAGAATATAGGGTTGTACCAGCCATTGCCTATACAAGAGAAGCCTTGGGAGGATATCAACATGGACTTTATTCTTGGTTTACCGAGGACTCAGCGGGGACATGATTCTATTTTTGTAGTAGTTGATAGATTTTCAAAGATGGCACATTTCATTCCCTCCAAGAAGACTAATGATGCTGTTCATGTAGCAGAATTGTTTTTCAGAGAAGTAGTGAGACTTCATGGTTTGCCAAAGACCATCGTTTCAGATCGGGACACTAAGTTTGTTGGATATTTCTGGCGAACATTGTGGAAGAAGTTGAAGATAGATTTGAAGTTCAGTTCATCACATCACCCACAGACTAATGGACAGACAAAGGTGGTGAATAGGAGTTTGGAAAATTTGCTGAGATGTTTGGTTGGAGATAAGCCAATGGGATGGGATTTGATTTTACCACAGGCAGAATTTGCATACAATAATTCTGTCAACAGGAGCACTGGTAAATCACCATTCCAGATTATATATGGAAGTAGTCTGAGAAATGCATCTGAATTGAGGAACATAGATAAAGGAGAAATAAGTAGTGCTGAAGCTGAGGATCTTGCAGAACACTTGAAGAACATCCATGAGGAGGTGAGGAAGCATATTACCAAGATGAACACACAGTATAAGGCTAAGGCAGATGAGAAAAGGAGGTATAAGGAATTTTAGGTTGGTGATGAAGTCATGGTTCATTTGTGGAAGGAGCGGTTTCCAGTTGGTACATATAACAAGTTGAAAATGAAGAAGTTTGGACCATGTAAGATATTGAAGAAGCATGATTCAAGAAATGCATATGAGGTAGAATTGCCTAGTGAGCTGAATATTTCACCAGTGTTTAACATTTCAGATCTGACAGAGTATCATGAAGGAGGTGTTGAAGATGAGATCACAACAGCACAGTGGAGTATTCCAGCAACTAGTTCAGACACTAAGGAGATCGAAGATATACTGGATAGTCGTGTTGGCAGAAGCACAAGGAACAGGACATATGAAGAATATCTGGTCAAGTGGAAAGGATGACCTGTTGAAGATTCATCATGGCTGGCAAAGGAGGAGGTTAGCCGTCTTGGTTTTCCTCTGCACACCTGAGTCGTGATAGGGTCACTTCTCAAATTACCCCGGGTGTCTGATGCAGGAGCATCCTAGGTGTAAGAGCAATCTTGCATCACCCAAAAATATTTATGTTTTTATTCAATAAGGGTTATTTTGTGCAGAGCTGCTATTTATGGAAAGTTATTATTTTTGGTAATTTTTGCATGTGCTCAGAATGATCTGATTTCTTTCTTGGAGGTTCATTTTGGTCATGTAAGTCTGCCAGTAAAGTTTCATTGCCAGATCAAGTGTATATTGGAAGATATTGAAGATTTTCGGTATTGGCAGCAGGGTACATAAACTTTGAACTCAGTTTTGAAGGCTTTAGAGGCCCCGGATGAGGTCAAAAATTTGGGTGACGGGCGCTTGCACTGGTTAGGCCTGTAGAGCGCTTCGTGGCATTTCTGAAATGGGGTTATAATAGCCGATCGGGTCAACTGGTGATGACTTATGGTCTTCGAAAGTTGGGCCACCTGAAATGGCAAAAAATAATTTTCTTCAAAATTTCTGTTTGGGTTTCAAAGGTTATCTTGAGCCGACTATGATGTAATGAAATGTAAAATAAAATAATTCTAAGTTTTGTCGGCCTTATTGGCTAAAATTCTGGAACCTTCCCAGGAGGTGGAAAATTGCCTATATAAGGAAGGCTGTATTATTGTCTTAGGCAGTTCAGAATAGTTCTGGGTAATAGTTCGAGGCTTTGTCCTACAGAATATTGTAAGGGAATGCCCATGTGGCTTTGCATATTGTAATTCTGAAAGTTTGTAATTCCACATTTGTGGAGATAATAAGAAGCCAATTTTTTCTGTTCTTGCATATTATTGTTGTTGTTTCTCTTTTTCTGTTATGTGTTTGTGGTATTAAGGGGAGCACCCTTCATCATTATACAAAATGACTATTAGGTCAACCTTGATTAAAGAAATTAGACTGATACAATGGTTAGAAAGTAACGGTAGGTTCTAATCTGAAAATATACAAATCACTTTGCAAATATAGATCCACTTTGCACATATGTTGATTTATTGACTGACCTTCATTTTCATCTCCATCTATGGTATTATCAGTATTCACTTCAGGAAATCACAAAAACTCTATTAAGCTCCTTCATAGCTTCACTTTCAACCTTTTTCTTAGACTTATCAATCAATAACATCAACCTCTTCTCTCTTGTATGTTACCTCACAATTAGGTTAACCTTATACCTCCTTGATCAGGTAGATTAATATTTTTTTTCTTAATCTCTTCTGTAGATCTTAGGTTTAGGTCTGATTCATCGAATCATTCCATCATTATGTTCTCTTTCTTTTCCTCTAGATACATCTCCAAACTTCTCTTTGAAATCATAAGAAAATGATTTACCATGCATTAAATTTTTTATACCATTCATTAATAATGTAAAAACATTTTATATATCCCAATAATTCAACTATGTCAGCTGAGATTCTCAATTCTTTCTCAAAATGTAAATTACTAACACTCATTCAATACTATGTTCATCTCCTCGATCATTACTATGTATCTCGGTCATCGCTAACATTTTTCTTCTTAGAAATTATTTGTAACTCAACAATTACTATTGTTTGGTCAACACTATATTTTCTCAGCATATACTGGTGCTCGGTCAACACTAACATCACTCCGCTTAAACTAGATTTCTTCACTTTTTGTAAATTAATCCTACATTTCTAGTCTTTCTTCTTCACTATGTAAACAACACATTACCTTGTCAATGTGACAATTAATCAAGTACCTATTGAAGTATCACATAAATCAACCTTTCCTTAGGCTCTCTTGTTATCTCCTCATCCTCTTCATCAAAAGATATGGTACTCTCCTAGATAGCAACTGTCTTACCAATTAAGGTTTGACATCAATGACAATATAACAATTATTTCAATTGTAGTTTCCAACACCAGTGTGTGCACGTGTCAAGTTCTTTACATGGACCTATCTTTTTTTATTGGTTCTTGGAGGATTTCTCTCAAGGGTAGAATATGGTTTTAGAAATGGGGAGTATTCTTAGCCCTTTGCCATTTTTGTCAAAGGGGGATAATATTTTGGTTATTTAGATATATCAGATTTGTTCTTTTTTATTGGCCAATGTTTCCAACAATGACAAAAAGGGGGATTATTAGAACATGAGGTTGATGTTATCAAGTGGTGTTGTCATTAATGGTTTTCATTGATGTCAAAATAATCATCTTCTAGAATTTGTGTGTATCATTTACTATGTATCTAATAGAATGGTGTATCATTTGAAGTGTACCAATAGTCTGGCATATTGGTTGGTTTGTTCACCAATAGTTTTATGGTTTGTGGAATATACATCTTAGTAGATTATATGTTTTTGTTCCAACCTATCTAGTTGATTTTCAATCTCAACCATCTAATTGTAAAATACTACATATATCCATTTGAACTAAGTTCTTTGGTGATGGTGTGGCATATTAGATCGAGAGAGGCATGATGTATTGATCGAGGTATTCCTTAGTTTATTCCTAACCACCATAGGAATTTTTTGGTGTGACCTATTCTAAATTATCTAGTGGACATGATGGATCTCTTTGTATTGTATATATGGAGTGTGGAGTGTATTTGTTCATGTATCAATCAAGTCTCATACACATTCATATGATAAGTTAATACATATTTATTTGATTTAGATATGTGTTTGTGCATGATAACATTCTATTATCATCAGTGGTGGATTCTATCTCTTTTCATATTTTATGTTTGTGAGTCTTGTATAGGCAGTGATCCCTTATATATAGATAGTGAGCCTCAATACTCTAGTCATGAGCCTTTGTATCTCCAGCAAGAACTTCAAACTGTGAGGACTTCTAAAAAGAACCATACTAGTGTAAGCTTCATAGGTGTTTTTAAATTTCATGTGAATTATCTTCTATGTTGTTTTTCCCACTTTTTATTTTCCATATAAAATTAGGTTTTCCCTATGTCGATGTTTCTATGTTGTTAATTTTATATATTTTATATTATTTCTGATGTGCTTAATCGATAGATATAATGTTGTTATATCTGTTAATTATGAGTTGATCGAGAGAAGAAAATTTTTATAAGTGTGACTAGGAATAATTGATTCACCCCCTCTCAGTTATTTAGCATATTCAACATGTATAAAGCATATCTATCACATGCATCTATATGGATTTTTCTACTCATACTGATGCACTATAAAAGTCACCCTCACATATGGCCAATTGGTTGAACACAAGATTCTACCCATTTTAATGTACCATCAATGATCTTTATCTAGTAGGTCATATTCATCATCTAGAATGATCATCTGTATCTTTAATGTTGGATGAAACATTTTGAAAGTGTAGGATTTATCCTCTACAAAACCCTATATAGATAAAAGGTCCTCAAGTAAGTCAAGTAATATTTCTATACTTTAGCTCACATTATTTTCTTTGATATTCTCACTAAATTAGGGGTAAAATGTTATTTTTAAGATTTGCACCCTCATGTAATTTACCATTATGTGATTTCCCTAACTTGAATCAAGTTTTAAATTCCACAAAAGGATTATTTTTTCCTTTTCATTCTCTTTTTAAAGTCTTTTACATGCATCTTGGTTGGCCTAGGATGTATACTTGTTGAAAAGACATCTACATGGGGTGCACTCATCTTTCAAATTTGAAGATGTACAATGAGCTATCCAGATTTTATGTACAACTACCACCACTATATTTTAATAATTCTAACCACCACCTATTTATGTGAATAATTGACCCAGCAAATTTTAAACACCATTCTTGAGATTCATGTGGTCTTCTTCACAGTTTTGTTTTCTATAGTTTCTTCCCCATTTTCTTAATTTATTGACAGATCTGGTGTACAACCATTTTAGTCTTCACAAAATTGCATCTCAATCACCATGGCCTCTTTTCCTTCATTTCATTAACCTTATACTTCATGGATATGAAGGGAGGTCACTCACACTATCTTTGTTTCATGTATTAATCCCATATTATAGTGTCTTGATCTCATTCTTTATATATTATCATTTATCTTTTATCATTTTCATTTATCTATTGTTGATCATCTATTTGAGTAATATAGAGCAAGAAAGATGAAAGGAGGTACTTGTTTGAGGTAGGTCTCCAAAAATTACCAATAATTTTCATTATATTTGTATATGTAGATTTTTTAGGAGGAAGGAGTAGAGATACTCTTTGGATTCCTTGACCTCCTCCAATTATGAGTTTCTTTACTACCCTTTATTATTTTTTTGTTATTACTTTCATAGCATAATCATTTTTTGTGGCTTATCTTGTTAGAGTAATTGATTTATATTATTCTAGTTAGTACTTTGGATTTCTATTTTGTTTTCTATTACTTTTCCACATTAGAAAAATGTGTGTCATGTTGATGTCCTATATCCATATTGTCATCCTTCATCTATGCATGTTCCTAAGGTAATGAGATAAACATAGACTTTGGTAGTTAATCTTTGTAGTCTATCATTTTTCTTGGATAATCAAAATATTCTTAACTTCTAGAAGTGTGTAGTTATTTATATGTTTCTTACATTCCTATGTATTAGTTTATTAAAAGATTACATCATTTAGTCATCTTGATTGTCTAGCTCATTTGAGCACTAGTTGAAGTCAGCTAGCACAATGAGTACTTCATTCCTCTATAATTTATCCAGTATTAAGGTCAATGAATCTTTCCTACTCCATAAAAAAAATTAATGTGAATATTCTTCAACATCTACACAAGCATTTTATGCAATAATAGAAACTTTTCATGGTATAAAAAATATCTGTATGTGACTATCCTTGAGAGTGAATGAGTGGAAATAGAAGTGGGTGAAGAAGTAAAAGCACAAAGTTGTGTCACGTTTCAAGCTAACTTATGAGCACAACATAATTTGAGTATTTCTAACTAAAAATTAATTTTGGTCAAACATATGGTCTAGCTAGATTCATTCTAGCTAAGTTAGATAAATGCTTCAACTTTTTCAATTGAAAATGTCTATTAAATGCATGTTTTATAGCAATTTGGGTCCAATTACCAAATGAATAAAATTATTTTAGAAAATATATGTTTCAATAGCTCTTACACTTTTTAATGATATCTTTCTAAAATATAAAAATACTCTTTTGTAGAGATTAGAGTCAAGAATATTCTCATATAGATTTTATAGGGTTTTAATTAGACATAGTATATTGCAATTAAAAAATACTGCAAGTAGGTATTTTGACAGTTGAAAAGATTTTGATTCAAAAAAAGAAAAAAATAGTAAATCATATCAGAAAATTTTGAAAAAGATATGATTTACTAGAGGAGAGAATTCTCGTTTAGAATGCATAATTTTCTTTTACTGCGATAGATTTGTTACGAAAGATATGGTGGGAGATGAAAAATGTCAATTTCAGGTGAGTTGGAATTTGAATTGAACATATAAAAAAAAATATTTGTCAAAAACCATTTTTTCTTTTTTTCATGCACTATCTATATATGTCATATATAACATAATTTAAAATTAGAGGAAAAAAAGTTTATTTAAATATAGTTTTTTGGTGGGACCCCTGATTTTCAGCATTTTTTAGTAACCAAAAAAATGTCTTTAGAAAATTTTTAAAATATGTTAGTTATTATTTAAAAAAATTATTACAAATAATAATCATAAACTTCATATATTTCTACGCATATGATCAATTTACTTCATTTTTAAATTCCAAACAAAAATGCCACTTTTATGTTGTTGAAGTTGAACAATTTTGATTTTGTTATCCTTTTCCTTTATAAATGTGTGGCATGGATTTGTGCTTTTACCCAAAGATTTTTTAGTTATAGCAATGCAAAAGAGTAGGATTTAGAAAAAGATGATGATCTTAGTAGTTTGTATAGTGTTTGGGAGGTGTGGGATTTCCCCCTATTTTGTAGCCTTTCTCTATTTTTATTTTTTATCTAGTTTTCTATGGTTTGGATTTCTATGTTCTACCCCTTCAAGTGTTTCTTTCCTATATTTTGTGTCTTTATCTGTATTTGGTTATGTTTTGTTCCCTTTCCTATGTGAGGCCTATTCTAGGGTTTTTTTTAAATTGTGTTTGATCATTTTCTTTGTTTCTTCCTCGATCTCGTGTCTACAAAATTGTCTTGGATGTGTTCTTTTGTAGCTATAACCTCTTTTTGTTGTCATTTATTCCCTCTATTTTTTTTCTCTTGTTCTATTCATTTTCCATTAGTTTTCTATTCTTGGATGTTTCCTTTGGCTATGTGGTGGGCTCGAGTGGAGTTTTTGGGAGCCTCTACAACTATGGATGTCATTCTTTCTTCTTGGTTTCTATTATTTATTCTATGTATGGGGTTTCTTTCTCTCATGGGGTTTTTCTTCTCTTTTTTCCTATTTTTCCTTTCTATTGGTTATTTTGTAATTGGCTATTCAGTGTTTTTTGGTTTTTTTATTCGTAGCTCTCATCTTGCACTACTTTTATTTTGGAAAAGAATGTTGTTGTTAGTTTTTAAGGGACAATCTTGTGTATGTCTTTTTTTTGGTTTTGGTTTCAATTTTTGGGATTTTTTTTGCTCCTATTGTTTCTTAGTGTTTCATGTATTCTTCTCTTGGTGTTTCCTAGGTTCTTCCCTATGACTGTTATATTAAGGCAGAGTCCACCTCATTTGAGCTAGGGTTTCCTCTTTCAAGTACTATGTGCTAATAACTCATGTTAATCCTATTTTCTTATTTCTTGTGCCTATTAGAGGTAACAAAATATCCTATAGAGGTGGTGAGATAATTTTGGGAAGAGTTTGATGGTTTTCTGATTTGGTCTTCTCTAAAATGTGGTTTCTCAAGGGAAGGGTTGGATATATCTCTCTCTCTTTTTTCCTTTCTATTTTCTCCTCTAAAATTGTATTAAGTTAGTATCCTCTCCCTTAGAGGTTGAGAAGAGCATTTTTGTTGAATTCAACATGGTTTTAGGATCCATGGTAAAACTCATTATGGAGGTGTATCGTCAGAAAATGGAAGCACTTCCATTTAGGACTAGTTTAGCCCTACGAGTGAGTGGTCTTGGGTCATGTCAAGAACCTTTGAGTGGGTGTTTGACTAGATCTATCTTTTTCACCTTGTTCTACTTCTCTCTCCACCTATGTCCAGCCTCTTTTTGGCACTCTATCCTGATAAACTAAGATCTTTGACTTCAAGGTCAAGGATGACCTTCTAGGTCAAGGTCGACCTTGACTTTGACCTAGGTCAAGGATGACCTTGAATTTGACCTAGGTAAAGGATAACAATGACTTTGACCTAGGTCAAATTCGACCTTGACCCTGACCCTATGTCCAAATTTTAGATTCTGGAGGTTTTGGGATGTCAGGCTTTGGAAAGTTTTATTTCCTACTTCTGAGTCAAGTGTTTCAAATTTTGGAATGGTAAACTCTTAAATTGTATTTAATCTAAGTCCTTTTCTAGGGGTTAAGGATTAATTGGAATTTAATTATTGTATGTTAGCATCTCTATAAGTTTGTGCCCTACACTATTATAAAAGGAAGTCTTCCTCTCTCATTTTCATCATCCACGAACATCCACTTTTCATGAACCACCACACAAGCATCTTTTTATAATCTCTCAAGTGAAATCAAGTGATTAAGAAATCATCAAGAAAGAAAGAAGGAGAAGGAAAGAATTCAAGAATTCATTCATTCTCAAGAATTCAATAATTCAAGATCAAATTCATCAAGGAGATCCTTTGATTTCCATTGAAGGATTCAATCTCTTTGGAGCCCTCTTGTTGAAGATTCATCCATCCACATTCATCCAAGCTTCTTACTATTCCAAGATCCACTCAAGATTGGTGTTGAAGATATAATGAAATTCATTTGATACATCCTACATTCAACTCTACATTCATTTGGAGCATCCATACTTGTGGATTCAAGGATTAGAATCCTCCATAAGGATTTCAACATAATCAAGGTGAATAGTTCCATTTACTTTGTTTATATATTGAAAATTCAATTTCATTTCAAGGTTGATTCCAAACTAGTGTTTGACAAAGGAAAAACCCCCATCCAACAAAGAAAACCCTTTTTCTTACAGATCCAGGTGTGAGACAATGAGTATCAGTACAAATTTGAATACCCTTTTTGGTGAACTTCCAGGATCTACGAATAGAATTTTCATCGAAATAGTGCGGGTCAAGGATGAACTTTTGGGGTAAGATTGTACCCTGAGGTAATATCTTACCCTTGTCTTGGGTCAAGGATGACCTCACTCAGAAAAAGAAAAAAGGTTTATGGGTTTTCTCTATTTTTGCATTTCTAGCCCAGATCTGGTTGAAGATTTCCCTGAAACTATACACACACATCATAAAACAACATTTTCCTAATTTGTCATACTTGAGGTTAGTATTTTTTTTCAATCAAGATTTTAATACACACTTACCATAATAGAATACAAGGTTATCCTCTTTTGTCATATTCTCCATTGATTGATTCAACTATGTATTGACCATCCTCTTGTGGTTAATGAATTTGGATCTTCCTTTGGGAATTTGAGGTTAAGAAGTTTATCTTATATTCCCATCTTCATTATATTATCACACACATTATTTAATTTTTAGGATAGCACTATTTTATCACCTACATTTTGAGTGACCATGTTTTGTTATATTACATTTTGGTGAACCCATGATAGACAACTCTTTCTTTTATGGCGTTAGATCTTGAATTAATTAGGTTTATTTTATGTGTTTTCATCTCATATAAAATAAAAATACAAAAACATTCATTTTTTCCTGCTTTGTGTTTTCATACTTTAGTTCATTTACATTGCATTGGTATGTGTGTTTTACTACCTCTAGTCCTACCTATAATATTCTAGTTAAACAAAGTTGTAGACTTATGGGCGCCTTTGATCTTGAGTCTTCCTTAGCTTTTCTTAGGATTCTAGATGACAATTTTATTCTTCATAATTCCAATCCTACTATGGAGCAAAACTCTTCTCACTCATATCATGATGATGATGATCATTTAAGAGTCCCTCCTGAACAATTCAAGAAACTTTCAACTGAACTTGATAAAATGGGTAATTGGCTTATTCAATAAAACCATAATCAAGATTATATTCAGGCTATAGAGACTCTTAAAAAAGTTCTTCATGATAATGATCAAGGTGTTAATCTCCTCTGTGGTATCACTCACCTTGTGCACTCAAATGTTAAACCTTTAGTTCAAGAAGCTCAATATTTAGGATTGATTCCTCTGGTTACTATGTCAAGATAAATAAACAAGTGAATACAGTTGTTGATCAAGTTTTCATTGCATCTCACAATGCCACTTTTGCATCCACTACTTTTCATTTGAATTGTATGTTTACTCCTCTCTTTGAATGTTTACATTCTATTATGAATAGGTTGTTAACTTCTAATACGATTACTTTACCTCCTATTCGACCTCTTTTACCTACTACGATCACATCCAAATCTTTTAATCCTAAAGCTTTTTGTCAATATCATCATCAAAATGGCCATGATACTGAGACGTGTTATTCTTTAAAATATAAGGTTCAAGAATTAATTGATTCTAATGGCTTATCTTTTGATAATTTTGATGGTAGTGGGAACAAATCTATCTCTCCTCCTAATCAAAACCTTCAAATCTATACGAATCCTTTACCTACACATGATACTAAAACTATTGCTTAGCCATCTTCTATGGATATTTCTTATGATTCAAAGATGGATGATCTTAATCATATTGTTAACTATGTGGAGCATGTTGTTTTGCCTTAACCTCAAACTGAAACTCAAGTTCCACCTCAACCTAAACCAAAACCGTAGCCCAAACTAAAACCTTGGCCAAAACCTCAAAAATAACCTAAGAATAAAAGACCTTGGGAACTCTTGATCACCTTTGGCTCTACTAAGACTATTAAAGCTCTTGATGGACCCCTTTACATTTATACTAGGATTTCTCAGATACCTATATATGGTTGTCTTGTTGATCCTACATCTTTAGTCAATGTTATTACTGAAGAAAATCTTTTAAAGAAAAACTTGTAACGTTATTCTTATGATACATCTGATGTATGGATTCAAACTTGTAATGGTTTTCTTTATCTATCATTTGGATCTATTGACTTGCCAGTTGAATTTGGTGGTAAAATTGTGAACACTACCTTTGTTGTTGTTTCTACACCTGATCAATTTTAAGTTAAGCTTGGTTTGCCTTGGTTGAATGCCATGCATTTTGTTGCTTCTCCTATACATAAGTGTCTTAAATTTTTTCATGATGAAGAAGTGAAGATGATTAACCATAGTTTATATAAACCTTCTAGGCCTAGGGATTGTACTACACTTGACTTATTTTGGCCTTCAATACCTAATTCATGTCCTTCTCGACCTGATAATCTTTTTCACTCATATCAAGCGTATAAGCATCACAAGATTCTTGAGTTAAGCTTTCCACCGATGGATCTTAATCATGGTATTTTTCCTAAACCTTACATACCTCCTTTATCTATGGCTTCTAGTTCTTTTAATCAAGCTCCTAGTGTTTCTTGTAAGTCTAGTGAGAATCCTACTAATCCTCCTATAGAACTTGTGAAGGATCCAGTAGTTTTTCCTCCTAGTTCTCAACATATTTCAAAGAAGATAAAATGTAATCAATCTTCTAATGAACATCATAAGAAGCGTCATTCTCAAAATAAAGTCCGTACTTCTATTTTTCAAAGTTCTTTGTTAGAGTAGTCATATTATAGCTAATAATTAATTTATTTAATTATTAGTCTATTATTCTCTACACTTAAGTTAGACTTAGGCATCTCATTATTCTTTAGGGTTTTCACCTTTAGGGTTTTGGTATCCTTTTATAAGGATTCCCTCTTTGTAATTCATGAGGAGATTGTATTATTTTCATCATTGTTAATAGAAGATTATTTTCTTGCAACATGGTTTTGCAGTCTCTGGCCTTTTGGCCGCCATAGCTTTCTGTCTTTTTGCTTCTTCTTTGTGACAGTCTTGCATGCAGGTGTTCTTGGGATGATTTGATGGTTATCAAATCTAACATTGTATCAGAGCCATCTTGTTGCTGGCTGTTCGAGTTTTATTGAAGCTGTCAGACTCAGAGGGTTTCAGAAGCTTTTTTGGCTTTTTTTTAGTGGTTCTGGAGGGTCTCTATTTTTGGAGGAATTTTGGGTCCAAATGGACACTTCCATTGCGTCCAGAAGGCCCAAAAACCTTAGAATCCATATAAAATTTGTCCATTTTGGACACAGTGGCATCTGAGGCAAAAAAATTTTGCATACCAGGGCCGTACGGCCCTGGCACGCACTCCGAGACGGTGATTTTCAAAAAAATTAATTAAAATTTTTTTACGGGGCGGCCTCCCGGGCGCCACCCAGCGGCCACCCGGGCGCCACCCCCGCGGCCTCCGCCGAGCCGCTTGCAGCTGCCAGCCACCGGGCGCCCTCCGCTCCGCGGCCCGCCCAGCCGCCGCCCGGCCCGGCCGCCACCCTGGCTCCGCCTGCGTCCACTGCCCGCCGGCCCAGTGCCCGCTCGCGGCCCCACCGCCCCCGCTCCGTTCTGCAGGCCACCCCGGCTCCGCCAGCGCCCCCGCGCCCCCGCTCCGCTCTGCAGGCTTCGCCCAGCCCACCGCCGCTCCGCTGGCCCCCGCCGCCGGTGGCGGCCCGTTTCAGCCCCCGCAGGCTCATTTCATAGCAGCGCGGTCATATGACCGACTAGGGGCTGCGGCCCAGCCCCCGGAGCATGCCATGCGCCCGGGGGCCTATTTTTTTTAGCCCTTGGGGCTCTTTTTTTGCCTTTTTGGGGGTACCTGGGCCTTTTTCGCTCTACAGGGAGCATACGGGGGTCTTTTTTTGACTTCCATATATCGTCGGAAAGCTCTTTCTGAGAAATTTTCGATGGTGGAGGTTAGGTTTTTTGGTTCCACCGTTTCAATAGTGTTTTTTTCTGTTGAAGTCTGATGTCTCTTTTTGCCTTCCGGGAGTCATATCTGGCTCATCCGGACTCCTTTTTTGGCAAATGAGATATCGTCGGAAAGCTGATTCTATGTACTATTTAGTGGTAGAGGTATTTCTTCCAGATTCTGCTCTAGGTTTTCACTCCTGTGAGTTATGCAGTTTATGCCCTTTGGTGGTGTGCTTGGTTCTACAGGTCCGGGGATCTCTTCTTCTGGTTTCTTAGTGCACTCTTCTTTCTGACTTCTGAGCTTGCATGCTCTTTCTGATGTATCTTTGTTCTGTAAACGCACTAAGATAAAGTGCCCTCTTCTGCATTTCTGGGATCTTTATCACCTGGTTCAATTTTAGTATTCGCACTCAGTTATAAAGTGCCATGGGGGGATTCTGATGCATTTGCCACTATAGGCACATCCACTCTTGTCAAGTGAGCGTACCTTCCATGACATTAGCCCATGTAGACTATGTCTATGACACCGCCCTTTATCCTGTGTGTGTGCTTCGGTTGCACTGTTGGTGTTCCTGGTTCTTCTTCTGCAGTTGTTTTTTGGCATCGCATTTCAGTGTTCCTTTCACCTTTCCCAGTTCAGCATTATGGGGGGGTTCACCTGTTGGTTCTATTGCTTCCTGGTTCGATTGATCAGCTCTTCAGACACTTGTCTTCTCTACCTGGTCATGCACTTTAGTGGGGGTTCCAGCAGTATCTTCTAACAGAGTTTTCAGACATGCTTCGGAGGAGCTTCTTGCTCTCTTCTTGTTCCTTTCTCTGGGACATCTTTTGCTTTATGTACTTGGGTACCTGATCAGGCCTTGTTGCCGGGACCCATAGCTCTTTCATGCATTTTTGTTTTCATGCATCCTTTAGTCCTTAGTTGTTTAGCTTCTCCCTAAGTTACACTTAAGGGGGGGTGTTAGAGTAGTCATATTATAGCTAATAATTAATTTATTTAATTATTAGTCTATTATTCTCTACACTTAAGTTAGACTTAGGCATCTCATTATTCTTTAGGGTTTTCACCTTTAGGGTTTTGGTATCCTTTTATAAGGATTCCCTCTTTGTAATTCATGAGGAGATTGTATTATTTTCATCATTGTTAATAGAAGATTATTTTCTTGCAACATAGTTTTGCAGTCTCTGGCCTTTTGGCCGCCATAGCTTTCTGTCTTTTTGCTTCTTCTTTGTGACAGTCTTGCATGCAGGTGTTCTTGGGATGATTTGATGGTTATCAAATCTAACATTCTTTACCTTATTTTGAGAAATCTATACATGATGTGTTGGAAGAAGTTACTGCTAATAATGATGTTAAAATGCAAGATTATGATGATTCCATTCATATCTTAGATCCTATTTTGATTAATCAAGATGAAGAAGATATTCTTGATGATACTAATGATGTTACTGATGAATATGAGACTATTGACATTGACATTTATTTTCCAAATATGCTTTCATCACTATTGACACTTACACCTAGTATCGAACATTATGATTCTCAAGAGGATCCTTGTTTGGAACTAGCTATCATTCCTACGGTGTTGGATATAGTACCACTTGTGAGTGACCCACCTTCCCTAAATAATATAGAAAAAGATGGAGACTAGAGTAGGTGGCGCACATGATTATCTAGTCCTTCATGGTAGCTTTTTGTGTGTTTGTTTGTTGTATTGTACTTCTCCCATAATGTGTTTTCTAAATGTTGTTCGATTATTTTATATGACTCTTGTTACTTTGTTGGTGCAAAATGATAAAGGAATCAAACCTTTTGTAGTATTCCTTTATATGTATCTTTACTCTTCTATATGTTGCTTCATGTTATGTTATACTTGTGCTAGTGTTCGTAAATGTTACCTTGTGTAATCTACTTCAATTTGTGACTTGGTAGCACTAATTCTTTTTGGTCTCCATGTCATGGTCTGAAAAGATTCTTTTTTCATAGTTGCTCTATGTTCTTTCCTCCATTGTGATTGTAGTTCTACTTTCCTTGAGGAATGATGTCAATTCATTTGCAATAATATCATATATATATATATATATATATATATATATATATATATATATATATATATATATATATATATATATATATATATATATATATATATATATATATATATATATATATATATATATATATATATATATGACCCCACAAAAGGTAGATCCCTTCTGTGTTCTCTATATGTTTATGTGGTATTTCCCTTGATTTATCTTCATTTGGGGGCATCTCGTAGTGGAAACGCAATCAGTGGAGTTGTTTATGTTTTCATTCAAGCCATTGCTCCTGTTAAAGTGTTAGTAATGACTTTAATGTGGGGGCATACACTCTTCTCACCTATTGCACACACACACTTTAAATATACATATATTTTTTAAGGTTCTTTTCTCCCTTTATGGATTAGTGACTAATCCTTAAACATGGATTTTCATTGTATAGGATCTCTTGATCACTACAGTTTCAAAATTTTGATACCTTAAGGTCAAAGGTGTCCTTAAGACTGGGTCTCTTTTTTCTTTTTGATTTTACACCTATGGAATAGAATATTCCTAGGGGTGAATCTTTGATGCATTAACTAGTGAGTAGCGAAATTCACTATGCGGCTCAATTCCATATTTCCAGTTGCATTGTTTCCTTGTGTGGTTCATAGTGTGACATATGTTCTCATTGGGAGAGATACTCTCTCTCTCTCTCTCTCTCTAGAGATGTCTCTCTTATTGTGATCTTGGAGTTCATGAAGACTTGAGTCCTTGAGGGCTTGAGGATTATTTGTCCCTTTTATTTCAATAAGATTATCTTTTCATTATGATCTCCTTTACCAAAATTTTGCATTAAGTCCATTCTCTTGCTAAAGTGGGGGCTAAATGTATCATCGAAAAATGACAGCACTTCCATTTAGGACCGGTTTAGCCCTCTGAGTGATTGGTCTGGGGTCATGTCAAGCACCTTTGAGTGGTTCTTTCAATGGATATAGATTTTTCCCCCCATTCTTCTTCTCTCTCTCTCCACCTATTTACAACCTCTTTCGGGCACTCTATCCTGAGAAACTGAGATATTTGACTTCAAGGTCAAGGATGACCTTCTGGGTCATGGTTGACCTCAACTTTGACCTAGGTCAGGGATGACCTCTACTTTTACCTAGGTTAAGGATGAACTCAACTTTGACCTAGGTCAGAGTCAACCTCAGCCCTGACCCTAGGTCCAAATTTCAGATTCTGGAGGTTTTGGGATGTAAGGCTTCAGAAAGTTTTATTTCCCACTTCCTTCAAATTTTGGAATGGTAAACTCTTAAATTGTATTTAATCTAGGTCCATTTCTAGGGGTTAAGGCTTAATGGTAATTTAATTCTCCTATGTCAGCCTCTCTAGAAGTTTTTGCCCTAGACTAGTATAAAAGGAAGCCTTCCACTCTCATTTTCATCATCCATGGACATCCACTTTGCATGAATCACCACACAAACATCTTTTTATAATCTCTCAAGTGAAATGAAATGATTAAGAAATAATCAAGAAAGAAAGAAGGAGAAGGAAAGAATTCAAGAATTCATTCATCCTCAAGCATTCAAGAATTCAAGATCCAATTCATCAAGGAGATCCTTTGATTTCCATTGAAGGATTAAATCTCTTTGGAGCCCTCTTGTTGAAGATTCATCTAGCCACATTCATCCAAGATTCTTCCTATTCCAAGATCTAGTCAAGATTGGTGTTGAAGATCTAATGGAATTGATTTGAGACATCCTACATTCAACTCTACATTGAATTGGAGCATCCATACTTGTGGATTCAATGATTCAAATCCTCCACAAGGATTTCAACATAATCAAGGTGAATAGTTCTATTTAATTTGTGTATATATTTCAATTTCAATTTCATTTGAAGGTTAATTTCAAACCCAGGTTTGACCAAGGAAAACCCCTCATCCAACAAACAAAACCTTTTTTCTTGAAGATTCGGGTGTGGGACAATGAATATGAGTGCAAATTTGAGTACCCTTTTCAGTGAACTTTCAAGATCCATGAATAGAATTTATGTCAGAGTAGTGCAGGTCAAGGATGATCTTTTGGGGTAATACTACACCTCGGGGTGACATCTTAGCCCTGTCTTGGGTCAAGGATGACCTCACTCAAAAAAGAAAAAGGTTTCTGGGTTTTCTCTATTTTTGTATTTCCAGCACATATCTAGTTGTAGAATTCCCCAAAACTGTACAAAGACATTAGAAAATAGAATTTTCTAGATTTTTCATACTTGAGGTTAGTATGTGTTTTCAATCAAGATTTCAATACACACTTACCATAACAGCATACAAGGTTATCCTCTTTCCTCATATTCTCCATCGATTGATTCATCTATGTATTGACCATCCTCTTGTGGTTAATTAGTTTAGATCTTCCTTTGGAAATTTGAGGGTAAGAAGTATATCTTATATTCCCATCTTCATTATATTATCACACACATCATTTAATTTTTAGGATAGCACTATTTGATCACCTACATTTTGGGTGACCACATTTTGTTATATTACATTTTGGTGAACCCATGATAGACAACTCTTTCTTTTATGGTGTTAGATATTGCATGTATTAGGTTTCTTTTATGTGTTTGCATCTCATATAAAATAAAAATACAAAAAAATTCATTTGTTCTTGCTTTGTGTTTTCTTAGTTTAGTTCATTTTCATTGCATTGGTATATGAGCTTTACTACCTCTAATCCTACCTATAATATTCTAGTTAGATGAAGTCGTAGACTTATGGGCACCTTTGATCCCGAGTCTTCCTCTCCTTTTCTTAGGATTCTAGATGACAATTTGATTCTTCATGATTCCAATCCTACTATGGAGAAAAAATCTTCTCACTCATCTCATGATGAGGATGATGCTTTAAGAGTCCATCTTGAACAAGTCCAAAAACTTTCAACTGAACCTGATAAAATGGGTACTTAGCTTATTCAAGGAAACCATAATCAAGATTCTATTCAAGCTATAGAGGCTCTTAAGAAAGTTCTTCATGATAATGATCAAGGTGTTAATCTCATATGTAGTATGACTCACCTTATGCACTCAAATGTTAAACCTTTAGTTCAAGAAGCTCAAGATTTAGGATTGATTCCTTCGATTACTTGTGTAGAACCTTCTTCCATTCCCTTACCTAGTATTCCTAATTATACCCCTCCTTTGGTGACTACAATGGTTCCCTCTCTTACTATGGGTGTTCCTGCTTTATCCCTTCCTAAATCACAACCTTCTTACCATAATTTTCCTTTTACTTATTCTAATCCTCTTCCAAATGTGGTTCCAAGTATTCCTCTAGTTGTGTCTTCCATTCCTGTTACTTCATACACTTTACCTAGTGTTTCTAATGTTTCTATGCCTCATATTTCCTCTAATGATTCAACAATCAATAGTCTTACTCAAACTATGTAATCTTTACAACAAAAACTTGATTCCTTAACTCAAAACAAGTTTAGCATTCCTATATGTGACATGGGAAGTCCTTTATCCCTAGACATCATTTGTACTCCCATTCCATAGAAAGATGACATGCCTCATCTTGAGAATTATAATGTTAAGGGAGACCCTATTACTCATGTTAAAACATTTCAAATCCTTTGTAGTGATTATTCTCATGGCCATAGGATTTTAGCCAATTTGATTCCTAGAAATTTTTGTGACAAGGCCTTACAATGGTATTGCTCCTTGCCTCCTTATTCTATTGACACTTTTCCACAACTTGCCAATGCTTTTATTCAACAATTTCAAAATAACAGCGATTTGCAAGTGTCTTTAACTAATTTGATGCATTGTAAACACAATGCTAAGGAAAAATTGACTAAATTCATTGGTAGATTTAAGCATTTGAATGCTCAAATTTATTATCATGTTCTTGATATGGATATTCAATGTATGTTTATTTCAAAATTACAAAATGATATTAGATATAAGATTCTTCTTACTGAATTTACCTCTTTTCAAGAACTTTGTGTAGAGCTTCATCATTATCAATTACAAGTGAGTCAATTTGAGAGCAACACTCCAATGGCTCATGTTCCAATTGATAAGAGTGATGTTGCTCCTAATCCAAAAAAAATTCAAAAACTCAGCAACTATGTCAAGATAAATAAACAAACAAATACAATTGTTGATCAAGTTGTCGTTGCATATCACAATGCCACTTTTTCATCCACTACTTTTCAGTTGAATGACCTAGGTCAAGGATGAGCTTGAATTTGACCTAGGTCAAGGATGACCTCAAATTTGACCCGGTTCAAGGACAACCTTGACCTTGATCAAGGCTAGATTCAACCTTGACCCTGACCCTAGGTCCAAATTTTAGATTCCAGAGGTTTCAGTATGTCAGTCTTTGGGAAGTTTTATTTCTTGCTTCTAGGTCGACTGTTTCAGATTTTAGAATGGTAAAATCTTAAATTGTATTTAATCTAGGTCCATTTCTAGGGGTTAATGCTTAGTTGGAATTTAATTCCCCTATGTTGGCCTCTCTAGAAGTTTGTGCCCTAGAATAGTATAAAAGGAAGCCTTCCTCTCTCATTTTCATCATCCATGAACATCCACTTTTCATGAATCACCACACAAGAATCTTTTGACAATATCTCAAGTGAAATCAATTTATCAAGAAATCATCAAGAAAGCAATAAGGAGAAGGAAAAAATTCAAGCATTCATTCATCCTCAAGCATTCAAGGGAGATAGCACAATTAGGTGTCACCTTTTAGACTAACTTCTTAGCACATCTAAATTTTAGTATTTCTAACTAAAAATTATTTTATACCACTTTGGGCCCAATTACCATAAAAATAAAATTATTTTAGAAAAGTGGTGTTTCAATAACTCCTAATCTTTTTAATGATATTTTAAAAAAAATAAAAAAAAAGCTTTTGTAGACATCAAAGTCAAGAATATCCTCATATAGATTTTATAGTGTTTTAATTACTCATAGTTTATTGTAATTAAAAAATATTGCAAGTAGGTATTTTAACATTCAAGGAGATGTTGTATCAGAGAAGGAAAAAAATAGTAAATCATATTAAATAAATTTCAAAAACATATGGTGCACTAGAGGAGAGAGTCCTCTTCAAGAATATATATTTCTTTTTTTGATTGGGATAGATTTGTTATGAAAAATATGTTGTGAAATGAAAACTATTGATTTCAGTGAGTTGGAATTTGAGTTGTTATAAAAGAGAAAATATAGGTCACAAACCAACTTTTATTTCTTCATGCACTCGCTATATATGTCATCTATGAAATATTTTCAAATAAGGGGAAAAAATATTTATTTACATATAATTTTTCGGTGGGAGCTAGACCCTTAATTTTTAGCATTTTTCAGTAATTGAACAATCATCTTTAAAAATTAAAAAACTTATCAATTCTTATTCCAAAAAAATATTAAAAATATTAATCATAAACTTCATCCATTTTATCACATTTGATTTGTTTACATCATCTTCAAATTCCAAACATAAATGTCATTTTTATACTATTGAAGTTGAAAAAAGTTGATTTTGTTAGCCTTTTCCTTTGTGAAAGGGTCACAACTTATTGTTTTTTTACCCTCAAGCATTCAAGATCCAATTCATTAAGGAGATCCTTTGATTGTCATTGAAGGATTCAATCTCTTTGGAGCCCTCTTGTTGAAGATTCCTCCATCCACATTCATCCAAGCTTCTTCCTATTCTAATATCCACTAAAGATTGGTGCTGAAGATCTAGTGCAATTGATTTGAGAGATCCTACATTCAACTCTACATGCATTTGGAGCATCCATACTTGTGAATTCAAGGATTTGAATCTTCCACAAGGATTTCGACATAAGAAAGGTAAATAGTTCCATTTACTTTGTTTATAGATTGCAATTTCAATTACATTTCAAGGTTGATTCCAAACTGGGGTTTGACCAAGGAAACTCCCTCATCCAACAAACAAAACCATTTTTCTTCCAGATCCTAGTGTGGGACAACAAATATCAGTGCAGATCTGAGTACCCTTTTCGGTGAACTTTTGGGATCCACACATAGAATTTTTGTTAGAAGAGTGCAGGTCAAGGATGACCCTTTGGGGTAAGATTGTACCATAGGGTAAGATCTTAGCCCTATCTTGGTTCAAGGATGACCTCACTCAGAAAAGAAAAAGGTTTCTAGGTTTTCTCTATTTGTACATTTCTAGTCCAGATCCAGTTGTGGAATTCCTTGAAACTATACACAGAGATCAGAAAACAACATTTTCCAGATCCATCATACATCAGGTTAGTATTTGTTCTCAATCAAGATTTCAATGCACACTTACCATAATAGAATACAAGGTTATCCTCTTTCTTCATATTCTCCATTGATTGATTCATCTATGTATTGACTAGCCTCTTATGGTTAATCAATTTGGATCTTCCTTTGGGAACTTGAGGTTAAGAAGTATATCTCATATTCCCATCTTCATTATATTATCACACACATCATTTCATTTTTAGGATAGCACTATCTAATAACCTCATTTTGGGTGACCACATTTTGTCATATTACAGGAGGTTTGGGGAGCCTCTCAGACCCCTTTGATGCTTTTCTTTCTCTTAGACTTCCATTTTTTTTTTAATTTACTATGAGCATATATTATCTTACTTTCATACTGGATGAATAGAAGGTTATAGGAGCCTTGATAAAACCCATTGCTCAAGTTTTAGAAGCTTGTATAAACCCTTCCAAGGTTGAGGATTATGCCAGTGATAGTTTAGTTTTTTACCTAGATAATAGTGAAAATAAAGATTATAGAAGCCTTGCTAAACCTATCTATTCATAGTTTATGGGTTCCTAGTAGAACCCATGGTTTATTGTCATGAAGATTGAGGAAGCCATTGAAAACCATGTTCTTTGAGTTGTAAGCCTTTGAACTTTGGACATTTCATCCATTTCTTTATGTGATGACATTTTTAGAGTACATTACTACTATGTTGTTGGTTAGCTACTGCTTTGAAATAATATTCCTTATCGAGTTGGTTATTTATGTTGGGTTCTAGATCACTGTTAAAATATATTTGTAAAAGGGTTGGAGAGCTCCATTAAATCTAACCTTCTCATGCCCATACTAATTTAATCATCATGAGGCTTACAAAGTCTTAATATGCCTTTAAACTAAGCAATATGAATTTTCAAAATTTGTGAACACGTGGAAGAATAAACTAGAGAAGAAAGAGACACTAGTAATGAATATTTAAGTCCCATTTTGATTACCTAAAAATCACATTATTTTATGAAGTTGTCGAAGAAATAGTCAATAATTGACATTCAAATGTTTGAGGTAATCTTGGTTAACAAACTCAAAAGAAAATAAGGTTGCCTTTACAAGAGATTATATGATATATTCAATATATTATATCCCATTTTGTTAAAGTACAAATCTATGCATCAAAAATACCAAAAGGGGAGGATTGTTGGCTAGCTATGGTAATACAAGAGAGGGCTTCTACATAGAGAATTTGTATAGATTACAAGAATCCCAATCCAAAGGAATAAGCCTAAACAATGGCTACAATGAAGTGCAAGTTACTATTACTATTTACTTTAGATAAAACAAATTTGATAAAATATTTGTTGGAGATTTGCTAGTAGGCCAATATTGACTGTATGTTTGTCATTGATGACAAACTATGGAAAGTAGCATGCATGGAAGTCTTTTATAGTAAGCTTTGAGTATATGAAGCATGGACATGATATCAGCATGATATCATGGCCACAGAGGTTAACTGTTAGTACAAATAGTTATACAACAGCTTGTGTTCGTAGTGTTTTTGACAGAGTAACAAACAATGTTCTGTGTATGGTTGTCCATACAGTTATCATTAAGACTTGCGCCCTTGGATATATGTTGAAGACATGTTAGTGATGTTTTAGTTAAGGATGCATAGTCTGATAATCAGTGTAAGTGAAGTTATGTAGTCGCTATTCACCAGTAGCAGTTTCTAGTATTTATTCAGAAGAGCTGACAGATATTTTATTGATTCTAGAGTTGCACCTATTCTGTGGATATGCGCCCTTGGATTTAATCTTAATAGAGAGTTATTTATGTTCAATTAAGAGTGCATGAAGTAAGTCAACTTGAGGAGAAAGATCTAGTTGTTTTGGTAGAGCCAATAGTGTGTAGCATGCATCTACAATTATCTTTTTGGACAAGTCCCAGATTATGTGCATAGTAGAGCTGACATAATGTTTATCAAAGTTTTTTATGGTTTCTCTAATATGATTTCAAGGTGTTTTTAACAAGCTGACCTGATTATATCATTTGGAGGAAAGATATTTATAGGTAGTGATTTTTTATTTCTTGAGTGTGGTTCATAATTGATTAAGCAGAGTAGGGTAGAGTGTGCAAAGTGTTGAGCCATATGAAGAAGGTCTATGTGACAAGTAAAGTATTTATGCTATAAATTAGAACTTATCCAGATAGTAGGTCAAAGCGCAGTTCACCAAGATCTAGATATAGTGTGTATCTATTAAACAAAAGGTTGTAGCCTTCACCCCTTTAAGCAGTGTGCTCTCAGACAATGCGTCCTCTCCCCTAACAAGGATAATTGTAAAAGACTCCTAATAGGGTCCAACCCTTGACCAGGTCTAATGTACTTAATATATTCTAAAGCAACTCCTAACAGGGTTAAGGATCTTCTAACAAGGATCATAATACTCTAGTGCAGAATATTAGTGTGTGTCAATTCCCACCAAGGTTTTTGCCTATTTGGGTTTCCCCGTAACCAAAATATTGGTGTTGTGTTCATGTGTTATTTCATTGTGTTTATGCTTTATGTTTAAGTATACTTAATTGGATAAAGAATTGAATCTTGTAGATAATTGATCCACCCCCCGCCCCTCTCAGTTATCTCTTGGAACTATTCCTAACAATTGGTATCAGAGCCAAGTACCTCAAAGAGAAATTTTAATAGCTTGAGGTTGATCAGATGCCATACTTCAGGAAAGAAAGTCCTAAGTTCAATGGAGAGAATTATTTTGATTGGAAGAACAAGATGGTGTCTTATTTACAGTGCAGTGGTTTTGAAGTTTTTTATGTAACTATCAAAGTAGCCAAGATACCTACCCTAGAAGACCTTGCATAGGATAATGCTACTAATAGGCAAAATAAATTGTTTCATTATAAAGCTATTGCTAAACAAGCCCTTATCAATGCCCTATTTGATGGTGAGTTTTCAAAAATAAAAAAGGTAGATACAACCCATAAAATATGGAAGCACCTAGAAGACATATTTGAAGGAGACAAAAAGGAAAGGATGTGCATAGATAGACATGGAAGATAATATACAATGCATTAGAGATGTTGCCTAAGGAAAATATTAGAGCTTACAATCAAAGGATAAATGAAGTTGATGGAATCAGAAACAATGGTGGAGAAATTTTAGATGAGGACATTATGGTCAAGTTAATGACTACACTCACTCCTGAATATGAAAGCAAGATCAACATCCTTGATGAGACCATGCAGCTTACATCTAATTTCAAGAGAGAGGCCTTGATCAGAAAAATCTCAACTTTTGAGATTTCAAGATTGAAGATAGAACCAAAGAGTGAGACAACCTTCAAAGAAACAGTTCATGGTAAGAAATCTGTAAACACTTCTAGTAATTTTGATGATGATGATGAAGAGAAAATACTAGATGATTTCATTTCTATGATTTCCATTTAAGAGAAAAGAAAGGAAAAGGAAAATATGAAAGTCAATTTCCATTTAAGTGCTTTTCATGTAATAAGATTGATCACTTTGCATGTAAGTGTCCCACTACAGATAAAAAGTTCAAAAAGGATTACAAGCCAAAGTATCCTAAGGAATGCTACTATGTTGGAGATGGAGTTTTAGATGATGAATCAAGTGAAGAAGAAATTGGATTCATTGCTATTGTAGACAAAATGAATAATAAGACAAATCATAAAGATGATAAAAAGGAACAAGAACTAGCATTGATTTCACAAGCTAACATAAGAATAGAATGGATTATAGATAGTGGTTGTTCACATCGCTTGAGAGGTGATAAAGATAGATTTGTTCATTTGGATAAATACAATGGTGGTATGGTCATATTTGGAGACAACACTCCTAAACCAATAGTTGGTAGAGAAGCCATCACCTTGGATGGAAAGAATAATACTGATGATGTTCTTTATGTTGATGGTTTGAAACATAAACTTATTAGTGTTGGAAAGTTACTTAGAAAAGGCTATTAGTTGGAGTTCAAAGTTGAAAAATACATCATTAACAACAAGGATGGTGTTATGATTGCATCAAGCTCAAAGACAAGAGGTAATTTTTTTCAACTCAATTCAAAAGCAAGTTGTCTTGTTGCAAAAGTTGATGACAGTTGGTTGTGGCATAAAAGACTATGTCATATCAATTTTGATAACATATTAAAGATAAGAAATGTAAAGGAAGTAAGAGATCTACCTAGCATAGAAAAGCCAGTTGATACTATATGCAGGGAATGTGTAATGGGAAAGCATGTGAGAAATTCATTCAGGAGAAAGCACAATTCAGTAGAGAACAAGTTGGATCTGATTCATACAGACTTATGTGGTCCAACTCAAACAAGATCATACTATGGTGAAAGGTATTTCATTTTTTTTATTGATGATTATACTAGGATGATGTGGGTTGCGTTCTTGAAAGATAACTCAAAAGAATTTGAGAAGTTCAAAATATTCAAAGCTAAGGTTGAGAATGAATTTGGACTAAAGATAAAATGTTTGAGATTGGATAGAGGAGGAGAATTCACCTCTAATAGATTATACAAGTACTACGAATAACATGGCATAAAGAGATGATTAAGTGCACCTAGAACCCCTCAGTAGAATGGAATTGAAGAGAGAAGGAATACGATTGTCCTTGATACAATGTGCACCATCATGATTGAAGGAAAATCTACACACCTATTGGAGAGATGTGGTCAATATAACAGTCTACACCATCAATAGAATTCAATTGAGAAAAGGCGCTAACAAAACACCATATGAGCTATGGTTCGGTAATGTTCCCACAACAAAATACTTCATAATCTTTGGAAGCAAGTAGTACATCAAGATGGATGAAGTAGTAGGAAAGTTGAATGCAAGAAGTGATGAAGGTATTTTTCTTGGTTACTCTACTAAAAGTAAAGCTTATAGATCTTTCAATCTAAGATTGAAAAATATCATTGAAAGTTCTCATGTAAAGATTGATGAAAACTTTATGGTTTAAGAAAGATATCATGATTACTCACCCATAATTGAAGAAGAACCCAGACCCTCCACTAGTGAGACAATTATTGAAGAAATGTTTGATAGTATTGATGTGTTAGTCAATGACCCTAAGACAAGTGAAGAAGAAACTCCTAAGGTTGATAAATTAGCATCACCTAAAGCTCCAAAATTTACATCTAGAAATCATTCCAAGACAGACATCATTGGAGATCAAAGCAACAAAGTCTTAACAAGGTCACAAGCAAAGAGCTCAGCTAGCAATGAAGTGGTATGTTTACTATCTCAGATTGAACCTTTAAGTGTTGAAGATGCATGTAATAATTCAGATTGGCATGATGCTATGATAGAAGAACTTGATCAGATTGTTAAGAATGACACTTGGGAACTAGTCCCAAGACCTAGTGATAAGAATGTGATTGGAACAAAGTGGATATTCAGAAACAAGATGAATGAAGATGGTACAGTAGTAAGAAACAAAGCAAGGTTAGTATGTAAAGAGTATGCACAAAGAGAAGGCATTGATTATTCAAACACATTTACACCTATGAGTAGATTAGAAGCTATTAAGTTGTTTCTAGCTTATGCTACAGTCAAAAACTTCAAAGTTTATCAAATGGATGTCAAGTCAGCATTCCTGAATGGAGATTTGAAAGCATAAGTATACAATGAGAAGCCAGAAGGATTCACCTTATCAGACAGACCTAATATGGTATGCAGATTGAAGAAGGCCCTCTATGGACTTAAGCAAGCCCCTAGAGCATGGTATGAGAGACTAGATGGATATCTAACAAATATTGGATTCAAGAAAGGAGAAACAAATTGTAATCTATTCATTAGAGAGACATCTAAAGGTCTGCTACTTGTAGCTATATTTGTTGATGACATTATCTTTGGACGTAACGACAAACTAAGTGCAAAATTTGCCAAAGAAATGCAGAATGAGTTTGAGATGAGTATGATTGGTCCTATCAAATACTTTTTAGGACTAAATGTGTAGCAAATAGAAAAAGGAATTTTTATTAATCAGTCGAAATATGTAAAAGAGATACTGAAGAAATTCAAGATGGATGATTGCAAGCTAGCAGGAACCCCTATGATCACTGGATGCAAGCTTAAAAAAGAAGATGACTCACCAATAGTAGATATAACATTGTATAAATCTATGATTGGTAAACTCATATATCTTACTCAGACTAGACCTGACATTTCCATTGCAGTTGGCATAGTTGGAAGATTTACAGTAGAGCCTAAATAAAATCAGCTCATTGCAATAAAGAGAATATTTAGATACTTGCAGGGCACTATAGATTATGGTCTATTGTATCTTAATTTAGAAAATGTTGAGCTTCATATGTACACTGATGCAGATTGGGCAGGATGTGTTGATGTTAGAAAGAGTACTTCAGGTAGAGTAGTGTTTCTTGGTGATAGACTTGTCACCTAGACAAGCAAGAAACAAAATTGTATTTCTTGAGTCAACAACAAAAGTAGAGTATATTAAAGCAACCTTGAATTGTTCTACAATTGTTTTGATCAAGCAAATGATAAAGGATTTTGGAATTCAGATTGATTATCCTATTACTATTCACCGTGATAACACTAGCACTATCAATATGTTGAAGAACCCTGTGATGCATGCAAAGATAAAACATATTGAGATCAGGTACCACTTCCGAAGAGAGAAAGTGGTAGAGAAAGAAGTCAAGTTGGACTATGTGAGTACTAAAGATCAGTTGGAAGATATATTTACAAAGCCCTTGCCTAAGGATACTTTTGAGTATCCCAGGGAGAAGTTGGGAGTAATTCTCTTCCCTGATTCTTCTTAGAAGAAAGAAGGAAAGGCATCAGTCCTAAGGGACTGATGGAAGGTTGACTACTCTACCTCGGGAGTAGTACCAGTGCTTAAAATGAATGGTACCCTTTTCCATTGATGTCAAAGGGGGAGTAATATACAGAGTCGTGTAAAAAAGAAGTAAAAAGAGGATTAATATACTAAGGGGGAGCAACATTCAGATATGACAATAGTTCAGTTGAGGAAATGGAGAATATTGGAAACTATTGTAGCAAATGGAGGATTCATCTTTGGGGGAGTTTTGATGAGGAAATGGAGAATGTTATAAAAGAAATGTTCATTTGAGTTGATGGTGGTTTTTCATTCCACATGTTGCCATCAATGCCAAAGGGGGAGATTATTGGAGATTTGCCAACAGGCTAGTACTGACTATATGTTTGTCATTGATGACAACATATGGAAAGTAGCATGTGTGGAAGTCTTATGCAATAAGCTTTTAGTATATAAAGCATGGACATGATATCAACATGATATCATGGGCGTAGAGGTTAATTGTTAGTACATATAGTTATACATCATCTTGTGTCAGTAGTGTTCCTAATAGAGTAATAGACAGTGTTCTGTGTATGGTTGTCCGTACAGTTATCATGAAGAATTACACTCTTGGATTTATGTTTAAGACATGTTAGTGATGTTTTAGTTATGGACGCATAGTTTAATAATCTTTGTAAGTGAAGTCATTTAGTTGCTATTTTCCAGTAGTAGTTTCCTATGTTTATTCAGAAGATCCGATAGAGATTTTATTGGTTTTGGAGTTGCACCTATCCTATGGGTATGCACCCTTGGATTTAAGCTTAGTGGAGAGTGATTGATGTTTGGTTAAGAGTGCATGAAGTAATTCAGCTTGAGGAGAAAGATCCAATTTTTTTGTAGAGCCGATAGTGTGTAGTGTGCGTCTACAATTACCTTATTGGATAGGTCCCAGATTATGTTGCGTGCATAGTAGTGCCAACTAAATGTTTATCAAAGTTTGTTATGTTTTCTCTAATATGATTTTAGGGTGGTTCTAATAGGCTAACTGATTATATCATTTGGAGGAAAGATATTTATAGGTAGTCATTTGTGTTTGCTTGAGTGTGGTTCATAGTTTATTCAGCAGAGCAGAGAAAAGTGTGCAAAGTGTTGAGCCATCAGAAGAAGGTCTATGTGACCAAATAAAGTATGCTTTCTATACATTGGAACTGATTCAGATAGCAGGTCAAAGCGCAGTTCACTAAGATCTAGATATAGTGTGTATTTGTTAAATAGAAGGTTGTAGCCTTCACCCCTTTGAGTAGTGTGCTCTCGGATAGTGCGTCCTCTCCCCTAATAGGGACAATTGTAAAAGACTCCTAACAAGGTCTAACCCTTGACTAGGTATACTGTACTAAATATATTGTAAAGCAACTCCTAACAGGGTTAAGGATCTTCTAACAAGGATCATAATACTCTAGTGTAGAATATTAGTGGGTGTCAATTCCCACCGGGGTTTTTACCTATTTGGGTTTCCCCATAACCAAAATATTGGTATTTTGTTCATGTGTTCTTTCATTATGTTTATGCTTTATGTTTAAGTATACTTAATTGGATAAAGTATTGAATCTTGTAGATAACTGATTCACCCCCCCCCCCCCCTTTAGTTATCTCTTGGGACTATTCCTAACAATATTATAGATGAGAAATAATTCCATTAATTCCTAATCAAATATTATAATACGCAGTCAAAAAAGAGAGCTAGTGTGTGCTACCAATCAAAGGGATAGTGGAAGTTGGGTCCAATGAATCTTGTTTTCATAGGTCTTACAACTTTTTTAGTAGGGAGTTTAATTTGTGAGTGAGATCTATGAAAATGATCTTATAAATGTCATCCCATAATGTAGTATGTCACTATTCATTGATATTCTCCGAATCTCAACTTTTAGATATAAATTTTATATTTCCATTGTTAATCAAAATTTCCTTATTATTCAATATTCAGAGCTTCAAGGTTGACCATATGGAGGTCTTTTCCCATGCTTTTCCAAATTGTTTTTTATAAATAAATGTGAAAAATATTAGTGCCAAGAGTTTTGTCATTGTGCACATTAGAAGATACATATTTTATGTCCCTATAAGAAAAAAATTAATGAAAATGTATGTGGTGAGTGGTAAAAATATGGAAACATGATGTCAAGGAATTTTTTCTAGGTAGTTTCTTAGTTGGGCTATCTTGTTGACAAAAAAAGCTTTTCATAATGATGAACAAAGGTCTAGAAATATTTTTGGAATTTATGGTTTATACAGCTTCCTTAATGGATTTTTTTGATGGTATGATGATAATTCCAAGATCATAAGCCTATAATATTTATCTAGAGACCTTGTTCCCAATTTTGAGATAATTTAGTCAATCCTTGATTTGAGTAGCCCGAATAGCATGTGAATTTATAATCTATAGTTGGATGTCTAGGTGAGGTAGTAGATACTCAAAGATGGTCATGGGTTGGTGGATCTTTTAGGGGTAGGGTGGATAAGAGAAATAATAGAAGAATTTTGTACCCATGGTATAAAGAAAATAAGTAGTATGATCTATGACATCATTTGACCATTGTATCCATACTATGTGTTAAAAATGATGTGGCTCAATACTCTAAAAATAGTAGATATGATCCAACATGGACTTTTACTGAGAAAAGGCATGTTGAGGAAAAAATGTCCTTTTGTAGGTTTTGGAATTACAACCTTTCAATGCAAAACCATATGTGGATGTTGTCTAACAAGACAGAAACTAGTAATGACCCAAATAATAAATAATATTTACTAAAAAAATAGAAAATATGATTACATAAAATCCATGTAATGATCAAGTCCTTTTAAAAATTTTATAGGGTCAATCTACAAGTTGGTCTATGTACTCAAAGGTGAATGATCATGATGGTAGTTGGAGTTAGGGTCAACAAGATAAAATTTATTTTACATATACAACCATACCTCTCCTTTTCTAATAGTTCATTGCATAGGTACTACTCAACACTTATCATGAGAAGAGTTAATCCTAAATAAGGCCTATGCTACCTTAGTTGACTCATCCTAGACAAAGTAGCTTTATCAAATCTAGATTCATCCTCAATAAAATATTGTTGTATAAGAAGAGATAGAATGATTTCAATTTTCATTACATTTATTGCTATCCATTTTTGCCAAAATAGGTGTGTTTGAAACGTTAAAATAAACTGAATGGTTTTTTATTTTTATTAATTTTTGAAGCTTTTAGATTTGGTGCTTGTTTCATCCAACACTTATTAAGGTCTCATTCATTGATTCCTTGGCTTGCATTACCATTATTGACCAATAATATCAACATTTTAGTTTCCTTTATTTCATTGATTATCACTATCTTATTTCTCAGGCACAATGTATCGTTGTTTTTATTGTAGGAAAAAATAGGTTTTAAGGGGGATCTGAAACCCCATACAAGTTGATATCAAAAGATTACATCATTAAGCATACTGAAAAGAAATAGGATAGGGAACCAATCCATAATGTATCATTGTTATTAAAATATCTAGATATGTTTGACTAAATATAATCTCCCCCACCCAAGTGAAGGGTGAACATTAAATTTTTTCAATGCAGTTTGCATGCTAATCAATAGTCATTTTCTAGTCTCACTCTTATTGATGGTAAGAATTATATCAAGTAATTTCTTCATTGTGTAGGTACATTTTATTTTGCTTCAACATCGAGTATTTTATGGTAGAACAAATGTCATGGGCAATATTTTTTTCCCAAATTGAGTTTGTTAGATAAATTTTACTAGAAATGGATTGAATATGCACATGTTTTTCTACTTCTTCTAGGGCATACCCTTTTTTTCAAGTTTCTCCCTAAACTCTTTAATACCCTACTATTTCATGGATTGAGAGAAAACTCAATTATTAATTTTTCAAGTCCCTTATTTTTTCTAGTGAATTTTAGATTTTTTTGAAACTCTTGGTAACTAAATATCATATACTAGAGACTTGATGCTACTTGTGGATGATGATCCCAACTGCTACCTTCTACTCACTAGCACTAGTGCAATGATGTTAGGTAGTCTAACATAAGTAATGTCCAAAATCTAGACTTCAACATTTCTTTGCTTTATTGTTAGCGTAATTCTAATGACACTCATAAAGATAAAGTAATTCTTCATGGTTGAAATTGTATTAATGACTCTACACCTACAAATGTTTGGTAACATATTGATGAGAACACTTCTCCCTTAATAAATTTTTCTTTATTTATGTAGTATTCTTTGATTTTTTTAAAACAGTTTAATCTTTGTTTCATACTATGTACCATTTAGACTTTAGTAATGTTCCCTCTTACCATCTATCTTTCTCTTAAATTTTGAATTAAATGAACACTTATATCGTATGCCAAGCAAACTTCAAATAGTATTCTTTGTTTCACCTGGAAGCACTAATCAACTACAACCCCTTTACCATTTTATGTTTTCAAGACTAATATTATATTCCAATGATAGGACATATCATATCATTTTCACAAAAACCTGTGGAATGTCAATCGGAGCAGGCCCAAAAGTGTTTCTAAAGCTGTGGCCAATTCATTTACCAGGTCCAACGTTCTTAGTTTGATCTTCAATGTGCCCAACGTTGTAACTGCCAATTAACCCAGTTTTCAGCCTCAACTGACATTCTTGCTGTGAGACCTATCAGACAATCATACTTTTACCATTATGTTTTCATGCTTCAGAACTTGTTTCACAGACATATTAAACTATTTTGGACACCTATGTATTTAAGGATCTGTTGAATCCTATTTTATATGTTCGGTACTTGATTATGTAATCAGGGTACACTTGGGATATTACATGTTATGTTTCAGTTTCAGTTATGGTTACATACATATGATGATTTATGATGTTTTAAAACTATTGTGATGTAAAGACGGTTTAGGAAACCGAAGTTATGCTTAGTTGAGTAATTCATAGACATAGTTTTAAACCATCCAGTTATGATGTATTATGTTTATATCATGTTTTATTGGACCTACTGATGTGTGCAATGAGTGTGCAAGATAAGTTGACCATGGAACTAAATTTGGGGATCCAGTATTCAAATATATGTTTTTACCATGCATGCCAAGGTCCTCTTTGAATAAAGAGATGTGGACCTCGTTGTGATGTTTTTCATTTCATAAATGTGGTTTGCATGTGTGTTATTAAATTAGATTGTGTATATGATCTAACCATATCATTGTTTTAATTAATGTGCCAAATTTGGCAAATTGTGGCTTATGTGTTGGCATGGTTAAGTATGTTTATTATTGAGTGTTTTAGGGCCTAACCAGGGTATTACCTTAGGATGTGATCAACTAAACTTGGGTTAGGAAGTTTCTAGAAGTCAACCAAGACCCCAAATCCGTGCACAAACTTTAGGTGGACTTTAGGAAGGTCTTTTGGGCTCCTAGAAGGTAACCAGGGTCAGTTTTAGCTACCCAACTTGGTACCCTAGGGGTTAGGGGTCATTTTCAGCCATTAATAAGCCTTTAAACTCATTTATTACTCCCCTAAAGTCTCCATTTTGAAGTTGGACGGATTTGAAGAGTTGTGAGGTTTTGGTTAACCTCTCTTTTTCCCAATTTTGCATTCAATTCCATTTATGGTGAATGAAGGCAAGTGGGAAGAAGGGGATGGAAGTTTCCTTCTCTCTTCTGATTGGTTCCACCATTCTTGGAGGTTTGCCTATTTAGGAAAGGCCTTGGGCTAAGTTTTAGTTGATCGCCCACTCTCTAGATTTGGAGACCAGAATTGTTGGAAAGCTTAGGAGAAAGCTAGCATCAAAGGGATTCAAGTTTTCAGATACTCAACACACTTGGAGAAGGTTGGGCCTTGTGTTATGTTTGTTATTTCATATTTTGTATTTGTTCTTTATGTATGTGTTCTTGAGCTTGGACCTCCATTAATGGAGTCCATGACTTTTATCTAGGTTTTTAGTTTAAATTTTAAGTTTTAAAATTGTTGTTTTTTTTTCTTTTGTAATTGCAATTTGGGGATGGGTTCTTCAAGGTTTACTCACCCTAGGGAGGGTGCAGTAACCTTGAAGGGGGTAGTAGGAAGTAGACCCAGGATGTGCAAAGTCTCCCATGTGTGGAGGGATAACCATGGGGTTCTACGATACCCATGATGCCAAACATAGCCTATGGGCACCTGGGGGCCATAAGGAGATTGAGACCGTATCTCTCGGAGATGGTCTACCCAAGTCCATGTGTGGCTTGGGATGTTTTATCATGTTGTGGCTTCTCCTCCTAGCAGTCCACCTCTACCCCGTTTTCAGTTAGACCTCAAGGAGGTCTCCCTATTGTTAAAACCTTGTTGGGAAATATGTTTGAGTGTCTTCTTGTTTTTGGATGTTTTCCTACTTGCATAAATGTTTGTTTGTTATCCTGTTTCATACTGGGTCCCCTAGCTCGGGGGTGGCCTTGAAAAGGCCTAGGTTGGGAGGTGAGCCTCCGTCATCAACCTTGCATAAACAGGTACCCAGTGACCAAGGCTTATAGAAATTGTGGTTTGAAGAAAACTTCAGTTCAAAACTTTGTTGTAAAAATTTATATTCAAGCTTTTTACTTAAAATCGGAATTACAGATTCCTTCTACAGTTGGGGACATGAGCCAATCTCATAGAGTGTTTGTAGCAGTAGACAACTGCTAGGCAGAACACCAGGCTTCAGTCATAGAAGCATCAGGTATGATCGGAGGTAGTGCAGTTTCTATTTTATTTGATACTGGGGCTACTGACTCCTTTGTTTCTCCATTGGTCGTGGAGTGTTGCGGGCTAGTGGCAACTAGGCAGGACGTTAGATGGGAGGTTGAGTTAGCTTCAAGAGCTAGAGTATCAGTTACCTTGATGGTTAGGGAGTGCCCAATTTAGATTGGTGGGTTGACCACCTTAGCAGACCTCAGAGTTACACCTCTTGGATCTTACGGACTAGTTCTTGGCATGGATTGGCTATATGCTCACAAAGCCAAACTAGATTGTCGTAAGAAGTTGATTGAATGTTTGGATGATGATGGCAATGCTTCTGTAATTTTTGGAATTCAGAGGTTAGTATCCCTTCGTATGATCTCCGCTATGCAGCTTAAGCGAAGCATGCGAAAGGGATGTCAGATGTTTGCTATCACCATCAGTGATAGGGATGATGAGGCTGAGCAAGAAGCCTCATTGGATGACCACCCCATATTGCAAGAGTATGCAGATGTGTTTCCCTCAGATCTACCTGGTATGCCACCTCGCAGGGCAGTAGATTTTCAGATAGACCTAGTACTAGGAGCTGAACCAGTTTCCAGAGCACCTTACAAGATGACCACAAATGAGCTTAATGAGCTCGAGTTGCAGCTTGAGGAACTGTTAGAGAAAGGACACATTCATCCTAGTGTTTCTCCTTGGGGTGCACTAGTGATCTTCGTAAAGAAGAAGGATCGATCCCTTAGGTTGTGTATCGATTACCGACAATTGAACAAGGTAACGATCAAGAATTAGTACCCACTTCCTAGGATCGATGACCTATTTGATCAGCTTTAGGGCACTAGAGTGTTCTCTAAGATCGACCTTAAGTCAAGATATCACCAGTTAAGGATTGTGGATAGTGATATCCAGAAGACCGCATTCCACACTAGATATGGCCACTATGAATTCACCGTGGTTCCATTCGGTCTTACAAATGCTCTAGCTGTATTCATGAGTCTTATGAATGGAGTGTTTCGTACCTTCCTTGACAAGTTTATGGTGGTATTCCTCGATGATATCTTGATCTATTCTAAAAATGAAAAAGAACATGAAGAACACCTGAGACAAGTTTTGCAGTGCCTTAGAGATAACCAACTTTATGGCAGCTTGTCGAAGTGTGCCTTCTTCCGATCAGAGGTCAAGCACTTGGGTCATGTGATATCTGGCAATGGGATCTCTGTAGACCCATCAAAGATTGAAGCCATCATGAATTGGCCAGCACCTACCTCAGTGACTGAAGTGAGAAGTTTCATGGGTCTAGCCGGTTATTATAGACGGTTTGTTGAAGGATTTTCTCGAGTGGCACATCCTATCACTTCTCTTCAGCGAAAGGGAAAGAAGTTTGAGTGGACTGAGAAGTGTGAAAGAACTTTTCAGGAGCTCAAGAGGGCATTGACCAGTGCACCCATTCTTGCTGTGCCAGAGCCTTCAGGAGAGTTTGCAGTTTGCACAGATGCTTCCTTAGATGTTTTAGGAGTAGTCCTGATGCAGGATTGACAAGCTATAGCATACGAGTCCAGGAAACTAAAAACTCACCAGCTCAACTATCCTACCCATGATCTCAAACTTGCAGTAGTAGTGCATGCTGTAGTGAGATGGTGACACTTTCTCTTAGGACATCGGTTTGAACTTCATTCAGACCATCAGAGTCTACAGTACATCTTCACTCAACCAAACCTTAATGCAAGGCAATGAAGATGGATGGAGTTCTTGTGTGAATATGATTTTGATTTTCACTACATCAAAGGGAAGGAGAACATTGTCGCAGATGCCTTGAGTAGGAGACGACATGAGCTTTCTTCTATGTCTACGGGCACAAATTTGAGAGATCATATTCTTCACCACTTGCATGACGATCAATTGTATGTTGAAGTGAGTGGATTGGTTCAGTCTTAGAGACCCCTCGAAGGGAAGTATGCAGATTATTATCTAGAGTCAGATGGACTTTTACATCATAGAGGATGCATCTACATACCTTCTTCCAGAGGATTGCGAGAGTTTGGCATACTAGAGGCCCATAAAGCCCCTTATGCAGTGCATCCTAGACTGAAGAAGATGCATGCTGATTTGAGACAGTTATACCATTGGCCAGGCATGAGGATGCAGATTGCTGAGATGGTAGCTAGGTGTCTCGAATGTCAGAGGGTGAAGGTGGAACATCGACATCCAGGTGGCCTACTTCAGCCTCATGAGATACCATTGTGGAAATGGGACACCATATCTATGGACTTTATTGTTGGTCTACCTATGCCATCTCATCGTCATGATGCCATCATGGTGACAGTTGACAAGTTGACCAAGGTGGCTCATTTTTCACCAGTTTGTACTACCTTCATTGCACCATCAGTAGCACAAGTGTTCTTGCGAGATATTGTCAGACTGCATGGCATACCTCGTAAGATCATTTCAGATAGAGATTCTCTCTTCACTTCATCCTTTTGGAGAGAGCTACAAGCAGCATTGGGCACTAGGCTCAATTTCAGTAAGGCTTATCATCTAGAGACAGATAGGCAGACTGAAAGGGTCAATTAGGTGTTAGAAGACATGCTTCGCATGTATGTTATGGACCATCAGACCTGGTGTGAGGAATACCTACACTTAGTGGAGTTTTCCTATAATAATGGGCATCATACGTCCTTGGGTATGCCTCCGTACCAGGCTCTCTATGGTAGACCTTGCAGGACACCACTCAGTTGGGATAGGATCGAGGATAGAGTTTCTATTGGTCCTGAGTTAGTCAGAGACATGGAGCAACAAGTGACCTTGATTAGGCAGTGGCTTGAAGAGGCTCAAGATAGATAGAAGAAGTATGCCGATGCGAAGAGGATAGATCGAGCTTACTTAGTAGGAGATAGGGTCTTTTTGAGAGTGCGACCGCATCATAGTCCAATCCGTTTTGGAAAGGGCTCTAAGCTAGCACCCCGTTTTGTTGGGCCTTTTGAGATCCTTGAGAGGATAGGACCAGTTGCTTACCATTTAGCTTTGCCACCTAGCCTGTCATGCATCCATGATGTGTTTCATGATTCAATTTTGTGTAAGTATGTTTATGATGAGTCACATGTGATAGATTGGGATGCTTTGCAGGTAGAGTCAGATGGATAGCTGGCACTGGAGCCAATTCGTATTTTGGCTTGACAGACCCTAGCACTTCGAGGCAGGGCGCTGCACTAGGTTAGGGTACAGTGGGATTGTTATGACGAGGTCACAGCTTCATGGGAGGATGCAGCACAGATGAGGTCCCAGTATCCTCACCTCTTTGATGAGCTCCAAGAGGAGGTTCATGTCTAGAGGGGGTGGATGTGAGACCTATCAGACAGTCATACTTTTACCATTATGTTTTCATGCTTCAGAACTTGTTTCACAGACATATTAAACTATTTTGGACACCTATGTATTTAAAGATCTGTTGAATCCTATTTTATATGTTCGGTACTTGATTATGTAATCAAGGTACACTTGGGATATTACATGTTATGTTTCAGTTTCAGTTATGGTTACATACATATGATGATTTATGATGTTTTAAAACTATTGTGATGTAGAGACGGTTTACGAAACCGAAGTTATGCTTAGTTGAGTAATTCATAGACATAGTTTTAAACCATGCAGTTATGATGTATTATGATTATATCATGTTTTATTAGACTTACTGATGTGTGCAATGAGTGTGCAGGATAAGTTGACCATGGAACTAAATTTGGGGATCCAGTATTGAAATATATATTTTTACTGTGCATGCCAAGGTCCTCTTTGAATAAAGAGACGCGGACCTCGTTGTGATGTTTTTCATTTTGTAAATGTGGTTTGCATGTGTGTAATTAAATTAGATTGTGTATATGATCTAACCATGTCATTGTTTTAATTAGTGTGCCAAATTTGGCAAATTGTGGCTTATGTGTTGGCATGGTTAACTATGTTTATTATTGAGTGTTTTAGGGCCTAACCAGGGTATTACCTTAGGATGTGATCAACTAAACTTGGGTTAGGAAGTTTCTAGAAGTCAACCAAGACCCCAAATCCGTGCACAAACTTCAGGTGGACTTGATGCCAAACATAGCCTACGGGTACCTGGGGGCCATAAGGAGATTGAGACCGTATCTCTTGGAGATGGTCTACCCAAGTCCATGTGTGGCTTGGGATGTTTTATCATGTTGTGGCTTCTCCTCCTAGCAGTCCACCTCTACCCCGTTTTCAGTTAGACCTCAAGGAGGTCTCCCTATTGTTAAAACCTTGTTGGGAAATATGTTTGAGTGTCTTCTTGTTTTTGGATGTTTTCTTACTTGCATAAATGTTTGTTTGTTATCCCGTTTCATACTGGGTCCCCTAGCTCAGGGGTGGCCTTGAAAAGGCCTAGGTTGGGAGGTGAGCCTCTGTGGTCAACCTTGCATAAATAGGTACCTAGTGACGCAAGGCTTATAGAAATTGTGGTTTGAAGAAAACTTCAGTTGAAAACTTTGTTGTAAAAATTTATATTCAAGCTTTTTGCTTAAAATCGGAATCAGGGATTCCTTGTAAACCAAACATTTGATTATTTGTATTTAACTGATAAATTGTGTAAGGACGAAAATGTTTATGGTAAAATGGATTCTATGACTTATTTATTACAAATTTTCCTTGAAATTTTAATGGAGGAATTATATGAAATTTGCAGAAAAATTTCGCTCTTATGCTCTTATAGTTATTAAGATTTATTTCGTTATTACGTTTTAAATATGTTCATGATTAATTTATTTACATTTATTTTCAAAATATAAATGCATTGAAAATTTGGAGTGGATTATTTTTAAAAAAAAATAGTATGAGACAAGTTATTTGAAAATTATTTACTTTCATACTTAGCATTATTTTGAAATTTATATATAAAAAAAAAATGTCTGAAATCAAATTTTGATTTCATCAATATGTTTAGCATGAATTATGGAATGCAAAAATATAATTTTTATTAGAAAAAAATTTGGTCTTATACCCGCTGTTTTAAGTTTCAACCTTTTGACCTTATACCAGCAAATTAAATTATTAATTTAAGAGTAATTTTTATTAGTTTAATAATTTATATGTTATATTTAAAGGTTATACGCTTTAAAAAAAAAAAATTGTTTCTTTTAATATAAAACAAAATGGAATCGTAATGCGTTGGGCGCATGTAACAAAAAAAAGAAAATATAATTAATTAATTTTTTTTAAAGGGATGGGGGCGGGCCGAAGCCCTAACCCCCACGCCCTCGCACGGTGGGCGGAAGTGGAGGTCGGCCCTCCCGCACCACCACTGTGTGGTGGCCGGGAGCGGTGACTTCCGCTGGCCCTCCCACGCGTCCCCTTCTCTGCCCCGCCCCACTCCTCTCCGCTGTGCCGTGTCTTCCTCTGCGCGGGTCTTGAAACCCCCACCATTGCCTTCTTCCGCCTCGTTCGTGCACCGCCACCGTTTCCTCCGCCCGCGCTCTCCCCACCTCATCTCTGTCCTGCCTCTGTGGCCGCCATTCACAGCGAGAGCGTGCGCACAGCACCTCCGCCTCACCGCCACCGTCGTCGCTTCTCCCAACCGCCGCCTCCTTCCCTTTTGCCCTCGGCTCTGCTACGACCGCAGGGTTTGGGGGGGGGTATAAAAATATATGTATATAATTTATTTAAAATAAAATAAAATTATATTTGAAAGAAAGATTTTTATTTAAATATTAATTGGTTAGTGTTATTTAATTTATTAATATTGAGATTTATATAAGACTTGCATTTTATTTTAATAGTATTCTAGATTTAAATTTGATTTGTTATAAATAAGTTATTTATAATTAAGTTGAAATAGTAGTGGATTAATTAGTTTTCAGATTAGATAGTTTAATCTTTATCTTAGACACTAAAGATAATAACGTAATTGTATTTTACTTTATTAGATTATATTGTTGGATATGTTTTATTTGAAATGAATGGTTAGATATTATGTTGATTTTTGGATTTTGTGAAGGAACATGAGCTTTAGTGTTCTAGTTAAATTTTATAGGTTAGACCATTAATTTAAACAAAGGGAATTTTTGTTAATTAATATTTATCTGAGACAAAGTTTTAAAGTATTAATTTATCTAAATAATTTAATTAATAACCTAGATATTTTATCGATGAGGGGTCCTTGACAAACCCTTATCATCATGATATTTATCTAGCAAGTATAAATAACGTTACCTTTGACTTATGACTTGTTCAGTTGACTTTTGGTCAATGACGGTGAAACTTCTCCATTCACTTTGATTTTCGAACCAATTTTTCTCCTCGCTCCCTAGAACCTAGGATTTCAGTTTCGTGTCGTTTTGAGAGGGTTGACATTTTGGTCAAACCCAGTTGACCTTTTGGTCAACCATCTCAGATACATGTTCTATCATTACCAGTTGTATCAATAACCTTAGGATACCTCTTTCAGCTAAATTTTGGCATAGTTGACTTTTTGTGTTGACTTAGTCAAACCTTGGACATCGCCTTGGTTTGCATGTCCAAGTTAACCTTGATGCTTTTTGCTTCCTTCCATCTTGATCGCACGTGTTCCGGTGTGTAGTTGATTTATGGTTGACTCAGGTTGACTTTCAATTCAACTATCTTGATTTGTGTGCCGATCAAATTAGTAGCTTAGAAACCTTGGTAGCATGTTTAGAGACTTGTGCCAAGATATGACCTACTTTCTAGTTGTGTAAGTGCATTTAGTATGTTTAGGAAAAATTTTCATAACTGTATTTTGCTCAACTTTTGAGCATGACACTTGCTCATCATTTCAAGGCAGAAAAGAAGGACCGCTTGGTAAAATGATTTGTTTTGACCTTGAAGGCTGCATCTTGCCATAATCAAACTCTCCGTTTTCTAGATATTATTACATACATTACAACGACATTCAGGAGATTACTGATCTGCTATAGAACCTTATGATTCATTAGAAAAATTATTTATACATTTAATGCAGTTATCGATGACATTGTGAATAATATTGAGTTGCTTTCAGAACATCATATGATTACGACCATCATGTATAAAACTATTATACAAGCAGCTATTTTGTGTGAACGCAGCGACAAATGGAGTAATTAATTCAAATACGTCACGGCAATGAAGTTTTAATTATTGAATTGATGTACCAGCAGTTCTAAAATTTGAAAAATATCTAAGATTTTGAAGTACATTATATTTGATTGGAATTTTAAATAAAATTCTTTTAGGAGTGATGAATGAGTGTATCTTAACTAATAACGAACGGTCTGATTGATAATGAATAGGGTGATTGCTTAAAAATTCAACGATCTGCTCTCACTTGATTCGGAGAACGGTAGCTAATGCTTTTCTCCCAGTTTGGTTCTATGACTTTGGAATCGATGATAAATCTATTGTGTTTAAATGGAATGTTGAATATATCTGTGTTTCCTTGGGCCATGTCTCATACGTAACTGAAGAGGTCTTTCAATGTGGGCAATATATGTCTTTTGACTTTCTTTTGATTTTCTTTTTCATTATATAAAAACAGTCCTTAGGCCCATTTTAATGTACTGGTTGAGCAGAGAATTAAGAGAGCAAAAGGAAAGCCGAGATTTTATGTCTATGATTTAAAGCCTGGTTCTTTCTTGATACTATTATTTGACTTACAAGAGGTAAAATTGGAAAGCTTTAGCTGAAGTCAAGCTTACATGATTTCACATACGACTGTTTTGAATGACTTTAATCACCTAGATCAAACCTCTAAGTTCAATGTTTATCCTCATACTAATGAGTGTTTTGAATGGCTTTAATCGCATAGACTAAAACTCTATGTTCAACGTTTATCCTCATTCTTGTATTTTCTCATTTAACTTGTATTTCAGTTTTGGATATTGTTTTATTTTATTTGTAATTATCACCTAGATAAAAATTCTAAATTCAATGTTTATCCTCATAGTAATGAGTGTTTTGAATGGCTTTAATCGCATAGACTAAAACTCTAAGTTCAATGTTTATCCTCATTCTTGTATTTTCTCATTTAACTTGTATTTCAGTTTTGGATATTGTTTTATTTTATTTGTAATTATTGTCTAGATAAAACCTCTAAATTCAATGTTTATCCTCATAGTAATGAGTGTTTTGAATGGCTTTAATCGCATAGACTAAAACTCTAAGTTCAACGTTTATCCTCATTCTTGTATTTTCTCATTTAACTTGTATTTCAGTTTTGGATATTGTTTTATTTTATTTGTATAATTATGAATATTATAATTTTTATTTAGAAGAATCTATTTATTTAGTCTTGTTTCATCTTTTGATGTTTATTGCTAACTCATATATTTAGGAGCATTCATTTCAAATTTGTTTAGTTTTTCTATACAATTTTGATGATTTACCAAATGCTTATCCAGTGTAATTCACATTGAACATTGATGAACCTAATTGTCTAAGTCATTTCTACATTTCAAAATTATGTTATTGAAATTTAAAATATAAAATCAAATCTGGACATTTTAGTCAACTAGCTCTACCTAACACTTTGGTCTATAATTCATAGAGCAAAATATAGAAATCATTTAAATTCAAGTTCATATTATAAACATAACTACCAACTGAATTTGTAGATTCAAGATTAGTAGATCTTATCATCTTCATGAATCTATTTATATTCTTTAGTAAAAAGGCCAAGTTTTCTCTCTCCTTATTTATCACTATTTATGATATGACAAGGTATTCAGTATTAAAAATTTATCTATATTTTAGTACTCTCTTTAGGAGTTTTTACTATTTGTATTGTTAACCTTAATAACCACATATTATTCATTTAAATTTTGGTGTAATCTTTAGTGTATCCTCAAATCTCTAATTTTAAATGTAGAGTTATGTTTTTTAGGGCTAACATATTGGTTCGTCTTTTAATTTTCATTAGTTTTTCTTTGTATATGTTTTTATTAAATTATTAATAAGTCTTACACACAACAAAAGACTTAATAGAATACCTCTTTCACTTGTGAAATCCAATACTAATCATTTAAAAATTTAATTTTTTGATGAAGCAGAAAAAATTGTAGTAATCATAGTAAATTTGAAATTTGCTATGCAAGTGACAACAAGCGAGAAAAAATAGTTCGAGATCTAAAGAATAATGGTGTGTAGGATTACTAGGATGCAAATGGAAATTTTCATGGTATGGTGCAGGATGGACTATGTGGAGCTACAAATTGCCCAACAACTTTTTGTGGCGTGCTCCCTAAGATGAATGTTTGGATCCCAACATCAAGTGATTGGATGATCCTGACCTTTTCCATAAATTTTTTGTGCCTTGCAATGTCACTAAGGATAAGTTGGAGGCTTTCAGAGGAGATTGCAAGGTGAGTGGGTTCTCCCCCATAAGTCTATTTCGGTTGGTAATAGTTATGTGCGGTTTTGGAAGAATCTCTTTGCTAAAAATCCTTCTCCTTTGATGAGGGGATTTCTACTGAAAAGTCTAACTCTAGTACTTGTATCAATATTCTAGACCCTTCCATTAATTGATCTCTTGCAAAGATGCAAAACTTTTGAGTTGAAAATTTTGGTGGTTGTTGACCTAACATTGTTTTGGATAGAAAATAGGTTGCAAATTTGTGTTCTTTAAAGGGATTTTTATCAATTTTTTCTCTCCTAAAGGGATGGTTTTTATTTTCTTTCTTTTTAAAGGAATATTATATATGTATTCTTACTACTGGGCCATGGTTCTTTGGTAAGAAACCTCTTTAATTGTGCAAATAGAGGATAGGTTTTGACCATATTGTGCAGATTTTTGGAAGTGTCTTGACCTAGGTATGCCTCCTATGACTCCCTCTAGAATTTTATGATAAGGAAGTGATTGAGGAAATAGATAGTTCTTTTGGCAATTTTTTAGGAGTTGTAACTATCACCAAATATCAAGGGGTAAAAGTACAAACCTATGTCACACTTTTATAATGGAAAAGGTCAACAACATGCAAATTATTCAACATTTAAGACACAAAAGCGACATTTGTGTTTAGAATTTGAACATGATGTAAACTGATGAAATTTATGTCTATAATTTGTTTAAATTTTTTTGAACTAAAATTGATATAGTTTTTAAATTTTTGAAGTCCATTTTTTAATTAATGAGAAATGATGAAAATCTTGGGTTTAGTTCCCACCAAAGAAGTATATGCAAATAATTTTTCCTTCTTCTGATTTCAAAATATGTTATAGATGACATGTATATCTAGTCCATAAAAAAGAAGGTTGGTTTCCAATGTATATTTTTACCATTATGACTACTCAAAGTCAAACTTATCCAAAATTGATAGTTTTTGTCTTTCATCAAATTTTCCCTATCAAATTTACTTCTTTCAGAAAAAAAAAATTGCATATTCTTGAAGAGGACTCTCTCATCTAGTGTTAAATATAGATTTTAAATTTTTTTGTTATGATTTATTATTTTTTTTCCTTTTTTTCAAGGAAAGTCTTCTCAAATCTTAATTTACCTACTTATCGTGTTGTGCAATTATAATATATTATCTCTAATCAAAATATTATAAAATTTATATGCTGATAATATTGTTTCCAAGCTCTACAAAAGGGTTTTGTTTTTTAATAAAGTTGAGTTTTGCTAGAGAAATAAGTTGCAAAACTAAGAATTTTTTAAAATTTTCAATTTTTTCTTGTTTGGCTGTCACATGGGATGGCACATAGGCAATTTCAGCTGGACCTAGTTTGGTCAGACCTGGTTCGACTAAAACTATGATCGACCAAACACAGTTCCCTTAATGACTGAGTTCTTAAACCCCATATAAAAATAAAATTTTATGAGTTAAAAAATAAAAAAAAACATTGTTTCATACTTGCGAAATAATAAGTGATTTGTAAATAAAATCATTTGTTGGAAGTTTTTTATTGTTTTTTTTCATTCGAAAGGCAATTACGAAGGACAATCTTAACTTCAAGGTATGTTTTCTTTTTGTAAGATATTTTTATATTTTATTTTTTCTTTGTTTTTTTTTATTTAATTTTTTTTAATTCAAACATTATTTTATTTGGTATTTTTAAATTGGAAAGCATTGTTTTATTGAATTTTTAAATTAAAGAAGTATTTTATTTTATTTTTTAAACTTAGAGCAATGTTTTATTTGGTTTATTAGTTAAAAAAAAATTCAATTAGTACTTGATTTATGAAATTATAAATATCATTTATAATTTTTTATTGGGGATATGGTTTTCTATATGCAAGTGAATTGAAGCTTTCAATTCATTAGGGAATAAAAGGAACAAAATAAGAAAATATGATCGAATAAGAGATGAAAAATTAAAAGGTCGTATGAAATGTAATGAAGATTGAAACATGTTGAAGTACAAGAAGAACCTATTGATAGTCAAGAAGAGGAACACATTGGTAGTTCTCAATGTGGAAACATATCATTTGACATGGGAAATTTGATAGTGATGAATGAAGACACAGTTTTCAGTCCAGTTTCATCTAAACACATGGTATCTGAAAGAAAAATTAAATTACATTAAAAAATAATTTGGGATGAATATTTTGAAAATAAAAGCATGTTTGGAAGAGCAGAATTATTTGTAAGGTTACTCAAGAAAAGAGAGATGACTCTTGTTTTGGAGTTATTGGGTTTTGATAACAAGAAAATCTCTATGGATAATTTTAATCAAACAATAGTTAAAAAGTTGCAACATGTATTAAGCAACATTAAGAAAACAACTCAAGTAGCCAATTTGAGTATTTCATGTAGAGCATTGATAACTACAATATCTAGTGGGAAGTTGACCCAGAGAAAATAAGTTTGTACAATTTCTTATTTGCTACAAGTATCTAGAAGAATTGTTCAAAGATATATCAGGAGGAGAAATATGTTAGAGGAAATCATTAAAAAAAATTGGGTAAATATTTGTAGATGTAAAAAGATAGGTTATTGAATATTGGACTACTTGCTCCTATGTTTATTCTAGTATATTGGAGTACTTTCTCCCATGTTTTTTACAATAGAAGGGATACTATATAGATGAAAGATGAATAGACTGGTATGAAATATGAACATCTAGAATATTTTTATAGATATAATACAAAGTGAACTATTTCAAGAATTCAAGCAAGAGTTTTCTGATGTGAAAATATGTTAAAGAATGTTTGAGAGGTTGTGTCCTCTCTTTGTATGCATAAATAAGGTACGCAAAACTTGTTTCTATCAAAATCATGTTGAATTTGATCTATACTTGCAATCATATAAAAAGGCTATGGCAACTTAATTAATCCAAATATGGTTATCCCTTGAAGTATGACACAATTTTTGAAATCTATTTTATGTGATAAATCAAAATATTCAAATGAGCTTAATGTACAATGTATAGAAAATACATCTAATGATTGTGGAGATTTGTATGCATTTCCACTGCAAATTGATAATATTGATGTTTCAATGCCAGTTTTGTGTAAGAGATTTGAATATGAAACATAGTGAACTAAGACGAGAGATGAATCCAAAAATATTACATTGAAGGAGAGTGCATTTCCCTAGCTTGAGTTTCTTTCCATATTTCATACTATAATATATCCACATATCCAACATTTTCATGGTGCATGATGGCAAGCTAAACAGTTTCATGATTCCAAAAATTATTTTCCACATGGTTGTTTTATTTCAATTGTAGATGTCTTTGATAACTATATATTTTCCTCTCGACTAGAGCATCAAGGTCAGTATTATCATTTTGAACAAGTTGTGATATTTGTGCAAGCGATCTATAGATATGCAAAATTTAGTTTGGATGGGATAGAAATTATTGATCAAAATGAATGCATTATCATCAAGGATGTTCATTTCTAATATAACTGATTATAGAGTTCATGATAAGAGATACGATGGTCATTATTTTGCAATATTTTTTGAAGATCTTACGAATTGCGAGATAAAGGCTTCAAAATAATGGATTTGGTCTAATGGTTGTGTAGGTAAGTACACATGTATTTCAATTCATTTTCATTATTATCTTTAAGTAATTAAATTTGTGCATTCTTATCTTTAAAGTTATTTAATTGAACAATTTTCAATAAATGTTATATTTAATGATCTTACATATAAGTATGCATACAACGTTGTCGAGGAGGATAATTTAAATCTACAAAAGCCTTTAATTGGTTAGCCATGCAACATGCTAGATGCAATGTTAAGTTTTTGTGGAACTTATTTGAAAATAGACATGGAAAAAGGGAGGATGATCGAGCAGGAGCATGTGTAATACATGCACTTCGCCAACATGAACTTGCAGGTACACAAATGGTGTTCAAGTAATATAATGTCTTGAAAGAAGCTTCTAGATCCATTTTATTTAAACTAATTTAGTTTATAAATGTACATGTTGTACAGGTAACATGATAGATAATGCAAAAAAAATTGTTGAAAGGTGCCAAGGTCATTTTGCTAGTCAAGACACCCAATACAAAAAATGTTATTTTTGGGAAGTGAAAGGTAAAATTTATTTTGTTCAAATTCTTAGTTATAAAATTTTCAATCATATATGCTTTTCACTTTTATCATGTAATTATTTATCTAAAAATGTGCAAATTTCAAATTTTAAATATTTGTAATAGATATAGATTGATCAGTACTAGTGATATTAGCCCTCCTTCTCTAGATGGTACTAGTGATATTAGTCTGGATACTTCCACGGATGTGGCTGGGAAGGAAACTATCTCGGATTTCTAGGAGGAGATCTTTGAGGACACTATAAATGTGATAGATCAGTACGAGACTAAAGACAATAAAGCCTAGGATGGGAGTGATGAAGTGACACAATGGAGGATGTATAGAGGGGCCAAAGGCACAAACTAACCAAATCCACCTTGCAAAGATCACACACAGAAGCAACTAACACACAAGTGAGAGAGAGAATGAAAATCAACTTCTTATATCTCTTCAAATTGATTCATACATGTCAGACTGTAAAGCCTTCTCGGTTAGGGCCAAATATTACAATTCAAGTACAGAAGTCCTCCAATATGCGAGGATCTAAAACTATCTTTGATCTTCTAACTTCTACTACAGATGTCCTAATTGATGTCCCAAAACTATAACCAAAGATTACAATATATACAAGAGGCTGCCAAACAATTCATCCTTTAGATACACCATCAATGGAAGGAATGACTAGATATAGGTCTACACACTTCCAAATGATAGATACCAACATTAAATCTGTGACCATAACTAATTTCACAAGTTAGCCTCAACAAGAAACTAAAACAAATAAGTCAGTAAGAAAGGATAACCGAGCGCTAGCAAAGATAATCGAGCACCAGAGAGTTAACCAACCAACTTGGTTAACAAAGGAAACCAAGAAACTACTGAGCCAACTTAGTGAAAGAAGTAACCAAGCAACACAGAAAAACACAAACTTTTTTTTGGTGACATAGGATTACCAAGGACCTGAGATGCTCCTGCATCAGACACCTTGGGTTATTTGAAATGGTTCTTTGAATCATGAAGAAGGTACAACCCAAGTTGAATCCAACTCAGATTGTGAAATCCATGAACTCTCTTCAATCGGTCTATTCTTCCATTTTTCTAGATATTCCATATACTATTTTCCACTTGTACTTCTACCAACTCTTTGTTCCAAAATCTGTGCAACTTCTTCTATCTATTTCTTAGGATAATCATTCAGTACTATAATTTCTTCATCTGATTCATGGTACTCATACAAAACAACAATGTTGAATATAGCTAATATATCCATGTCATCAGGCAACTCAATCTCATAAGCATTTCCACTGTCAAATTTCCTCAAAATTTTGCAAGCACCAAACTTCTTCATTTTTAGCTTCCCATATGTTCCAACAAGAAATCTTCCTTTCTTCAAATGAACCATTACTTCATCACTGACTACAAAAGTCTTATGTCTTCTAGATTTATCAATTCTGTCTTTGTATTTCTTATTACTTTTCTCTGACATATGTTGCACATCTTCATGCAATGTCTTCATGAACTCAACAAACTTGAATCCTTCAACACTTCTCTTTCCTTCATTAGAAATATCCCTCAAATTTAATATACCTCTTGGTTGTATGCCATTTACAATCTCAAAAGGTGTTTTTCTAGTACTCCTATTCACTGAATTATTATATGAAAAATCTGCTTGTGCCAACATAGAATCCCAATGACTTGGTGTTTCTCCAACTAAACATCTCAAAAGATTACCCAAGCTTCTGTTCACAACTTTTGTTTGTCCATTGGTCTATGGATGAAATGTAGAACTATATTTCAACTCGGTGCCAAAATTTCTCCAAAGGGACTTCCAAAAGTATCCAACAAATTTACTGTCTCAGTTAGAGATGATACTCATTGGTAATCCATGCAATTTGAAAATTTCCTTAAAGAACAGATCTGCTATATGTACTTCTTTCGATGCCTTTCTACAGGGTATAAAATATTTCATTTTAGAAAATCTATCCACAACAACAAATATAGAATCATTACCTTTTACTTTCTTCACTAAGCCAAGAACAAAATCCATACTGATATCAATCTAAGGTTTTCCAGGAACAAAAATATGTGTATACAATCCAGTATTCTAACTTACTCCTTTTGCAACTTGACAAATTCTACAACTTTTCACAAATTTCTAAACATCTTTATACAACTATGGCCATAAGTATTTCTCCTTAAGAAAATTCAATGTCTTGTCAACACCAAAGTGTCCAACCGAACCACTACTATGTTTCTCCTTTATCAAATTAATTGTCATTGATCCTCTCGATATACACAACAGAATACCTTTAAAAAACATACCTCCTTGAATGAAATAGTCTTCCCATTTAGTACTCGGTTGATCTTGAATAGGCGCTCTTCACTTTCTCCATGGCTTTGAAAAATTAGGATCAAATTCATATGAATCTCTCATGTCATCAAAACCAAGAACTTTAATTTTCATCTCGGTCATCAAATATCTTCTTCTATTCAATGCATCAGTAACTCGGTTAGTGACTCCACTCTTATGTTTTATCACAAATGTATAACTCTACAAATATTCAACCCATTTCATATGTCTATGTTTAAACTTATTGTGACTACCAAAATACTGTCAAGCTTTATGATCTGTATACAACACAAATTAATTTGGTATCAAATAATGTCTCCATTTATTTAGGGCTTGAATAATAGCATATAATTCTTGATCATACACAGAATATTTCCTTTTTGCATCATTCAACTTTTCACTAGAGAAAGAAAAAAGTTTACCTGCTTGACTCAACACAGCTCCTATTGCACTTCCACTTGCATCACATTATACTTGAAATACCTTATTGAAATCAGGCAATGCTAACATAGGCAATTCAACAACCTTCTGCTTCAGAGTCTCAAAACTTTTATCAGCTCCATGTGTCCACTTGAATTCTCTTTTATCTCCTCTCATAGTCTTACTCATAGCATTACAAATTGAACTAAAATTCCTAATGAAATTTGGGTAAAAGCTTACCAAACCATGAAATGATCTTACCTCACTAGCATTCTCAAGCATAGGCCAATTCAAAATATCTTCAACCTTTTTAGGATCCATCTTCAAACAATCATCTGAAATCACAAATCCCAAATACACAATCTCCTCTTTCATGAAAGAATACTTTTTTCATATTTATCAACAATTTTTCTTCTTTCAACCTCTGTAATACTTGTTTAACATATAAAAAATGTCCTTCTCTAGTCTTACTGAATATCTGAATATCATCTAGGCAGACAATTACAAATTTACATAAGAATTTATTTAAAACTTCATTAATCAATCATATAAAAGTACTCGGTGCATTAGTTAAACTAAAAGGCATAACCAACCACTCATCCAAACCTTCTTTTTTCTTAAAAGAAGTCTTCCACTCATCACCTTCTCTGATTCTAATCTTATGATACCCACTTCTCAAATCATTTTTGGTAAAATACTTTTCTCCAGTCAAACTATCCATTATGTCATCCATTCTCTGCATAGGAAATCTATATTTCACTATTATCTTATGGATTGCTCTGGAATCTGTACACATTCGACATTTTCTATTTTTCTTAGGTGTTAATACAATGCGTAATGCACAAGGACTCAAAATTTTTGAGATCAAAACTTTCTATAACAATTCTTGAATATGTCAATTCAATTCATGATTCTTGGTAGGTGTCAACCGATGTGGTGCCTTATTTGGTAAACTAGCTCTAGGGATTAGATCCATGCAATGATCAATGCTTCTCTTTGGTAGAAAACCATCAAGTACATTATCAAAAATGATCTCACTATACTCGATGAGTAACTTACCAATCTCTTTAGGTATGCTATCCTCTATTTTCTTACTCAGTTTGTTAGGAATCACAGTAAAACATACATCATTATTCTTCAAATCCTTAACAAAATTTCTTCCTTCCATCAAGAAAAATTTCACATATGTACAAACACTACTAATAAGTTCTTCAATCAAAGGAAACAAGATTTTTTTGTTAGAAAGTAAAGTCCACCAAGATAACTTAAAGGGGGGGGGGGGTGAATTAGTTATCAAATAATTATAACTTTTATCATCTTCAACAACATTAAACCATATAATCAATATAATTACCAACCATAGAAAGATATTCATACAAAATAACACAATAACACAAGATTTGTTGACTAGGGAGCTTCTTGATCAAAGAGTATAACCTCAACATCACATAGCTCCAACTGCAATAACCCACATGCACTAATCCAAACTATATCTGCTTCTCTGCAAGTCTTCGGTAAATCACTGTGTTGACATCAATGACAATCATAGTCATGAATGCAACAAAAAATGCTACAGAATGTTTTCCAAATATCTAGCATTCATTTCTAACAATCTCCCCCATTGGCATTGATGGAAACATAGATGAAAAACATCCAATGTTCCAAAAATCCAATACTGCAACACTGCTTCTTCAAATCCTCTTCATCAATCAAATCTTGCTTCATTATCCTATTCAATTCTCTCCAATAGATGTCTCATATTGTTTTTCATGCATACTTCTCCCCCATTGACATCAATGACAGAAATTCCATCACTAAGTCAACAACAACTCAATGTCAAAAGATACTATTCAGAAACTACATTTACTAGAGTCCTCATGACTCAGCTCAGATACATATACTCCCCCATAAAGGAAGTACCAACATCTAGTCTAGAAGAAAGATAAGGCTCATATACCACTCGACAGATGCAACCAACTGCATCACTTCTCAAAAGTAGGTCGGGGCATAACCCCAAGCATACCTCTTAGATACCCAAATGTATCCTTAGGTAAAGGTTTTGTGAATATATCTTCTATCTACTCATTTGTACTTATGTACTCAAGTCTAACTTCTTTTTCAGCAACTTTCTCTCTTACAACATGATACTTGATCTCTATATGCTTTGTCTTAGAATGTAATACATGATTCTTAGACATACTAACTATATTGGTGTTATCACAATGTACAACAATAGGTTAAAAAAAAATTATACTAATATCCTTCAACATCTGTTTCATCCAAATTATCTAGTTATAATTGTTTCCTGCTGCTACAAATTCTGGTTCTATTGTGCTTTGTGAGATACAATTCTGCTTCTTACTTATCAAAGAAACTAATCTTCATCCAAGGAAAGATGCTCCACCACTGGTGCTTTTCTTATCATCAACACTACCTCCCCAATCAGCATCTGTATATGCACATAGGGTAAAATCATCAAATTTTTCATACCATAATCCATAGTCCATTGTGCCTCTTAAATATCTCAGTATCCTCTTTACTGCTACATAATGTGATTCTCTAGGTTCAACTTGAAATCTTGCTACAATTCCAACTGAATGTGCTATATCAAGTCTTGTATGAGTCAAATACTATAATCCTCCAATCATAGATTTGTATTTCTTCTATTCTACTGCAAGAGTCTCATCTGTGCTAGATAACTTATGTCCAATCACCATAGGTGTTCCAACTACTTTATAGTCCTCCATTCCAAATCTTTTCAACAAGTCATTTAGGTACTTTTTCTGATATCACTACTTCATTATTGCTCTGATAACAATTCCCACCACAAAAGATATCGATCTTACTCCTGAGACTGGAAAGAAGACTCAAATTAGATCTATGATTGAGCATTTGGGAAAAGAAGTAGATGATGATGATCAGTTGGAATTGATTACATCCTTGAACAAAATAATTGGTGAGAATAAGAAGGTGAAATGTCTTGAAGGCTGTCTAAAGGAACTAACTAAGAAGTTACAAAGTATTGTGACTACACAAATTTCAGAAGTAGACCCTATGGAGAAGGCAAAGAAGGTAATGAGCACCTTTAATAATGAATTCACAAACCTAGCTGATATTGCAAAAGTAAAAGCACAAGCATCCTATGAGGCTAGAATGCTTTTAAACATCAGTTAGAATATCAAAAATGATATCAATACTCTTGATATTTGTATCAAGGATTTGAGGAAGCACTTGGAAATAGGAAAATCTTTGTACATATAGTGTACAAAATTAGATACTTTGACAGCCGAGGAAGATCAGAAGATAAAGTTAAAGGAAGTAGAAATTCTAAATGAAACAAACCTTCTGTCTAGCCCTAATGTGAAGGTTTGTGATGTTGAGAAGAAAGTTAGGAAACTTTATGATGAAATCAGAATTGTGCAAGATGAGAGAGATAGGAAATTAAGAAGATACACTCTTTTGAGAGAGCATGCTTCTATGAAGTTGAGCATAATTGAAGAACAGTTGGAAGAATGTCTTTCAGCAAAGACATATTTTCAGAAATTTAACTTTGCAAACCTCCAAGCATGTGAAATTGCTTCTTATGGACTGAGCGCACTACTTAATGTGGTAGATTCCATTAAGAAATCATTGGAGAAGGAGATAGAAGCCATGAAGACAGATTTTGCAGATTGTGTTGCAAGCCTACCAACTTTGAAATAAATGAATTGAGGTATAACTTTTTCTAATACCATTTTGCGACCCTCCCTACCTTATTTTGTCATTGTTGTCAAAGGGGGAGAGATATATAGAAGAAAATTGATAGTATATGATAAGGGTTTTTACTCTTAGGGGGAGTATTATATTAGAGATAATAATATATATATATATATATATATATATATATATATATATATATATATATATATATATATATATATATATATATATATATATATATATATATATAAAATAAAATTGATAGTATATGATAAGGGTTGTTACTCTTAGGGGGAGTAATATATTAGAGATAATAATTTTTTGAGGAGTTATAAGGATAGTATGTATTTTATACTATGGCCATAGTTTTGAACATTTTTGAGATTTTGAGTTGTACACTTAGCCAATTTTTTCATATGTTGCCACCAATGACAAAGGGGTAGATTGTTGGCAATTTGGCTGAGTTGATTACATAGATGTTGTCATTATGGAAACATATGATCCACATGAAGATTGCACAGGTCAAAGAGAAAGTATGATAGAGCGCATTGAAAAAATTTTCTAAGAGCACATTGCAAATTTGTCTAAGTGTGAGATAGTGTTTTACTAGTGAACCTAGACACAATTTTTGTTTGCAATGTTGACTGGAGTAAGTTCTTTGCTTGCACACTTGAACATAGACTATATGATGTCTATTGATCACCCATCTCAGAGTGCAAGTTAGTACAACATGTACGAAAGAAGTTATGATAGTTCTACCGAAGACAGTGTGAAGCCGACTGGATAGAATATGAAGATAGAACTAGTAAAGAGTTAAGGGATTATTTTGTTTATCAAAATAATGACTTAATAATATAAAGGCATGACATCCTAGATGTTAACTCTTGGATAAAGCTATTGGTATAAATGTAAATGTAATTGTAATTGTAATAGTAGAAATAAGTAGAGTTATTGAGAAAGAACATAATAGTGTGGACAAGTGATATGATGCAAAGTATATGAAGCATATGTAATAGCGATAGTGAAAGAATAGTGAAGTGATATTGATGCAAGTAGTATAAGGTTATGTACCTTAACCTATTTTTTAATCAGTGTATATTATACATTACTTGTTTGGGAAGTGGGCTCATCTGGTAATCACATTTTGTACTACAACTCCTAATAGGCTTGAGGCTTCTAACAAGGTCTATAGTCCCTTAATATTGTTAAGTCATTATTTTGATAAACAAAATAATCCCTTAACTCTTTACTAGTTCTATCTTCATATTCTATCATGTTGACTTCACACTATCTTTGGTAAAACTGTCATAACTTCTTCCGTACATGTTGTACTAACTTGCACTCTGAGATGGTTGATAAATAGACATCATAGGGTCTATATTCAAGTGCGCAAGCACTGAACTTACTCCAATCAACATTGAAAACAAAAATTGTGTCTAGGTTCACTGATAAAACACTATCTCAGACTTAGAAAAATTTGCAATGCGCTCTGTCATACTTGCTCTCTGACCTATGTGATCTTCATGTGGATCATATGTTGCCATAATGACAACATCTATGTAATCAACTCAGCTAAATTTCCAACATTTTCTTCTCCCATCAACCCAAATAGTATATTTATACAATCTCCCATCATATATAGCATCTCTATCATATTGCCAAGGTCTACCCAACAAAATATGACAATAATCCATAGGCATGATATCACATAACACCTTATCACAGTACTTTCCAATTTTCAAATTCACATAACATTGTTCACTTACCAAAAGTGTATGCTCATCTCTGATCCATGAATTTTGATAGGGCTTCTAGTGTTCCAACCTTTTCAACTGCAACTTTGTGACCATTTCCTCAAATGCCAAGTTCTTTGAGCTTCCACTGTCAATGATTACCTTCCATACTTCATAAAAAACTCTATCTCCAGTCTTGAACAAATGTTTCCTTACCAGATCTTCCTTATTACTTTCACTCCAAAGTGCTCTCCTTACCATCAAGTTCTTTTCCTTCCCAGGTTCATTCAGCGACTCTTCTTGGACCAAATTATTTCTACTACTACCTACCTTGTTCATTGCATGTGTACACTCAAATTATCTATGTCCTTCTTCTCCACAATTGTAAAAAGTTCCTCATAAAAAACCTCAGTAGTTATTGCCTCTTCCTCTAGATGAACTTTCACCTTTCCACTAGGTCTTACCTTCATCAAGATTTGTCTTTTCTGGGTCAAATCTACTATTTTCACCATAGGATCTACTCTTCCTCTAGGGAATCTACCACCTCTACCTCTTTTCCATTTCTCATGTCTTTTGTTCAATTTTTCCTTAGCTTTTCAGGGAAAACTGATAAGCTTCTTCAATATTTTCTAACTTAACCAAATTGATTTCTTCTTGGATGAAAACTTTAAATTCCTTCAGGTACCTAGAAATTCTTTCCACATCATCTTCATCATGTCTAGATCTGATATACAATCTATAGAATTCCTCACTACACTCTTTTACTGAGCTATCTTTCTGCCTCAAACATTGCATTCACCTAACTAGGTTAATCTAGTAATCACAAGGTAAAAACTTTCCTTTCAATGTATTTACCATCTTATTGTTGGAAATATAGATGTAGAAACTAAGAGGGGGGGGTGAATCAGTTTACCACAAAATATTACCACTGATCCCTTAGATGTCCTATTAAATTATTTACTGCTGACATACAGAGAAATGCTGAAACTCAGTAATTGCAGAGAGTGTTAATTATAATTATTCTTAAGCATTCATCAGTGATTAACATGCATGAATAAAGAAAATAGCATAAACACAAGAGACACTAGATTTAACGTGGAAACCCAATATGGGAAAAACCACCAATGTAACTAGTTACTGATTTTCACTCTTCTGAAGTGATGCCCTGTTAGGAGCCAACCCACTAAAAGGTTACAAAACACACTGTTAGGTGTCACCTTGTTAGAGGATTTAATCACCCTACTAGGAGTGGCCTTGTAAGAGGTCTTGAAACAATTCAATAGAACTACCACCTTGTTAGAGGATTTACAAAATGGTTGTTAAACCAACTCGGTTAGGAGATTTTGAAATAACTGTTACAATGGTAAGAAAGTAACAATGAAGTGACCTGAATAGTGATGCAACTGAATTGCTGATTAAAGATCTCTGTTCTGCTTCACTAGATCCTTCTTGATCAAATATATCTCTACTGCTCTTCAAGGATATCTAACCATCCTTCAAAATTCGCTCATACTATTCTTCTCTTTCACTTTTTTTTCTTCCTCATAATTCTTAACTTGACCTTCTATATATATATATACCATTAGGATTGTCATGTCAGCACTAATAATTATTACAAAATATTACTAATCATTACAATAGTTGGCTAGAATAAACCAACTTTATTTCTCACATTGACAAAATCCTTTACTGGGCCGACCTTGCTCGGTAAACATTAATCTGAAAAAGATTTCCTTTGGTGACCAAAATAACTCGGTAAGTACTATGAATTCTTCGACATCCTTTGGAGACCGAGTGAACTCGGTAGACACTAACTTTCCTTTGATAACCAAGGAAGCTCGGTTAACACTATTTTCTGCCATACTTTTCTTTTGACAGCCGAGAGGTCTCGGTAGATACTGGGAACTACTTTGCTGATTGAATGAGCTTGATAGACACTAGGAACTACTTTGCTAACTGATTGAGCTGACAATTGATATGAAATTTGTGTGACATCAAAGACAACACATAATCATTCCAATAATCTCCTTCAGACAATTGTATCCAACAATCTCCCTCTTTGGCATTGATGGAAACACAATATGTCATAGCACAATGAAATTTCAAAGCAAACATAGAATAAGGAACATATCCTTAGCTTCATTCTAATTCTCATCTCCCTCTGTCAGCAAACTTCTCTTTCTGACTGAAAAATCTCCCTCTTTTCTCTCTTTTTTTAAATTCTCTTTCTTAGAAATTTCATGAAATAATGATAGCAAACAGAAAACTCTCCCTCTTTAATAACATGTGCCAAAGATAACACACTTCTAGTGAATACCAATGTACCTTAAGTACTAATTCATATGCAATGATTCCTTGACTATGCTGCATCAACTGAGTGATCTTCAACATGCTCTGGTTGATGCATTACTAAAACTCAATTTAGTGAGCCTCGGATAGGGGAATGACCCCTAACTTACCTCTTAGATACAAGAATGCATCCTTCGGTAGTGGCTTGGTGAAGATATCTACAATTTGTTCTTTTGTATGAACATATTCCAATTTTATTTCCTTGTCCTGCACCAATTCTCTGACAAAGTGATATTTTATAGCAATGTTGGTTTTAGAATGCATTACTAGATTCTTTGAAATATTTATTGCACTTGTATTATCACAGAACATAACAACTAGCTCTTTGATCTCAACTTTCATGCCTTCTAGTAACTATTTGAACCAAACAATATTAGAGCAGTTTACCGCTGCAGCAACGTATTCTGCTTCTGCTGTGGATTGGGATGTGCAATTTTTCTTTTTACTGGTCCAAGATACTAACCTTTTGCCAAGAAAAAATGCTCCACCACTTGTACTCTTTCTGTCATCAATGTTTCCTACCCAATCAGCATCAGTAGACACTTTTAAATCTAGATTTCCTCCAAATTTATACCACAAGCCATAATCTTCAGTTCCTCTCAAGTACCTCAAGATTCTTTTGATTTCCATCATGTGATTTTCTCTGGGTTTTGCTGAGAATCTTGCTACTATACCAACTGCTAAGGCAATATCAGGCCTTGTATGTACTACATACTGTAATTTTCCAATTATTGATTTGTATAAGGTCTGATCTACTTCTTTTGAATCATCATCTTTGGTAAGCTTTAGTCAAGTACACATGGGTGTACCAACTAGTTTTGAATCTTCCATACCAAACTTCTTAAGTATTTCCTTGATGTATTTAGACTGAGTAATGTAGATACTGTTCTTGCTCTACTGAATTTGAAGTCCAACAAAGAATTTTATCTGACTAAACATAGACATTTCAAATTCTTTGTTCATTTGCTCTGAAAATTCTTTGCACTGATCATCATTCCCTATAAACATGGTATCATCCACAAATATTTCTACCAAAACAATTTTGTTATCTGGTCCTTCTTTGATGTATAAATTACTATTGTCATTAGCTCTTTTGAAATCAATTTGAGTTAGACAGTTATGTAATCTTTCATACCATGCTCTAGGGGCTTGTTTCAGACCATACAATGCTTTGTGTAACTTGCAAACCATATCCCTTTTGTCTGGATCCATAAAACCTTCAGGTTGCTCAATGTAGACTTCTTCATCAAGAATACCATTGAGAAATGCAGATTTTATATCTATCTGATATACCTTAAATCCTTTATGTGTTGCATATGCAAGTAGATTCCTTACACCTTCTAATCTTGCAACAGGAGCAAAAGTCTCTCCATAATCTATACCTTCTTCTTGAGAATATCCTTTACATACCAATCTTGCTTTGTTTCTAGATACTTGACCATCTTCATTCAACTTATTTTTGAATACCCATTTTGTCCCAATTACATTTTTATCTTTAGGCCTAGGTACAAGAGTCCATGTCTTATTTTTCTCTATTTGCTCTATTTCTTCATTCATAGCCTCAATCCAACTTTCATTTTCCAATGCATCTTTGACATTTTTAGGTTCAAAATCAGCAAGTAAACATGTACCTTTTAGTTTATTCCTTGTCATAGTGCCATCTGATTTATTTCCAATAATTTGATCTAGTGCATAGTGCTTCCTGACATACTTGGCCAATATAGGTTCCTTTCCTCTTGAATGAGTTACATTGTCATCTTCTTGAATGTCATCTTTAGGTTTAGTTTGCTCAGGCTTGATAGATATTTGCTCAGTAGCTTCAGGCTGAGACTCAGTTTCTTGTGACTCAGTCTGAACTTCTTCTTGTGACTCAGTTACTGTACTGCACTCGGTCGATGTAGTCTCCTCATTGACAGATGTGTTTGGCAATGTATCAGGTTCAATGTAAACAAATCTTCTATAATCCTCTGGTTCCCTTTTGCTTTCTTCTTCAGTCTTTCCTGCAAACTCATCTACTTTCACATGTGCACTTTCTATGATTTTATGAGTAGACAAATTTAGACATTTATATGCCTTACTTTTGCAAGAATATCCTAAAAATATTCCTTCATCACCTTTTGCATTGAGTTTACCTTTTCTAGATTCTTTTAAGATGTAACATTTACTACCAAATACTTTTAGGTAGCTTACATTGGGTTTATAGCCATACCATAACTCATAAGGAGTTTTGAATGTGTCTTTCCTCAACTATACTTAGTTCAAGGTATGAATTGCAGTGCTAATAGCTTCCTTCTAGTATTTCATAGCAATGTTCTTTTCAATCATTAGAGTCCTTGCACAATCCATGATAGATCTGTTCCTCCTTTCAGCTATTCCATTTTGCTCAGAAGTTCTTGGAGCTGATACCTATCTTTTCATTCCTCTTTCAATGCAGAAATTATTGAATTCATGGGAGATGAATTCACCACTTCTGTCTGATCTCAAGCACTTCATTCTTTTTCCTATTTCCTTTTCTACTCTTGCCAAATACCATTTGAATTTCTCAAATGCTTCTAACTTTTCTCTTAAATACATAACAGTCATCATTCTAGAGTAATCATCAACAAAGAGAATAAATAACTTTTCTCTAGTATAGCTTTCAATTCCAATAGGTCCACATAAGTCAATATGCACAATATCCAAAATATCTTCAGACTGGTAGTTTTTACTTTTAAAGCTAGTCTTTCCCATTTTAACAATCTGACAATTCTTGCATAGACCAATATTAGGTTTCTTCAAAGTAGGAATACCTGTTACTTTCTTGAATTTGCTTATTTTCACCATATTATCAAAATTTACATGACATAACCTTTTGTGCCATAACCAAATTTTTTTAATTTGAGCAATAAAACATGAGCATTCACCGAGATCAAGATAAAATAGGTTACCTTTGGTTTTTTTGCCTGAACCAATCAGTTTTCCTTTGTCATTCAGCAGTCTTGCTTTGCCATTCATGAATTCAACCTTGAGTCCACTGTTGATTAGCTGTGCTACACTTAGAAGATTATGTTTTAGTCCTTCAACCCAATATGCATTATCACATATAAGTTCTTTGTTTAATGAAATTCATCCTCTTCCTTTTATACAACAAGGTTCATTGTTTCCAAACCTTACACTACCACCATCATAGTCTTCAAAATGTTCAAACTTAGTTTTGTCACCAGTCATATGATGTGAGCATCCACTGTCTATAATCCATGTATCATTTTTGCTTATGTGAGAGATAAGTGCCATCTCATCTTCATCATCATCAGATTCATCTTTTACAGCAATGAAGACAATTTCTTCTTCACTATCATCAGAATCCTTAGCCAAAAAACATGTTTTCTTACCTTTATCCTTGAATGACTTGAAATTCTTCTTGCCATTGTACTTGTGACCTTTCTTCTCATCTTTGCTTTGTTTGTTTGGGCACCTAGCTGCAATATGACCAATTTATTCACATGAAAAATAGATTAAGGGAGTTTTACCTTTGTATTTACCTCTGCCTCTAGTATATTTCTTTGCAAGTAATGCTTCAATAACTTCAAGATCACTGTCTGAACTTTCCTCTGATTCTTCTTCATTTTCTGACTGGATTTTCTTGCCCTTCTTAAGTGAGAGTTTGGCCTCAAATGCTGATTCAATATTTTTAGAAGTTGGAACATAGTTATCATAGTTGTCCAATTCAAAAGCTGTCAATCTTCCAACTAAGGCATCCAAAGTTATATTGTGATTTTGTTCACATCTTCTTTCTTGAATAGTAGATACTCTTATTGCATAGATAGGAAGCAATGTTCTAAGAACCTTACTTATAACAGTTTCATCATCAATTTTTCCTCCAGAAGCTCTGATTGCACTAACACTCACCTTGATCCTTTCAACATATTTTGCAATGTTTTCATCTTCTTTCATCTTCATCTGATCAAATTGTCCTCTTAGACTTTTTGCTTTGGCTCTTTTCACATTGTGATCACCACCATAAATTTTCTTCATCTTGTTCCACATTTCATAGGTAGTTGTGCAGTCTTTGATCTCATCAAATTCTTCATAGCTAAGGGATGATGCAATATCTATCATCATGGTGTTATGGTTCTTTTTCTCTGCAATGTCTTCAATAGTTAATGTGCCAGTAGGAACAATATATTCTTGATCAATATATTTGCATCCTGAATCACCAATGGAAGCCAGATGAAGTTTCATGAGACCTTGCCATGCTAAAAAGTTAGCTCTGTTAAGCTTTAGAATTTCTCTCTTGTAAGACAACCTGATCTTTAGCTTAGGTCCTTAAAACCCTTCTTGGAAGCACCAAAAGCTCTGATCCCAATTGTTGGAAATATAGATGTAGAAACTGAGAGGGGGGGGTGAATTAGTTTACCACAAAATATTACCATTGATCCCTTAGATGTCCTATTAAATTATTTACTGCTGACATATAGAGAAATGTTGAAACTCAGTAATTGCAAAGAGTGTTAATTATAACTATTCTTAAGCATTCATCAATGATTAACATGCATGAATAAAGAAAATAGCATAAACACAAGAGACACTAGATTTAACATGGAAACCCAATATGGGAAAAACCACCAATGTAACTAGTTACTGATTTTCACTCTTCTGAAGTGATGCCCTGTTAAGAGCCAACCTAGTAAAAGGTTACAAAACACACTGTTAGGTGTCACCTTGTTAGAGGATTTAATCACCCTACTAGGAGTGGCCTTGTAAGAGGTCTTGAAACAATTCAATAGAACTGTCACCTTGTTAGAGGATTTACAAAATGGCTATTAAACCAACTCGGTTAGGAGATTTTGAAATCACTGTTACAATGGTAAGAAAATAACAATGAAGTGACCTGAATAGTGATGCAACTGAATTGCTAATTATAGATCTTTGTTCTGCTTCACTAGATCATTCCTCATCAAATATATCTCTACTGCTCTTCAAGGATATCTAACCATCCTTCAAAATTCACTCATACTATTCATCTCTTTCACTTTTTTTTTCTTCCTCATAATTCACAACTTGACCTTCTATATATATACCATTAGGATTGTCAAGTCAGCACTAATAATTATTAAAAAACATTACTAATCATTACAATAGTCAGCTAAAATAAACCAACTTTATTTCTCACATTGACAAAATCCTTTACTGGGCTGACCTTTCTCAGTAAACATTAATCTGAAAAATATTTCCTTTGGTGACCGAGAGAACTCGGTAAGTACTATGAATTCATCAACATCTTTTGGAGACTAAGTGAACTCAATAGATACTAACTTTCATTCGATAACCGAGGAAGCTTAGTTAACACTATTTTCTGCCATACTTTTCTTTTGACAGCCGAGGGGTCTCGGTAGACACTGGGAACTGCTTTGCTAACCGACTGAGCTTGGTAGACACTGGGAACTGCTTTTCTGACCAACTGAGCTAACAATTGATATGACATTTGTGTGACATCAAAGACAACACATAATCATTCCAACAATCTCCTTTAGAAAATTGTATCCAACACTTATTCCATACCTTAATTTTCTCTTTTAGTTTCCTCTTTCTGTCCAAATGCAGATGTGTTAGGAATGAATGTTGAATATATTCTACAGGGGAGTATTCATAGACATTCTATATCAGTTTTAGTTTCATTCATGATTGTGATTCTCATTGATGTCAATAGAGTGATCTACTGGAGATTAGTAGAGAAGCAGACAATGTTTGAATTAGCGCATATCGATTATTGAAGATCAAGCTATACGGAGTTGAGGACTAACTCTATATTGTGTCTTGAGATCATGTTTAAGAGTGCATATAGAAATTTAATTATTCATGATAGTTATGTATAATTTAGTGGAAGCAGTATTCAGGTAGAGTTCCTGAGAAGTAGTTTGTGGTAACTAGATTATATCTCCTAATCGAGATAGAATCTAGGCATACAAATTTGTACAGTTGACAAAGACTCTTTGGTGGTGACCTGGATGAGGCAGTGTGGTCAAAGATCACACATGTGAAGATTTATTTGATTAAGAAGCTGATTAAGAAGCTGACAGTCTTATGTAATTGTCAAAATATTATGTAACATGTAAAGGTTTATATTTTGTAATTGGTTAAGCCTTATATGCTGACTCATTTGCAATTACTTGAGTGTTGTATAAAGGAATGATTTTTTTCTTGATTGTAATATGTGTGATATGTGAAAAGAAAAAATTGTAAGAGGATATGTGAATTGCATAGATCTTGTATTGATATATGTTGAAGTAGTTGGTGTAGTTTGGCATAATTAGAGGAGAAAAGATAAGTTGTTGATATCAATAATTATTTGGTATTATTTATTGAGTAATATAGAGATCAGTTGGACAGTGTGTTCAGTGATCTTTCCCTTGAAGCTATTTGTGTTAGGAATAGGGTGTCTCAACCTTGGATAATTCCTATTCTTATTATTTGTTTTGTAAATGTATTTTTTGCAAATAATGTAATTAAGTGTGAGTGTACATGTCTAGCTGGCATGTTGATGTGTCACTCCACTTGATATGTCAGCATCTTGTGTGTAAGGAGATCATGACTGAAATGGTCATGACGGATTTCTATGACGCGTAAGAACTATTTAAGGAATGTCCTATGACAGGTGTAAGAGTATCTTATGACTTGGGCCTATTTGGGCACCCAAGAAGAAGTGGTTGGTGTGTGTAAGAGAATATGCCAAAAATAGGTTGGTATGATAGATTCTCTTACACTTCTCTTGTGACTGTTACTTTTGGCAGATTCTATTACAAGCTATCATAGTCTATTCTAGGGATGGTCGCCTATTCTTGGGATTGCATGTAACAACTATGTACATGTGGCTTTGTGCATGGGTCTTGGTGGTTGTGCCTATTTTTGGGTCCAGAGGAGTCTATATATGATGCTGCTCCTATGGGAGAGATATAAAAAAATTTAAGTCTTGTTGGCTTTGTCTCTCATTTCCTAAAAGAACTTGCATTGCAAGTGTATTGTAATCTTTGTGTTGAAGATAATACATTGTGCAGGTTTTGGAGTGCTGGGGTTTTTTACCAAAAGGTTTTACCCAGGGTATATCATTGTGTCATTCTCTATTTTTCTATATGTATGGTATGTGGTTGCAATATCTTTGTTAAAGTAGTTAACGAATCTGAAATTGTAAGGATTTATAAGAATTTGCACAATACTCTCCTATAGAGATTAGCGTAGGAAGTTATTTTCAACCTGAGTTTCCTTACAAGTGGTATCAGAGCTTGATCAACTTTTGATCCTAGTTGTTGGGTAGGGTTTTTTTAGCTAATCTCAAGTTTGAGTGGGAGTTTTTTGTAGAGCATTCTAAATCTTATTTGCAGATTGAGATGGCAAGTTCATCATATGGAAGAATGGAGGTGGAGGAATTTAATGGTGCTAATTTTGAGTTGTGGAAACTCAAGATGGAAGACATGCTGGAAGATTGTGACCTATGGGAAGTGAATTCAAGTGCTACAAGACTAGCAACTATAGCTCAAGTAGATTGGGATATCAAAGACCCTAAAGCTAAGGGTCTCATAAGACTCTATTTAACCGATGCAGTCCTTCTGAATGTTCTAGATGAGAAAACCACAAATAGTTGGTGGGAAAGACTTGCGGCCGTGTATCAGGCCAAATCTCTGGTGAACAAGTTGTTCCTGAGGAAGAATTTGTACTCTGTATGAATGGAGGAAGGTGGATCCTTAACGGATCATTTAAATGCATTTAATCTGCTGGCTGCACAATTGACATCAACTGGTGTCAAGTTAGAGGAGGAGGATCGTTGTTACACACTTTTGTGTTCTTTACCAGATTCATGGGACCATCTTGTGATGGCTCTCGAAAGCACTTTAGTCACCTTCAAAATGGATGATGTGGTGTCTTCGCTGCTATCAGAGGAGATGCGGAGAAAGGCTTCCGTTTCGAAAAAAGAAGCCCTTGCTGTTCGTGGGAGATCCACTGAAAGAGGGAAGAAAAATGACAATAAGTCTAAAAATAAGGGTAGATCCAAATCCTATGGGAAGTCAAAGACTTCCAATAAGTCCAAGGCAAAATTTTGGAACTGTGATAAATCTAGGCACTTCCGTAAAGATTGCAAAGAGTCGAAGAAGAAGAAGAAAGGTTCAGATTCAACTTTAGAAAGATCTCAAGAAGATGGTGATGCATTCATCACAGTTTTGGCAGCCCATGCATCTGATGATGTGTGGTTGGTTGACTCAGGTACATCTTTTCACATGACCTCTCATCGAAACTGGCTCTCAAAATATGAAGAGTTCGATGGTGGAAAGGTGTACTTGGGTGATGATTCTCACCTAAAGATAGTTGGATGTGGAAGGGTCACTATCAAATTTCCTGATGGATGAGTAAAGGGAATCAACAAAGTTATGCACATTCTAGGTTTGGCATGAAACCTATTATCTATAAGTATGCTAAATGATGTAGGTGTGCAAGTTGTTTTTTGGAAACAAGGATGCAAGATGATGAGAGGATCGATAGTGTTTGCAAGGGGTACTAGGAGAGGTACCTTATTTCAGCTAGATACATGTATTATTCTATGTAATAGTTCTTCATCCTCACCATCTGAACAAGCAGTGAAGAAATCTATGGCTATTGGTTCCGATGGTAGTGAAAACACTTTGTAAGGTAAGCTTCCTATAGAAAAGACAATGTTGTGGCATATGAGATTTGGCCACATTGGTGAAAAGGGTCTCAGAACCTTGAAAAATAAAAATCTCATTGAGGGGTTAAATGATTGCAATCTTGAGTTTGACTTCTATGAACACTGTGTCTATGGTAAACAAAATCATGTTTAGTTTTACTCTAGTTCTCACAAATCTTCTGATGTTTTGGATCTTATTCATTCTGATGTATTTGGTCCTGTAAAAGTTCCTTCAATCTCCAAGTCTATATTTTTTGTATCTTTCATAGATGACTATAGTAGAAAGATGTGGATTTATTTCCTTAAAAGTAAGACACAAGTCTTTAGTCGGTTCAAGGAATTTAAAGCTCTTGTAGAGAATCAGACTAGTAAGAAGATTAAGTGTGTGAGAACTGACAATGGTGGTGAGTTTTGCTCAGTAGAGTTTGAACAGTTCTGTAAAGAACAAGGTATCAAGAGGCATAAGAAAACTCCTTATACCCCACAGCAAAATGGAGTTGTAGAGAGAATGAACAAGACATTGATGGAGAAGGCTAGGAGTATGCGTAGTGGAGCTGGTTTAGAACAAAGGTTTTGGGCCGAAGCTATGGCCACTGCTTGCTATCTGGTTAACAAATCTCCTACATCATCCCTTGTTGGTAAGACACCCATGGAGGTATGGTCTGGTAAGAAGCCTTCAATTAGACATCTTTTTTTTTTTGGTTGTGAAGCTTATGCACATGTTCCAAAGGAGAAAAGATCTAAGTTGGAAAACAAAGCTGTTAAATGTATTTTCATCGGATACAGTGCTGGTGTGAAAGGATACAAGCTTTGGGATCCCATGACTAGTAAGGTGTTGTATAGTAGAAATGTTATTTTCAGAGAGCTAACTTCTTCTCCTATTGTGCTACAATCCGATGAAAAAGAAAAGGAAAAAGATGTTGTTCAGTTCCCTCCTACCCCTAAGAAGACTGAACAGAGAGACCATGTTGGGTCTAATGATGAGGAGAGCTCTAGTAGCTCTGATAGTTCAGAAGAAGAGGAAGAACAACCTCAACCATAGCCCTTGAGGAGATCCATGAGAGAAAGAAAGTAACCAGAAAGGTTTGGTTATTCTATGTTAGATTCTAGTTGTGCCTTTTCTTTGATTACTAACACTAATGAGCCTAGATCTATGAAAGAGGCTTTGGGCATGGAAGATGTAGGTTCCTGGATTGAGGCTATAGATGATGAGATGGCTTCATTGGAGAAAAACAAAACTTGGGACCTTGTACCTTTTCCTAAAGGGAGAAAATCTATTGGCTGTAAATGGGTGTTCAAGAAGAAATTCTGTGCAGATGGTAGTGTTGAAAGGTATAAAGCTAGATTGGTTGCAAAGGGGTATTCATAGGTAGAGGGAATAGATTATGGTGAAATATTCTCTCCTGTTGCAAAGTTGACATCCATTAGATTTTTGTTATCTCTTGCTGCATCATATGATTTAGAGATAGAACAGATGGATGTGAAGACAACTTTCCTTCATGGTGATTTGGAGGAAGAGATTTATATGTCACAGCCTGAGCACTACATTGTTAAAGGTAAAGAATCCTTAGTTTGTAGATTAAAGAAATCTCTATATGGTTTGAAGCAATCTCCTAGGATGTGGTACCTTAAGTTTGATGCCTTTGTGTTTTCAATTGGATTTGTAAGATCAAAATTAGATCATTGTGTTTATTTTAGAGTTGAAAATGATCACCTTCTTATTGTTGCATTATATGTTGATGATATGTTGCTATTTGGGAAGGGTAAGGGTATGATTTCTAATTTTAAATCTTAGTTGTCAGCACAGTTTGAGATGAAAGATCTTGGGGAAGCTAGGTACATCTTGGGTATGGAAATTAGTAGAGACAGGTCTAATAGAAAACTTTGGTTGAGTCAGAGTAAGTATGTGAAGTCTGTGTTGGACAGGTTCAGCATGGCAGATTATAGACCACTATGTGTTCCTCTTTATGTGGGAACAAAGTTATCTGTAGATGATTGTCCAAAATCTCCTAGTGAGGTGGAGGACATGAGTAGAGTACCTTATGCTAGTGCAGATGGCTGTCTTATGTATGCTATGGTTTGTACTAGACCAGACATTGCCCAAGTAGTGGGAGTCCTGAGTCAGTTTATGGCTAATCCTGGATGGGTACATTGGGATGCAGTTAAGAGAGTATTCAGATATTTGAGGGGTACATCAGATTACTCCATATGTTATCATGGTAAATCTTTTGGATCTCTACATTCAATTTATATTCATGGGTTTGTGGATTCAGATTGGGTAGGTGATATTGACAACAGGAGATCCACCAGTGCTTATGTGTTCACTATGTTTGGTGGTGCCATTAGTTGGATGAGTAAGTGACAACCTGTGGTTGCTTTGTCCACTACAGAAGCTGAGTACATGGCTACTACTCATGCTTGTAAAGAAGCCATTTGGCTTAGAAGATTATGTTCTAATGTTGGTGTTGATGTAGAATAGATTACTATTTGGTGTGACAGTCAGAGCACTATTTGCCTTGTAAAGAATCCAACTTTCCATGCCAGAACAAAGCACATTGATGTGCAGTTTCACTTTGTGAGAGATATGGTGGAAGATGGAAAGGTAAATTTGGAGAAGGTAGATACTGTGAAGAATTTTGCAGATGCATTAACGAAACCAGTGGGCACTAAGAAGTTCAGATGGTGTTTGAAGTCTATGGGCCTTTTGGCCTATAGTGGTTAAAGTTCCTGTTATGTTCCTGTTGCTCTTACAAGGTGTTCGACAAGTGGGAGAATGTTAGGAATAAGGTGTCTCAACCTTGGATAATTCCTATTCTTATTATTTGTTTTGTAAATGTATTTTTTGCAAATAATGTAATTAAGTGTGAGTGTACATGTCTAGTTGGCATGTTGATGTGTCACTCCACTTGATGTGTTAGCATCTTATGCGTAAGGAGATCATGACTGAAATGGTCATGATGGATTCCTATGACATGTAAGAACTATTTAAGGAATGTGCTATGACAGGTGTAAGAGGATCTTATGACTTGGGCCTATTTGGGTGCCCAAGAAGAAGTGGTTGGTGTGTGTAAGAGAATATGCCAAAAATAGGTTGGTATGATAGATTCTCTTACACTTCTATTGTGACCGTTACTTTTGGTGGATTCTATGACAAGTTGTCATAGTCTATTCTAGGGATGGACACCTATTCTTGGGATTGCATGTAACAACTATGTACATGTGGCTTTGTGCAGGGGTCTTGGTGGTTGTGCCTATTTTAGGGTCCAGAGGAGTCTATATATGATGTTGCTCCTATGGGAGAGATATAACAAAATTTAAGTCTTGTTGGCTTTGTCTCTCATTTCCTGAAAGAACTTGCATTGCAAGTGTATTGTAATCTTTGTGTTGAAGATAATACATTGTGCAGGTTTTGGAGTGCTGGGGTTTTTTACCGAAAGGTTTTCCCCAAGGTATATCATTGTGTCATTCTCTATTTTTCTATATGTATGGTATGTGGTTGCAATATCTTTGTTAAAGTAGTTAACGAATCTGAAATTGTAAAGATTTATAAGAATTTTCACAATACTCTCCTATAGAGATTAGAGTAGGAAGTTGTTTCCGCACCTGAGTTTCCTTACAATTTCGATAGTGGGTCTTTTTGTTTTGCATAACTCTTAACTGGGTTAGAATATTTTAATAGGGATTCAAAGTCTCCTAATAGGGACTCATATGTAATGAATGTATTTCATAAAAATCCTAATAGAGTCCATCCTTTCACAAGGAATTTTCATATTAGTACATCTTTTCTAAGCATCATTCCCACCAGGGTTTACTCTTTGATCAAGAGGTTCCCTAGTTAAAATATCTTGTGTTATTGTGTCATGATGTATGTTTCTCTTTTTATGGTTGTTGCTTACGTTGATTACATGGTTGAAATGTGGTAATGTTGATAAAAGTTGTATTTATCTGATAACTGATTCACCCCCCCTTTCAGTTATCTTGGTAGACTTTACTTTCTAACAATTGGTATCAGAGCATCAGGTCATTAAAGGAAACATTTAACAACTTAAGGAGATCTATGGTGACTCATTACATGAAAGAAAGCCCTAAATTTGATAGAGTAAACTATGATAGCTGGAAAGAAAAGATGAAGACACATTTTCTATGTCTAGGACTAGGATATTGGTTGATTAAAAAGAATGAGAAGACTATCATTGAAGAAGAAAAAATTGAAGAATGTACTAATACAGAAAGAGATCTATTCATGTTTAACATACTTGCTAGAGAAGCACTCTTGTCAGAACTTCCAGAGAATGAATACAATTAGGTAAAAATTCTAAGGACATCTCATGAAATTTGGTTAGCTTTAAAATCTACATTTGAAGGTGATGTACTATTATGTCTATTTGAGAATTAATGATTTTCATTAGTATCAAAGACATCAATCGATTACTTATATTAACCTAGTCAGTAACTGCAAGCAATACAAGACAGTCAACTAAGTCTTCACACTGAGCACAAAATAGTTTTATCAAGCATCAGACATGGTTACCAAGTGACAGTAAACACTAAGAACTAGTATATTCATTGAACAATATTTACATTATTTACCAAGGATCACATAAAATGGAATAGGAATCAGGATTGGCACATCTATCTATGCAAATAGTTACAATAGAATCACAAAATGTGTTACCAAGATCAAGGATAATTTATTATTGAGATATTAATTAAATGTGATTAAGATCTTATGTTATTATTTTGATCTAGGTTATTTTTGTACACTGTAGATCTTAGGGTTTTCTCTAAGATATTGTAACCTAATTTTGTCAAGCGGCATAAAGCACTATGCTATATAATTATATTTGGTATCTTTTTTATCTAACTGATGAATGAACAAAGAAGTTCTTCAAGCATTAGCCAACTTCAAGATTATCAGTTGACAGACAGAGTAGAATAGTATTCAGAGGTAATCAGATTAAAGCATAATCAGAATCAAGCTAATGAAGCAGTTCAGAGCAGAGATCTTCACATAGAAAAAGTGATATCTATTCAATATTTCATAGATCTATATTAGACAATTGAGTTGTCATTAGCAGATAGTTACCTATTGGTTTCTAATCACTGTAATAGAGTTTTGGTAAAATCTCCTAATGGAGTAGACCTAGCAGTCTTTTTGTAAATCTCTTAACCAAGTATACAGTCAAGAAGTGTTGTTAAAATTCTATCACTAGGTAGATCTAGCTGATCTAATATGTTACTCCTAATAGGGTAAAATAACCAAAAGTGATCACCAATTGGAGCTCTAACATGAAAACCTTTTCTATTTGCAGTAGTTAGGAATTTGTGGGTTTCATCTCCATCGTAGTTTTTACCTTCTAACAATGGTTTCTACATTACCAAAATACTTGTGTTATGAGTTGATTATCTTATTGATTTCATGCTATTTATCTTTGATAGTTAAATGAATGAATGCTGCATGCAATGGATACAAGTATTGTTTGAAGGTTACTACTTTTTGTTGTTTTAGATCTGAAAGGTTTATAAGTGAAAGTTTTTGTGGGCACTGATTCACCCCTCCCCTCTCATTACCCTATCTCTCCAATCCAACAATTGGTATCAAAGCGTAGTTCTCTTATTGGAAAATTTAACCACTAAAGGGTAAAGATCTAATCATGGAGAGGTATAAGTTAGATAAAACTATAGAGAATCAAAAGATTCAAATGCAGATGTTTATTGAGTAGTATAAGAAACCTAAGGATAGAATGAAGAAATTACTAGTTGAAAGGAAGAGCCTAGCTATTTTGCAAAATGAGATTTGTTATCATGAAGAAGTGATTGATGATGTATTTGATCATATTGGATCTCATTCAGGAAGTATTTCTAATGGATCTGAAATTATAATCTCTGACTTGTCTGAAAAGAATCTTCACTTAACTAAACAAGTGAAAGAACTACAAATCGGTCAGGAATCTCAGATGGTGAGAATTGTAGAAGTAATGAACAATGCTAGACAGGTTGAGAAAGAAAGGAATCTAGTTATTGAAGACCAAAGACTGATAACTGAACAACTTCAAGAAAAAGAAAATGAGATTCACAAACTCACCGAGCACCATTTTGAAATATCAAATCAGATGGTGATTGTGAATCAGGAGGTCAACTAAGTTAATGGTGAATTTTAAAGAAAACTTAAAGATATAGGTGTTCTCTAAGAAGAGAATGAAAATCTAAGAAATGAAGTGAAAACTCAACAACAACATCATGTAATGAAGAAATTGACTGAGGATAGTTCAAAAAGGATTCATGATTTTTTGTTTAATCAAAGAACATTTGGAAGCAAAGCTAGAATAGGCTATACCAGTGAAGGAGAATCATCACAACAAGCTAAAAAAGTCAAAAACAATCAAAATCAAAGACCTAAAGTGTTGACATGTTATTACTATGGAAAACTGGGACATACTTCTAATGTCTGTAGAAGCAAAGCACAAGGTAAACATCTAGTCACTTCTAGATTTAATGGTTATTGCTATTAGTATGGAAAACTTGGTCACCAAGCTTATGAGTGTATAGCTAAATAGAATTAGAATGCTAACAATCCTACTATGGAGAAATTATCTTACACTTGGAATGAACATAGATACACTGCATGAGAATGTAAGGAAAAAATGAAGCAAGTATGGACTCCTAAGCAGAAGACACAATGCAAGCCTTATCAACCAAAGAGATAAGGTAATTCTTATGTTTGGGATTACAACACATGGACTAACTATATTGCATGTGGTAGATATGGGCACATTGTAGAAAATTATAATAGGAAAATATGAGCTGGACAATCATGAAGCTGGACAAGTACTGGAATGGCATGTTTGCATTATCATAAGGTTGTTCATCTAAGCAAGGACTATAGAGACCGAGCACCAAAATAAAATCATGTATTTGAGAGTGGAAACACTATTGCAAATATCATGAGAATAAGGAACCGGATGTGGAAGAAAGCATCAAATGAGAATTTTGAGTCAAGTAATCTTGTCAGTGAAACCTCGTCCACTAGATTGGGTGACATCGGTACTTCCACATAAGGTGATATAGGTATGTATGGGACTAAAATTTTTAAAATGATCATATTTTACATACAATTTCTTATATATGATGAACAAATACCAAATCGGCATTAATAAATATGTACTAGGGTTTATATGTTATGAGCTAACAAAGTCACATAGTCAGTAAAAGTTAGATCAAGCAATGGTTACCCATTGGTAATCACTATTCAAGGTTAACAGAGTATCAATATCAACTCAGAAGAGAAATCATGTGTTGATCGAGCTAATGAAAGATTTTAGTCATCACTCAACTGACAATTGTCATGAATTGGAAGTAGGTCAAGCATTTATTGCATAGAGTTTTGAGCAGGAATATGGAAAATCCTATAAATACATAGAAGAATGAGTTCATTTCTTCACAAAGCAATTTCGGAGAGCTAAAATTTCATAGAGAAAGTTTGAGCAAAGAATCTTTTAATCTAATCCAAAGCAGTTGTAGATCAAACTGAGCACACTCTTCAATATATTTTGAGTAAGTTGAAACCCTACCGAGCATATTCTTCATACTTATGGGAAAACCTAGTTTGTTGAAATGGCATCTACTACAGGTTCTTCTAAAGTTGTGGAAGAAAAATTTAATCTTATAGTGTCAGCAAACTATGATGAACCAAATTATAAGTTACACCCTGAAGTTGCATCTAAAACGGATTCAGCGAGTGCTTTTTTGAGAATCCCACCTAGGGTTTTATTGGTTGAAGACATACATTCGTACATTCACTGTAAAATTTGGGAAATAGGAGACTTTGACATGTATGTTTCATATCAACCACTTTGTGATGAGAAAATAGAACTAAAACCAAAGCATAAAGAGGTCGAAACACTTGGGCTCACTAATGCCCTAAATTTTCTAAAGAACTTTAAAAATGAATGGATTAGGGTTGTGTTAAGCCCAAATCATGACGGAACATTCTAGTTAGATAAACTAATCCAAGTGACAAAGAGAATGATTAGCAGGGTTATTGGTTACCCTACTACCAAAAAAGCCAAGGCATTCTGAAGTTCATCACGAGTCAATGTTGAGAAAAATACTGGCACAACATAGGATGATAGAGCACTGAAAAATGCATGCAAAGTGGATCCAAAAGTTAAGTTTTTAGTGCACATAATTGGCTATAAGTTTTTCCAGTTGAGCAGAGTAAATAGTGTATCGTCTAGTGCAATAGACATGGCATACAAAATCATAAAGAGGGGTCATTAGATAGACCTCACCGAGCTACTTCAGAGATAGGTTGAAAAAAAATGAAAATAATTAGGTCACAAAAGTCCAACACCTATAATTTTGGGTCATTATTAGTATGTTTGTTTTTCTATCTCAAAAAATTCTTTCCTTCTGTCGATCACACTAATTGGCCTACCAAAAAACTAATAACTTCACAAATTTTTGATACTATGAAAGGTCTGGGAGATAATTCATAAAATGTTTTGGATAGTTATTTTGAGGATTTTAAGGTTAAGATGAATCTGAGAAGTAGGATTCTAAGTTCACTGGTCAAGAAATACGAGATGGATATCTATTTTCTAGTGAAAACTGACCACACATTGATTAAAGTTGTAGAGCCGAGGATTAAGTGGCTAGCACCAATGGGATATGGGATGGCTCATGATTTTGGTCTGAAATCTATTAAAGTGCTATTGGATTTACCGAAGGACAAAAGGTTTGGAACCTATGAGGAGGCAAAATCAAGAATAAAAACTAATCTTGTCATCGGTAAAATGACATGAAAATCAAAGAAAATGAAGAAATTTTTATCTAAGAAGTTTGAGAATGTATCTGACTCATGAGAGGAGTCACCAGTTGAACCTGGAATCGAAGGTTATTTAATGTTGGCTAACAAACCATATGATAGTGAGGAAATCCAGTTTGAAAAAGAACATGACCCTATAGTGGTTTCTCCCACACTAGTCCCAAAGAAGAAGTAGTTGGCAGTATAGATAGGTGCATGAACAAGGTTAGCAACTAGACCTTCACCATAGAAGAAGGAAGTTGTGATGGAAGAAAAATCAAAGGAAGCTACACCAAAAAAAACCTATACAAAAAAAATGCCAAGGTTGTAGATAAGGCACCAAATAAAAGGAGAAGACTGATAAGAAATCAAGAAGACCTTGAGGATGACAATGATGACAACAATCAATTCAAGGTTGTCAGTAATACAAATAGGTCAATTGATGAAGTTGCTGCTGACATAATAGAGAATGGAAATCTGGCAGATCCAGAACTTAGTAAGTTTGACAGTATGTCAAATGAAGACCAAAAAAAATGAGGAAGCATACATCCAGATGATGATATGCTTCAAACAAGTTCCATTAGAGTTTGAATTATCATGGCCCAAGGCACTTGAGGAAATAATAAAATAGAAGTGGTCATACACCTTGGACACCAAGAAAACAATGAGGGAAAAAGCCCTAGTATCCATTACACTAGACTAATCTCTTGATGAAATTAAGGAGCTTATGGATACTTATGTTCAGAGATTCAAAATCAAAAATTGAGCTATGCAAATAATAGATGAGAATCTGGCAAATCTTGATGAGTCCAGTCAACTCATCTAGAGTTTAGTTTTAGTAGTTTGAGAGAAAAATGAGAAATTTGCATTTAAAAATTTGTCTAAAAAAAGATAGAAGTCCAAGGGTAAAGGTATATTCATTGAAGGTGATGTAGCAAAGAAGACTAAACAATCAGAGGTATCATTTACCAAGGTAATTGATACAACACTTGTACAAGAAATTAAGGATACTTCACAGGATGCACTAGATCCATAAGATATCTAGGTCAAGGAGAAAAATGATAATTATGTACTCATTAAGGACATCATAAACAATGATCCTAATGATAGGAATGAAGATGATGATGTGAAAATTACACCCGATCACACATAGGATGAAGGTCAAGCTATCAAGTGTGCATTACATCATTTTTGGGTGAGCTTCTTGTTCTTGTTGAAGCAATAGAAATCTTATCATAGGAAAAACCCAATGGCTCAGACCTTGAGCAACCACAAGATATAATAGAGGAACAAAGCACTAGTACAACTATAGAGATAAATAAGTTTAAGGAGAAAGAGGCACTAGTAGTTGAGATAAAGGATCAGGAGAATCCTACTATAACTGAGGAAACTCCAACAGACACTACATTAGAGGATCAATCATAGAAAATTGACACCAAGGTTACTAAGGAGTAGAAAAAAGTAGATATGGTTTCAACCGGGTAGGTTACACTGAGTTTTGAGGTAAAAGATATTATTCTAGTTGTAAAGAATTCACCTCTAGAACTAAAGAAGAAGAAGAAGAAAAAGAAAGGAAAAGGGTTAGTCACATTAGATGAACTTATTGTGGTACCTGGGTGTGATTAGAGGACCCTTAGCTCCAAAGAACTAAGAAAATATGGGGAATTATGTACAAGGAAGGTAGCAGAGGAGAAGTTGAGACAAGAGAGAAAAAGTAAGGAGATATTAGAAAATGTAAGAGATATCTTACAATAGGTGGTACTCAAGGTACATGTAGATGAGGATGCTCTGATTATGGACCAACTTGCTACACTTGCTAAAGGAATTAATGCCCTAGATCTCGATGTCGACAAGAAAATAGAAGAAAGGGCAGAGTCAAAAATTCAGGATAAACTTGCAGAAAGAATCCTCCAAGAAGTGGCAGTTAACAAGGTTAAGCTATCTAAGGTAATATATGAAATTCCTAGTATTATTACATTAATTTGTTAAATCTTGTTGAAGCTATGCACTATGGAAACCTTCACTACCAAGATCAAGGAAAAGATAAAATAGTTTGAAAATGAAATCACAACTAGTGCACATGTAGCTACAACTGAGCTAGATGCTTTTGTGAAGCATATTTTAAGAGTTCAAGAACTTAGGCAGTTGTTAGAAGATCTCAGGAAGCAAGAAGAGAGGATAAGTGATTGGATCACTGAGTTACAAAATGAACTCCTATCCTACCTAAAAATCTTTGAGAACCACATTGTCAGTGCTAAAATTCTTGTTGCAACACCATAAATTTCTATGTTGGACATCTTTGACATGCATGCACAAGTTGGTCTTGAGCACATTTCTCTCACCAACTTGAAAGAGGAATGGGAAAACATCTTGGAATCATTGAAGAAAAATCATCAGCACTTTTTTAATAACCTATAAGTATACATTTTTTTATTTGGCATTAATATCAAAAAAAGGAATAATAATGTATATGCCAAATATGTAAATAGATGCTAAGTATGCTACACATTATCAGGAGCATGCACTGGGGGGAGTATATAGAAATTTTTTAATAAGTATATGTATATGGTGGAAGATATAAATTTTTGAGACATAAGGTCTGTATACATTAAGGTTTGATACTAATGCAAATGGGGGAGATTGTTATCTCTATTTGAGCATTAATGATTGTCATTAGTATCAAAGACATCGGTTGGTTACTTATATTAACCTAGTCGGTAACTGCAAGCAATAGAAGCTAGTTGGTTAAGTCTTCACACTAAGCACAAAACAATTTTACCAAGCATCAAACACTGATACTGAGTGACAGTAAACATCGAGCACCAATATATTCACCGAACAATATTTTTTGTATCATAGAAAATGGCATAGGAATCACTATTGGCACATCTATCTATGCAAACGGTTACAACAGAATCACAAAATGTATTACCAAGATCGAGGATAATTTATTGTTGAGATATTCATTAAATGCAATGAAGATCTTATGTTATTATTTTGATCTAGGTTAGTTTTTAACACCATAGATCTTAGGGTTTTCTCTAAGATATTGTAACCTAATTTTGTTAAGCGGCATAAAGTAGGATGCTATATAATTGTATTTTGCATCTTTTTGATGTAACTAATGAATGAATGAAGAAGTTCTTGAAGCATTAGCCAACTTCAAGATTATCAATTGATAGATAGAGCATAACAGTATTCAGATGTAATTAGATTAAAGCAAAATCATAATCAGGCTAACCGAGCAATTTAGAGCAAAGATCTTCACATAGAAAAGATGATATCTATTCAGTATTTCATAGATCTGTATCAAACAATTGAGTTGTCATTAGTAGATAGTTATCTATTGCTTTCTAATAAACGTAATAGAGTTTTTCTAAAACCTCCTAACAAATTAGACTTAACATTCTTTTTGTAAATCTCTTAACCGAGTACAAACTCAAGAAGTGTTGTTAAAATACTATCACTAGGTAGGTCTAGTTGATCTAATATGTTACTCCTAACAGGGTAAGATCACTAGAAGTGATCACCACTTATAGCCCTAACAGGAAAACATTTTCTATCTGTAGTAGTGAAGAATTTTTGGGTTTCATCACCGCCGCAATTTTTACCTTCTAACAAGGGTTTCTGCATTACCAAAATACTTGTGCTATGATATGATTACCTTGTTGATTTCATGCTATTTATATTTGATATTTAAATGAATGAATGATGGATGCAATGGATACAAGTATTGTTTGAAGGTACTACTATTTGTTGTTTTAGATCTGAAAGGTTTATAAGTGAAAGTTTTTTGTGGGCACTGATTCACCCCTCCCCTCTTAGTACCCTATATCTCCAATCCAAAATGTACATGCTAAGAGAATTAGATTATAGAATTGGATATGTTTATTTTAAGATGCAAAGATGATGGAAGATGAATTTTTTAGAATTTATATTGGTAGGATATTAGAGATTGTCCCAGGCATCAAAACTTGTGAAGGAAACAAGATTGAGAATGAAGTGATATGGAAGATTTTATAGACATTGAAACCTTTATTCAGGAAGACATCACAAATGATTGAATGGGTTATACCTTGTACTGATAATTTTACCAAAGAAACACTTCTTGGAAGATTAGAAGTAGCTGAGATAGGCTTGAGATAGTCTAGAGATCTACCTAGAATTGAGACAGCATTCAGTGCAGTTAGTGTTCATCCTACTTTGTCAAGAAGTACTAGTGTCAGTGGAGACTATGCTAGTTGCAGAAGATCTAAGACTGAAGAAGATAGAAAGATTGAGGAATGAATTTCCTTACTTGTGAAGAGAGAACCAGAAGGTAAGAAAATATTTAAATGTTGGACTTGTGAATAATATAATTGTTTCACATCTAAATATCCTAAAAGATTATATAAATATAAGAACTTTAAACCTAGTAGATCCAAAGAATGTTACTATTCTAATGATGAAGAACTTGAGGCTAGTATTGAGAAATTCTTAAGTGAAAGTGATAATGAGACTGATGAGATATGATTTGTAGCTATGAAAGAAGAAAACTCTAAAACTAAAGTTAAGGAAGAGAAATCTTTAGTTTCCCAAGTAGAAAAGAAAATTGATTGGATTATAGATAGTGGTTGTTCACATCATATGGCTAGAGACATGAAGAAATTTATAAAGTTTAAATTTTTTGATGGAGGAGTTGTTAGTGTTGGAAACAATGCACCTTGATTGACAAAAGGTATAGGATCTATAACTCTTGATGGAAAGACTATTAGTGATAATGTTTATTTTGTGGATGGATTGACACATAATCTTTTGAGGGTTGAACAGTTAGTTGATAAGGGATATCAAGTTTGGTTTACTAAGAAAACTTATGTGATCAAGGATAAGGATGGGAATCTAATTAGAACTAGATCAAGAGCTAGAGGTAATGCATTTTAGTTGAATCCTATAGAGATGACATGTTTGATTATTAAAATTGATGACATTTGGTTATGGCACAAAAGATTTTTTCATATAAATTTTGATAACATTTTGAAAGTAAGTACTACATTTGTAGTAAAATATTTGCCTAAGATTATGACACCTACTAACATGGTTTGCAAGGAAAGTGTGATGGATAAGAAGAAGATAAGTTCATTTCCAAGAAAGAAGTTTACATCAGTAGAAAAGTTGGAAATTTCTCATACAGATTTGAGCAATCTGACAAGGACTAGAGGTTTCTATGGTGAAAGGTATTTTATGATTCTTGTTGATGATTTTACAAGAATGATGTGGATTGCATTTCTTAAAGAAAATTTTGAAGCATTTGATAAATTCAATTTGATCAAGAACAAAGTTGAGAATGAATCTGGAATGAAGATTAAATGTTTAAGGTTTCATAGAGGTGGAGAATTTACTTCAAAATAATTCAACACTTTTTGTGAAGTGAATTACATTAAGAGGAAGCTTTCAGTGCCTTGAACACCTGAACAAAATGGTTTTGCAAAAAGAAGGAACAGATTAGTAACTGAAGCAAAAAGAGCTATGTTATTTGAAAATGACTTGGTGGAGACATTCTGGAGAGACATAGTGAGCACAAAAGTATATACAATGAATAGAGTACAAATTAGAGCAGATACAAACAAGACACATTATGAATTATGGTTTGGACATGCACAATTATTTAAGTGTTTTAGAATTTTTTGAAGTGTTATATTAAAAGAGATTATGACATTGGAAAGTTTGACCCTAGAAGTGATGAAGGTATATTTATTGGTTATTCATTGAAACGAAAAGCTTATATATGTTTTAGTAAGACAAATAAAACTATTCTTGAGAGCACACATGTTAAAGTTGATGAGAAATTCAAAATTTAGGAAAGAATTCTTGATTATGAATCTGAAGAAGAAGTTTGTCCAAGAGTTAATGTTGAATTATTCTATGAAACTAATAGTGATTTACAGAATGAAAGTCATACTGAGGAAATTAGAGAATAACCTACAACAGAACAAAGGACTGAGACAGTGACACCTAACAGGAATCTAGCAAGAAATCACCCTACTGATTAGATTATTAGGAGCATAGAAAAAAGATTTCTCACATGAAATAAGGTACAAGAAGAAGTTTGTTTCATTTCTCAAGTTGAACCTAAAACTACTGATGAAGCTTGTAAGGTTGAAAATTATATTAAAGCAATGAAGGAAGAACTAGATCAAATTGAAAAGAATAAGACTTGGAATTTGGTCCCTAGACCTAAAGATAGGAATGTTATAGGAACCAAATGGGTATTCAGGAACAAGATGAATGAATGAGTCGAAGTTCTAAGGAAAAAAGCAAGATTGGTTTCTTGGCTAAGTAAGAAATAGAATTGTATTTCATAGAGCACAACAAAAGAAGAATATGTAGCAACAGAAAACAATTGTAATCAGATAATATGGATGAAACACATGTTGAAGGATATTGGAATCAATTTTGATGAGCCTTTTATTATACACTATGATAATGCCAGTACTGTAAGTATGTCAAAGAATCTTGTATTGTATTCAAAGACAAATCATATTGAAATAAAGTATCATGTAGTGAGGGAGAAAGTTACAGAAAAAGAAGTTAGACATGAATATATAGGTACAAAGGAGTAGATTAAAGATATATTTGCAAAGACCTTACCTACAGTTACATTTGAATATTTAAGAGGTATGCTTGGGGTTATGCCCCAACCTATGCTATGAGAGTGATGCAGATTGTTGGATCAGTCCAGTGGTATAAGAGTTCTATCTTTTCTAGACTGTATGCTAGTACTTCCTCTATGGGGGAGTATGTGTGTTTGAGATGAGTCATAAAGGACTCTAGTGAATGTATTTTTTTGAAAAGTGTCTTTTCACATTGAATTTGTTGACATAGTGATATATTATTTGTCATTGATATCAATGTGGGAGAAGGATACATTGAAAATCATTTGTTAAAGAGAATTAGAGGGACAAGGATACAAGCAATATAAAATGGAAAACTATAATAATTGAATAGGAAAATGATGCAAGATTTTATTGATGAAGAGGATTTGAAAACATTTTCAGAGTAGTAGTGTTGCAATTGGTATTTATGGAACATGGATGCTTTTTCATCTATGTTTCAATCAATGCGAATGGGGGAGATTATTAGGAATGAATGATGAATATATCCTATGAGGGATTATTTAGAGCCATTCTATAGTAGTTGTAGTTGCATTCATAACTTTGGTTGTCATTGATGTCAACACAGTGATCTACCAAGGATTAGGAGACAAGTAGATAGTGTTTGAATTAGCACACGTGGAGTATTGTAGATCAAGCTATGCAGAGTTGAGGACTTATTCTATATTGTGTCTTGATATCATGTTCAAGAGAACATATGTAAATTCAATTATTCATGATAGTTATGTGTAATTCAGTGGAAGCAGTATTTAGGCAGAGTTCTTGAGAAGTGGTTTGTGGTAACTAGATGATATTGTTAGGAATGGTCCCAAGAGATAACTGAGAGGGGGGGGTGAATCAGTTATCTACAAGTTTCAATTCTTTAGCCAATTAAGTATACTTAAACATAAAGCATAAACACAATGAAAGAACACTTGAACACAACACCAATATTTTGGTTACGGGGAAACACAAATATGTAAAAACCCTGGTGGTAATTGACACCCACTAATAATTTGCACTAGTGTTTTATGATCATTGTTAGAAGATCTGTAACCCTATTAGGAGTTTCTTTACAATATATTTAGTACACTGACCTAGTTAAGGGTCAGACCATGTTAGGAGTCTTTTAAAATTAACCCTATTAGGGGTGAGGACACACTGTCTGAGAGCACACTGCTCAAATAGTTGAAGGATACAACCTTCTAAATAATAGATACACACTATATCTAGATCTTGGTGAACTGTGCTTTGACCTGCTATCTAAATTAGTTCCAATGTATAGCATAAATACTTTACTTGGTCACATAGACCTTCTTCTAATGGCTCAACACTTCACACACTCTGCGATGCTCTTCACAATCAACTTTGAACCACACTTTAGCAATCAAAAATGATTGCCTATAAATATCTCCCATCGAAATGATATAGTCAAGTCAGCCTATTAGAACCACCCTGAAATCATATTAGAGAAACCGTAACATACTCCAATGATAATTCTATCTGCTCTACTATGCACACAACACAATCTGGGACCTGTCCAATATTAATAAGTGTAGACACATGCTACACACTGTTAGCTCTACCAAAGTAACTGAAACTTTCTCCATAAGCTAAATTACATCATGTGCTCTTAACCAAACATTAATAACTCCTCTCCAAGCACTAATCCAAAGGATCATATAGAAATGATAGGCACAACTCTAGAACCAATATAATCTATGTTGGCTCTTCTGAATAAATATAGAAACTACTACTGTTGAATAGCGACTACATAACTTTAGTTTTATTAATCATCAAAATCTGTGTCCATGAATGTAACAACACTAACATGTCTCCATCACATATCCAAATGTGTAAGTCTCCATGATAACTATATAGACAATCATTCACCGAACAGTACCTATAACTCTATCAGAAACACTACTGACACAAGCTGCTATATAACTATTTGTACTAAGAGTTAACCTTTGCATCCATGATAACATGTCCATGTTGTATATACTAGAAGCTTACTACATAAGTCTTCCATGCATGCTACTTACCATATGTTGTCATTAATGACAAACATATAGTCAGCACTGGCTTGTTGGCAAATCTCCAACAATATCCCCCTTTGGCATTGATGGCAACATAAGGAATGAAAAAAAAAACCAACCCAAATTAAAATTTCTTTTATAAAATTCTCCATTTCCTCTTCAAAATGCCCCCAAGGATGAATCCTCCTTCTACTGCAATATTCTTCAACATTCTCCATTTCATCAACTGAACTGCTTCCATAACTGAATACTACTCCCCCTTAGTATATTACTCCTTTTACTTTTGTTTTTCATGACTATATATTACTCCTCCTTTGACATCAATGGAAAAGGGTGCCAAATAGTTTAAGAACCGGTACTACTACTAAGGTAGAGTAGTCATCCATCCATGAGTCCCTGAGGACTGATGCTCTTTCTTCTTTCTTCTAGGTAGAATTAGGGAAGGGAATTACTCCCAACTTCTCCCTGAGATACTCAAAATTATCCTTTGGCAAGGGCTTTGTGAATATTTCTTCTAGCTAGGTATCTACAAGATCATGAGGAGCCAAACTATGCCCTTAAGTGGCAATGAAAAATCAGCAAATCAGGGTTAGTCAACTTGACATGAAAATTTCAACTACCTATGAACCTAATATCAAAAAGTTGTAAGAATAGAATCTATAGAAAATTGAATTTAGTTTCTAAAATACTAGTCCTTTTTTGAGAAAAATTTAGTATGATTGGTTAAAATTATAGATTTCAATGCATCAGTATAAAAATTCCAAGAAAACAAAAAAGAAGTAGGTGTATGTCTGACCACCTTAATCATAATCAAATCATAATATTTTATTATAAGATTTTATATATAAGTAGTAGACTCATGCCCAAATGTGACGCATATTTTTTTGTAATTTTATTCCAAAAAAAAATTAATTATGAATTTTTTGCTACAACATTTTCAAAATTAAAAAAATCTTGTGTCTGACCACCTTAACTCATTCAAAACTTTACAGAATTCAATTTTTTATTTTTTTCCCTTATAGTAGGCAAAGCATAGAATGTGATGCATTTTTTAGATTTCAAAAATGTTATACCGTCTGAAAGTTATAGTCATTTTTCAATTAGTATATAAATCAATACTTTAGAGGTAGCTCAATTAGAAAATAACTAATAATTACTTACCGAATTTAGAATTTGACAGTAATTATATCAATAGAAAGTTGATAATCTCCTTAAGATACCCTTTTCATTTTATCAAATTCAAGTGAAAAAAAGTCATCAGCTACTTGTCAATTTTGAACTGACATCGCCACTTTTTCGCCCCACATGATCTTGCACATACCCAGCTAATCTTTAGTACTCACATAATCCAACTTAACTTCTACCTCTACTACTTTCTCTCTTAGGAAGTGATACTTGATCTCAATGTATTTTATATTTGCAAGCATCACAAGGTTTTTTGACATATTGATAGTGCTAGTGTTATCACAATGTATAGCAATAAGATAGTCAATCTGAATTCCAAAATCCTTTATCATTTGCTTGATCCAAACAATTGTAGAACAATTCAGGGCTACTGCAACATACTCCACTTTTGTTGTTGACTAAGAGATACAAATTTTCTAATTTCTTGTCCAAGTGACAAGTTTTTCACTGAGAAAAACTACTCCTCTCGATGTACTCTTTCTATCATAAATGCATCATGCACAATCTACTTCAGTATATACATGAAGCTCAACATTTTTTGAATTTGGATACTATAGACCAAGATCTATAGTACCTTGCAAGTATCTAAAGATTATTTTTACTACCATGAGATGACTTTGTTTAGGCTCTACTGCAAATCTTCCAACAATGCCAATTGCATTGGAAATATTTGGTCTGGTCTAAGTAACATAAATAAGTTTGCTAATCATAGACTTGTACAATGTTATATCTACTACTGGTGAATCATCTTCTTTCGTAAGCTTGCATCTAGTTATCATGGGTGTCCCTACTGGCTTGCAATTATCCATGTTGAATTTCTTTAATATCTCTTTCACATACTTGGACTGATTAAGGAAAATACCTTTCTATGTTTGCTGTACATTCAATCCCAAAAATTATTTGATGGGTCCACTCATGCTCATCTCAAATTCTCTCTCCATCTCTTTAGAAAATTCAGCACTATGTTTGTCATTGCCTCCAAAGATAATGTCATCAACAAATATAGCTACAAGTAGTAAACCTTCAGATGTCTCTCTCATGAATAGATTACAGTCTTCTACTCCTTTGTTGAATCCAATCTTTGTTAGATATCCATCTAGTCTCTCATACCATTCTCTAGGGTCTTTCTTAAGTCCATAGAGGGCCTTCTTCAATCTACATACCATATCAGGTCTTTCTGATAAGGTGAATCCTTATGGCTTCTCAATATATACTTCTTTCAATTCTCCATTCAAGAATGCTAACTTGACATCCATCTGATAGACTTTGAAGTTTTTTACTATTGCATAATCTAGAAATAACTTAATAGCTTCTAATCTACTCACAGGTGCAAATGTGTCTGAATAATCAATGCCTTCTCTTTGCACATAACCCTTACATACTAACCCTGCTTTATTTCTTAGTACTGTACCATCTTCATTCATTTTTTTTATGAATATCCATTTTGTTCCAATCACATTTTTACCACTAGGTCTTGGGACCAGTTCCCAAGTGTCATTCTTGATAATCTAATCTAGTTCTTCTTTCATAGCATCATGCCCATCTGAATCATTACATTCATCTTCAACACTTAAAGGTTCAATCTAAGATAGTAAACATACAACCTCATTGCTAGCTGAATTCTTTCCTTGTGATCTTGTTAAGACTTTGCCTCTTTGATCTCCAATGATATCATTCTTGGAATGGTTTCTAGATGTAAACTTTGGAGCTTTAGGTGATGTTTTCTAATCTTCCTTCTGAGTTTCTTCTTCACTTGTTTTAGGATCATTGAACAATACATTGATACTGTCAAACATCTCTTCGACAACTATCTCACTAGTGGAGGGTCTAGGTTCATCTTCAATCATAGTTGAGTAATCATGATGTCTTTCTTGAACCATAAATTTCTCATCAATCTTAACATGAGCACTTTCAATGATCTTCTTCAATCTTAAGTTAAAAAATCTATAAGCTTTACTTTTAGTAGAGCAACCAAGAAAAATACTTTCATCACTTCTTGCATAAAACTTGCCTACTACTTCATCCCTCTTGATGTAGCACTTGCTTCCAAAGATTCTAAAGTATTTTACTATGGGAACATTACCAGACCATAGCTCATAAGATGTCTTGTCAGTGCTAGGCATTAATTGTATTCTATTGATTGTATAGATAGCTGTATTGATTGCATCTCTCCAATAGGTATGTGCAAGTTTTCCTTCAATCATGATGGTGTGCATTATGTCAAGGATAATCTTGTTTCTTCTCTTTGCAATTCCATTCTGATGAGGTGTTCTAGGTGCACTTAACTATCTCTTTATGTCATGTTATTCATAGTACTCATAGAATTTGTCAAAGGTGAATTCTCCTCCTCTATCCGACCTTAGACATTTTATATTAAGTCCAGATTCATTCTCAACCTTTGCTTTGAATATTTTGAACTTATCAAATGCTTCTGACTTATCTTTCAAGAATGCGACCACATAATTCTAGAATAATCATCTACAAAAAAAATGAAATACCTTTCACCATAGTATGATCTTGTTTGAGTTGGTCCACATAGGTCTTTATGAATCAGATCTAGCTTGTTCTCTACTAAATTATGCTTTCTCCTGAATAAATTCCTCACATGATTTCCCATTACACATTGCTTTCATTTAGTATTAATTGGCTTTGCTATGCAAGGTAGGTCTCTAACATCCTTAACATTACTGATCTTAACTATGTTATCAAAATTGATATGATACTGTCTTTTGTGCCATAGCCAACTGTCATCTACTTTAGCAATAAAACAAATTGCTTCTAGATTAAGCTAAAAAACATTACCTTTAGTCTTTGATCCTAATGCAACTATTTATCCTTCCTTGTTGTTAATGATACACTTGTTTCCATTGAGCTCCAATTTGTAGCCTTTGTCAAGCAACTACCCTACAGTCAATAGGTTGTGTTTCAAACCATCAACATAAAGAACACCATCAGTGTTGTTCTTTTCATCCAAGATGATGGCTCCTTTTCCAATGATAGTTTTAGGAGTGTTATCTCCAAATTTGACCATGCCTCCTTTGTATCTATCCAAATGAACAAATCTATCTTTGTCACCTGTCATGTGATGTGAGAAACCACTGTCAATGATTCATTTTGTCTTGATTTCTGCTTGTGAAATCAATGCTAACTCTTGAGAATTATTTTCATCTTCAAGAGCAATGAATCCAATCTCCTCTTTGTTGGAAATATAGATGCAGTAACTGAGAGGGGGGGGTGAATCAATTAACCACAAAAATATTACCACTAATCCCTTAGATATCTTAACAAATTATTTACTATTGCCACTCGTTAAACATATAGAAAAATGTTGAAAATCAATCTTTGAAGTGTGTAATAATTAAACTATTCTTAAGCATTCATCACTGATTAACATACATGAATAAAGAAAATAACATGAACACAAGAGACACTAGATTTACCATGGAAACCCAATATGGGAAAAACCACCAATGTAACTAGTTACTATTTTTCACTTTTTTGAAGTGATGCCCAGTTAGAAGCCAACCCGGTAAAAGGTTACACAACACACTATTAGGTGTGACCTTGTTAGAGGATTTAATCACCCTGCTAGGAGTGGCCTTGTAAGAGGTCTTGAAAAAATTCAATAGAACTATCACCTTGTTAGAGGATTTACAAAATGGTTGTTAAACCAACTCGATTAAGAGATTTTGATATCACTGCTACAATTGTAAGAGAGTAACAATGAAATGACCTGCAACTGAATTGTTGATTATAGATCTCTATTCTGGTTCACTAGATCCTTACTGATCAAATAAATATTTTCTACTCCTCAAGGATATCTAACCATCCTTCAAAATTTGCACACACCTTTCTTCAAAATGATTTATGCATGCTATATGTCTTATTCACCACTTGACCTTCTATATATATACCATTCTAATTAACATTTAGATTGTCAAGTTGGCACTAATAATTATTACAACAGTCAGCTGGGATAAACAAACTGTAGTAACAAAATCCTTTGAAGGGCCAACCTTGCTTGGTAAACATTAATCCTAAAAAGATTTCCTTCAGTGACCGAGTGAACTTGGTAACCACAATGAATTTTGTAACATCCTTCAGAGACCGAGTGAGCTTGATAACTACTAATTTTCCTTCGATAACTAAGGAGGCTCGGTTAACACTATTTTCTATCATGTTTCCTTTTGACACCCGAGAGATCTCGGTAGACACTAAAAACCACCTAGTTGACTGACTGAGCTCGGTAGACACTGAGAACCGCCTAGCTGATCGACTGAGCTCGATAGACACTGAGAATGATAATTGATATAACATTTGTGTGACATCAAAGACAACACATAGCTAATCCAACAATGTCCTTCACACAATTGTATCCAACACTCTTCTCCTAATTCTTCATCTGATACTCCATCTCTAGTATAGTAGCATTCCTTTGTATACTTAGGCTTGTAGTTATTGTTGAACTTTTTAACTCTTGTAGGACACTTACATGCAAAGTGACCAATCTTATTACATGAAAATCATTTGAATCATAATTGACCTTCATATTTTCCTTTTCATTTCTTTTCTCTTTTAGCAATCATAGCAATGAAATCATCTAGTGTTTTCTCTTCTTCATCATCATCATCATCATCATCATCGTCATCATCATCATCGTCATCAAAATTACTAGAGGTGTTTGCAAATTTCTTACCATGGACTCATGCTTTGAAGGTAGTTTCACTTTTAGGTTATGTCTTCAATCTTGAAATCTCAAAAAGTGAAATTTTGTTGATCAAGGTCTCTCTTTTGAAATTTGATGTAAGTTGCATGGTTTCATCAAATATGTTGATCTTGTTTTCATACTCTGTTGTGAGAGTGGTCATCAATTTATCCATAATGTCTTCATCTAAGATTACTCCACCATTGTTCCTGATTCCTGTAACCGCTTCATTAATCCTTTGGTTGTAAGCTCTGATCTTCTCTTTAGGTAGCATCTCTAATGCATTGTATCTTTTCTTCCAAGATTTTCTATGTAGATCCTTTTCTTTTTTGTCTCCTTCCAACATGTCTTATAAGTGTTTCCATATTTTTTAGGCTGTGCCTATTTTCTTTATCTCAAAAAACTCACTTTCAGATAGGGTGTTGATAAGGGCTTCTTTTTCTATTGCATTCTAATGGAACAAATGCTTTTGCTTTCTTGTAGTATCATCCTTTGCAAGATCTGCTAGAGAGGGGATCTCAACTTCCTTGATAAACACTTCAAAAACTTCAAAAGCAATGCACTACAAATGTGTCATCATCTTGTTCTTCCAATCAAGATAATTCTCTCCATCAAACTTAGGATTGTCTTTTCTAAAGAATGTCATCTGATCAACCTCAAGCTATTAAAATTTCTCTCTGACAAACTTTTCTCTAATACCAATTGTTAGGAGTACTCCCAAGAGATAACTAAGAGGGGTGGGGGGGGGGGGGTGGTGAATCCATTATCTAAAAGTTTCAAGTCTTTATCCAATTAAGTATACTTAAACATAAAGAATAAACACAATGAAAGAACACTTGAACACAACACCAATATTTTGGTTACGGGGAAACCCAAATAGCTAAAATCCCTGGTGGGAATTGAAACCCACTAATAATCTACACTAGTATTTTATGATCCTTGTTAGAAGATTATTAACATTGTTAGGAGTTTCTTTACAATATATTTAGTACAGTGACCTAGTCAAGGGTCAGACCCTATTAGGGGTGAGGACACATTATCCTAGAGCACACTGCTCAAATGGGTGAAGGCTACAACCTTCTGAATAGAAAATACACACTATATCTGGATCTTGGTGAACTAAGCTTTGACCTACTCTCTGGATCAATTCTAGTTTATAGAAAAAATACTTTACTTGGTCACATAGACCTTCTTCTAATGGCTCAACAATTTGTACACTTTGCTCTGCTCTTCACAATCAACTTTGAAGCACACTTTAGCAATAAAAAATGACTGCCTATAAATGTATTTCCTCTAAATTATATAATCAAGTTAGCCTTTTAAAAACACCTTGAAATCATATTAGAGAAACCATAACATACTCCAATGATAATTATGTCAGATCTACTAAGCACACAACATAATCTGGGACCTGTCCAATATTAATAAGTGTAGACACATGCTACACACTATCAGCTCTACCAAAGTAACTGAAACTTTCTCCACAAGCTAAATTACATCATGCACTCTTAATCGAACATTAATAACTCATCTCCAAGAACTAATCCAAGGGTTCATATGAAAATGATAGGTGCAACTCCAGAACCAATCTATGTTGGAAATATAGATGAAGTAATTGAGAGGGGGGGGTGAATCAGTTAATCATATTTTTTCTTTCCACAGATCCCTTAGATGTTTTATTAAATCATTTGCTACTGTTGTTTGGAAAACATACAGAGAATTGCTAAAACTCAGTTATTGCAGTGAGTATTAATTATAACTATTCTTAAGCATTCATCAGTGATTAACATACATGAATAAAGAGAATAACATGAACACAAGAGACACCAGATTTAATGTGGAAACCTAATATGGGAAAAACCACAAATGTAACTAGTTAGTATTTTTCACTCTTTTGAAGTGATGCCCTATTAGGAGCCAACCTGGTAAAAGGTTACAAAACATGCTGTTAGGTGTGACCTTGTTAGAGGATTTAATCACCCTGTTAGGAGTGGCCTTGTAAGAGGTCTTGAAACAATTCAATAGAATTGTCACCTTGTTAGAGGATTTATAAAATGGCTGTTAAACCAACTTGGTTAGGAGATTTTGAAATCACTGCTACAATGGTAAGAAAGTAACAATGAAATGACCTAAATAATGATGAAACTTAATTGCTGATTATAGATCTCTGTTCTACTTCACTAGATCCTTCCTGATCAAAATATATCTCTACTACTCCTCAAGGATATCTAATCATCTTTCAAAATTCACTCACACTTTCCTTCTTTTTTTTTTTTTACACACTTTTAATTGACAACTTGACCTTCTATATATACCATTCAGATTGTCCATTCAGATTGTCAAGTTGGCACTAATAACATTACTAATCATCACAACAATCGGATGGAATAATCAAAATTTATTTTTCAAATTAACAAAATCCTTTACTGGGCCGACCTTGCTAGGTAAACATTAATCTGAAAAGATTTCCTTTGGTGACCGAGAGAACTCAGTAAGCACTGCAAATTTTGCAACATCCTTTGGAGACCAAGTGAACTTGGTAAACACTAACTATCCTTCGTTAACCATGGAAGCTCGATTAACACTATTTTCTGCCATACTTTTCTTTGACACCCGAGATATCTCGGTAGACACTGAAAATTGCCTGCTGACTGATTGAGCTTGGTAAATACTGGGAACTACTTTGCTAACTGACTAAGCTTAGTAAATACTATGAACTACTTTGCTGACTGACTGAGCTTGATAAATTATATGACATTAGTGTGACATCAAAGACAACACACAATTAATCCAACAATCTCCCTCTTTGGCATTGACGGCAACACAATATGTCATAGCACAATGAAATTTCATAGAAAATATAGAGTAAGGAACATATCCTTAGCTTCATTCTGATTCTCATCTATGAGAACTCCCTCTGTCAGTAAACTTCTCTTTTTGACTGAAAACTCTCCAAGAAAACTCTTCCTCTTAGAAATCTAAAGAAATTTCTTGAAATATGACAACAAACTCTCCCTCTTTGACAACACATGCCAAAGACAACACATACCAGGTGAATAGAAATGTACCTTGAGTACTTATTCATATTCAATGATTCCTTCACTAAGCTGCATCAATTGATTGATCTTTAATATGCTCTAGTTGATGCATCACTAAAACTTTATTTAGTGAGCCTCGGATAGGGGAATAACCCCTAACTTAGCTCTTAGATACAAGAATGCATCCTTAGGTAGTGGCTTGGTGAATATATCTACAATTTTTTCTTTTGTATGAATATATTCCAATCTGATTTCCTTGTCCTGAACCAATTCTCTGACAAAGTGATATTTTATAGCAATGTGTTTGGTTTTGGAATGCATTACTGGATTCTTTGAAATATTTATTACACTTGTATTATCACAAAATATAACAACTGGTTCTTTGATCTCAACCTTCATGCCTTCCAATAACTGTTTGAACCAAACAATATTAGAGTAGTTTACTGCTGTAGCAACATATTCTGCTTCTACTATGGATTGGGATGTGCAATTTTGCTTTTTACTGGTCCAAGATACCAACCTCTTGCCAAGAAAGAATGCTCCACCACTTGTACTTTTTCTATCATCAATGTTTCCTACCCAATCAGCATCAGTAAACACTTTTAAGTCTAGATTGCCTCCAAATTTATACCATAAGCCATAGTCTTCAGTTCCTTTCAAGTATCTCAAGATTCTTCTTCAATTTCTGACTAGATTTTCTTGCCCTTCTTAAGTGAAAGTTTGGCCTCAAATGCTGATTCAATATTTTTAGAAGTTGGAACATAGTTGTCATAGTTATCCAATTCAAAAGCTGTCAATCTTCCAACTAAGACATCCAAAGTTATATTGTGATTTTGTTCACATCTTCTTTCTTGAATAGCATATACTCTTATTGCATAGATAGGAAGCAATGTTCTAAGAACCTTACTTATAACAGTTTCATCATCAATTTTTCCTCCAGAAGCTCTGATTGCACTAACACTCACCTTGATTCTTTCAACATATTTTGCAATGTTTTCATCTTCTTTCATCTTCATCTGATCAAACTGTCCTCTTAGGCTTTCTACTTTGGCTCTCTTCACATTGTCATCACCACCATCAATTTTCTTCATCTATATTTCCAACAATTGGTATTAGAGCCAACCCAGTAAAAGGTTACAAAACACACTGTTAGGTGTGACCTTGTTAGAGGATTTAATCACCCTATTAGGAGTGGCCTTGTAAGAGGTCTTGAAACAATTCAATAGAACTGTCACCTTGTTAGAGGATTTATAAAATGGCTATTAAACCAACTCAGTTAGGAGATTTTGAAATCACTACTACAATGGTAAGAAAGTAACAATGAAATGACCTGAATAATGATGCAACTTAATTTCTGATTACAGATCTCTATTTTGCTACTCCTAAAGGATATCTAATCATCCTTCAAAATTCACTCACACTTTCCTTCTTTTCTTTTTTTTTACACACTTTTAATTCACAACTTGACCTTCTATATATACCATTCAGATTGTCCATCTAGATTGTCAAGTCGGCACTAATAACATTACTAATCATCACAATAGTCATCTGGAATAATCAAACTTTATTTCTCAAATTAACAAAATCCTTTACTGGGCCGACCTTTCTCAGTAAGCATTAATCCGAAAAGATTTCCTTTGGTGACCGAGAGAACTTGGTAAGCACTGCGAATTCTACAACATCCTTTGGAGACCGAGTGAAATCGGTAAACACTAAATTTCCTTCATTAACCATGGAAGCTCGGTTAACACTATTTTTTGCCATACTTTTCTTTGACACCCAAGATATCTTGGTAGACATTGAAAACCACCTGCTAACCGACTGAGCTTGGTAAATATTGGGAATTGCTTTGCTAACCGACTGAGCTCGGTAAATACTATGAACTGCTTTGCTGACTGACTGAGCTTGATAAATAATATGACATTAGTGTGACATCAAAGACAACACACAATTAATCCAACAAATATAATCTTTGTCAACTCTTCTAAATAAACATAGGAAATAGCTACTATTGAATAGTGACTACATAACTTCACTTTTATTGATCATCAGACTCTGCATCCATGAATGTAACATTACTAACATGTCTCTATCACATATCCAAATGTGAAAGTCTCCATGGTAACTATATGGATAATCATTCACTGAACACTACCTGTAACTTTGTCAAGAACACCGTTGACACAAGCTTCTATATAACTATATGTACTAATAGTTAACCTTTACATCCATGATAACATGTTGATAACATGTCCATGATGTATATACTAGAATTTTACTACATAATTCTTCCATGCATGCTACTTACCATATGTTGTCATTAATGACAAACATACAGTCAACATTGGCTTGCTAGCAAATCTCCAATGGATATCTCCTAATCGGGATAGAATCTAAGCATGCAAAGTTGTACAGTTGATGAAGAATCTTTGGTGGTGACCTAGATGAGGTAGCATCATCATAGGTCACATGTGTGAATATTTATTCTATTAAGAAGTGAATAGTCTTATGTAATTGTGAGAATATTATGTAACATATAAAGGGATGCAGGAGCATCTTGGATCCTAGAAAATCTTGTGTCACCAAAAAAATGTTTGAAGTTTTATGTGTTTCTTAGTTGCTACTTTGATTATGTTGGTTTAGCATTTCTCAGTTTCCTTTATTTACCATTGTTGGTCAGTTATCTCTCTATCGCTCTGTGAATTTCCCTAGTGCTCGGTGATACTTGTCTAGTGCTTGATTTCTTTTGGTTACTGAGTTGCTTGTTTTAGATTCCTATTGAGGCTGAGTCTTGCAATTAATTTTGGTCATGAATTTATGATGAAGGGTGCTCCCCTTAATACCACAAACACATAACAAAAATAGAGAAACAACAACAATATGCAAGAACAGAAAATTGGCTTCTTATTATCTCCACAAATGTGGAATTACAAACTTTCAGAATTACAATATGCAAAGCCACATGGGCATTCCCTTACAATATTCTGTAGGACAAAGCCTCGAGCTATTACCCAGATCTACTACCCAGAACTATTCTGAACTGCCTAAGACAATAATATAGCCTTCCTTATATAGGCAATTTTCCACCGCCTGGGAAGGTTCCAAAATTTTTAGCCAATAAGGCCGACCAAACTTAGAATTATTTTATTTTACATTTTATTACATCATAGTCGGCTCAAGATAACCTTTGAAACCTGAACAAAAATTTTGAAGAAAATTATTTTCCGCGATTTCAGGTGACCCAACTTCCGAAGACCATAAGTCATCACCAGTTGACCCGATCGGTTATTATAACCCCATTTCAGAAATGCCACGAAGTGCTCTACAGGCTTGACCAGCGCAAGCACCCATCACCCAAATTTTTGACCTCATCTGAGGCCTCTAAAGCCTTCAAAACTGAGTTCAAAGTTTCTGTACCCTGCTGCCAATACCGAAAATCTTCAATATCTTCCAATATACACTTGATCTGGCAATGAAACTTTACTGGAAGACTTATATGACCAAAATGAACCTCCAAGAAAGAAATCAGATCATTCTGAGCACATACGAAAATTACCAAAAATAGTAACTTTCCACAAATAGCAGCTCTGCACAAGATAGCCCTTATTGAATTCAAAAATAGAAATATTTTTGGGTGATGCAAGATTGCTTTTACACCCAGGATGCTCCTACATCAGACACCCAGGGTAATTTGAGAAGTGACCCTGTCATGACTCAGGTGTGCAGAGGAAAACCAAGATGGTTAACCTCCTCCTTTGTTAGCCATGATGAATCTTCAATAGGTCGTCCTTTCCATTTGACCAAATACTCTTCATATGTCCTGTTCCTTGTGCTTCTGCCAACACGACTGTCCAGTATGTCTTCAATCTCCTTGATACCTGAACTAGTTGCTGGAATACTCCACTGTGCTGCTACAACCTCATCTTCAACACCTCCTTCATGATACTCTGTCAAATCTGAAATGTTAAACACTGGTGAAATATTTAGCTCGGTAGGCAATTCTACCTCATATGCATTTCCTGAATCATGTTTCTTCAATATCCTGCATGGTCCAAACTTCTTCATTTGCAGCTTGTTATATGTACCAACCGGAAATCACTCCTTCCGCAAATGAACCATGACTTCATCACCAACCTGAAATTCCTTATACCTCCTTTTCTCATCTGCCTTAGCCTTATACTGTGCGTTCATCTTGGTAATATGCTTCCTCACCTCCCCATGGATGTTCTTCAAGTGTTCTGCAAAATCCTTAGCTTCAGCACTACTTATTTCTCCTTTATCTATCTTCCTCAATTCAGATGCATTTCTTGGACTACTTCCATATACAATCTGGAATGGTGATTTACAAGTGCTCCTATTGACAAAATTATTGTATGCAAATTCTGCCTATGGTAAAATCAAATCCCATCCTATTGGCTTATCTCCAACCAAACATCTCAGCAAATTTCCCAAACTCCTATTCACCACCTCTGTCTGTCCATTAGTCTGTGGATGATGTGATGAACTAAACTTCAAATCTGTCTTCAACTTCTTCCACAACGTACGCCAGAAATATCCAACAAACTTAGTGTCCTGATCTGAAACTATGGTCTTTGGCAAACCATGAAGTCTCACTACTTCTCTGAAAAACAATTCTGCTACATGAATAGCATCATTAGTCTTCTTGCAGGGAATGAAATGTGCCATCTTCAAAAATCGGTCAACTACTACAAAAATTGAATCATGTCCCCGCTGTGTCCTCGGTAAACCAAGAACAAAGTCCATACTGATATCCTCCCAAGGCTTCTCTGGTATAGGTAATGGCTAATACAACCCTGTATTTTGCTTCACTCCTTTCGCCATCTGACATACTCTGCAACTCTATACAAACTTCTTCACATCTTGCTGCAATTATGGCCAATAATAATTCTCACCAACCAAAGCAAGGGTTTTATCACGACCAAAATGTCCAGCCAATCCTCCACTATGCTTCTCCTTGATGAGCTTCTCCCTCATAGAACTTCATTGAATGCACAACTGACTCCCTCTGAATAGCATATCATCTTGGATGATAAAATCTAGCCACTTCATCCTGTCTAGAGTAACAGGTTCTGTACAAGCCTTCCAAGCTTCACCAAAATCAGGATCCTCTGGATACAAATTCTTGAGTTCCTTGAACCCAACCACCTCAATTTGCATCTCTGTCAGCAATAGTTTCTTTCTGCTAAGAGCATCTGCAACCCTATTAGACTTTCCACTTCTGTGTTTCAAAACAAATGTATAACTCTGCAAAAACTCAACCCATTTCAAATGCCTTTGATTCAATTTTCCTTGACTATTCAAATATTGCAAAGCTTGATGATCAGTATACAAAACAAACTCCTTAGGAAGCAGATAATGTCTCCACTTCTTTAATGCCTGAACTATAGCATAAAATTCTTGATCATAAACAGAATATTTCCTCTTGGCATCATTTAACTTCTCACTTAAATAAGCAATAGGTTTACCTTCTTGGCTCATAACAGCTCCTATTGCAGTACCACTAGCATCACAATCTACTTGAAACACCTTATTAAAATCTGGAAGTGCTAAAATAGGTTGTTCTGTAACTTTTTGTTTCAACAATTGAAAACTCTTTTCTGCCCCATTAGTCCACTTAAATTCTTTTCTATCCCCTCTCATTGTTTCATTCAAGGGTCCACAAATACTGCTAAAATTTTTGATAAATTTTCTGTAAAAGCTAGCTAGACCATGAAAAGATCTTACCTCAGTAGCATTCCTTGGAGTAGGCCATTCAAGGATAGCTTGTACCTTCTCTGGGTCCATTTTTAGACCTTCTGCTGAAACTACAAATCCCAAATACACTAACTCTTTCTTCACAAAACTGTACTTCTTCAAATTAATCAACAATTTCTCTTCTCTCAACTTCTCAAATACCATACGAATATGCATCATATGCTCATCCAATGTCTTACTAAAGATCAAAATATCATCTAGGTAAACAATGACAAACTTACCCAGAAATTCTTTCAGAACCTCATTCATGAGCCGCATGAAAGTGCTCGGTGCATTGGTTAGCCCAAAAGGCATGACTAACCACTCATATAGTCCTTCCTTTGTCTTGAAGGTAGTCTTCCATTCATCTCCTTCTCTGATCCAAATTTGATGATATCCACTTTTCAAATCTATCTTTGAGAAATACACAGCTCCACTCAAACAGTCCATAATATCATCCATTCGTGGCAATGGAAACCTGTACTTGATTATGATCTTGTTTATTGCCCTAGAATCTATACACATCCTCCATTCTCTATTCTTCTTTGGTGCTAATACTGCTGGTACAACACAGGGACTCAGACTCTCATGGATCAATCCTTTCTGTAACAGTTCATGTACTTGTCTATTCAACTCTTCACTTTCTGCAGGTGTCATTCTGTGTGCTACCTTATTCGGCAAACTCACTCCTGGGATCAAGTCCATCTGATGACTGATCTTCCTAACTGGTGGTAATCCATCAGGCACGTTATCAGATACAATATCTTGAAACTCATTCAACAAATCTGCAACTTCTACAGGAACATCTTCTACTTCCTCTTTACCAGCTTTTGGAATTAAAGAAAAACATACATGCTCATGCCTCATACCATCTAGGAAATTTCTTCCATCAATAAAAGTTATCTTTGCATTACCACATACCTTTTCTTCAATCTCCTTCAATGGTTTTAGTTTATGTCGCACTCCATCCTTTGCCAGGGAATAGGTATTCGCACGACCATCATGTACAGCACATCTGTCAAACTGCCATGGTCTACCCAACAACATATGACATGCATCCATAGATATGATATCACACAATACCTCATCTTGGTATCCACCAATCTTGAACTTCACCAGGTATTGTTCATTGACCATGACCTTGTGGTCATCCTGTACCCAGGCAATCCGATATGGATGTGGGTGTTTCTGTCTCTTGAGCTTCAACTTTGTCACCATCTCTTCTGACACCAAATTGTCAGTGCTTCCACTATCAATAATCACATCACAACATTTACCTTCACACTTGCACCTGGTGCGAAACAGGCTCCTCCTTTGCTCAGGTTCATTCTCACCACTCAATAGGACTCTTCTGTTAATCAACGTTTCTCCTCTTTCAGCATCTTCAGAATTTGATGATCTGGCATCTTCATCTACATGTGCAACTCTGGCCTGGCCTTCATTTCTCTTGTCTATTCTGCCTTGGCGCTGAGGACATTGAAATGCCCTATGACCTTCTTCTCCACAGTGAAAACATGTTCCACGGAAGCCACCTCTTCCAGATCCTTGTCCTCTTCCTCTTCCTCTCCGATCTCTATTATTCTGATCTTGGAAGCGATTGGAATTATTTCCTCGCTGATTCTGACTACTACTAGCCTCATCCTTCTTTTTTGGATCCTCATTTCGGCCACCATATGACCATCCACCAGATCATCCACCGCGACCTCTTCCATTTTGTCTTCTCTCAAACTTCTTGTTCAACTTTTCCTCTACTTTTAGGGCAAACTGGTATGCCTCTTCAATACTGTTCATTCAAACCAGATTTAGCTCCTTCTGAATGCTTGGCCTTAACCCATTAAGGTATCGGGCCACTTTCTCCTTATCAGCTTCTACGTGGCCTGTTCCGATGAGAAGTCGATAGAACTCCTCTGTATACTCCTGAACAGATCTTCTTGCTTGCTTCAAACTCTGCATTTTCTTCAGTAGGTCAAGCTCATAATCAACAGGAATGAACTGCCACTTCAATTTATCCACCATCTGATCCCATCTCGTGATTTTCTCCTTTCCCCTTCTATTTTGCTCCAACTGAATCTCTTGCCACCATATCTTCGCATGACCTTTTAGTCTGGCTTTCGCAAATTTGACCCTATCAGGATCCTCAACATCTTCATACTCAAAATATTCCTCACATTCATTGATCCAGTCGATCAATTCCTCTGGGTTAAGATTTCCAAAAAATGTAGGAACCTCAATCTTAGGTCTTTTCCCAATCTTGGAAATCGCCCGAAAAAGTCTTTCTTCCTCCTGGTTCACAATTTTAGCTTCTCCTTCTTGATATTCTTCTTCGGCTTCATCCTTGCTTTCATCTCTGACATTAAGATTCATTCCTCTGCAAATCTTTTCTTGCAATGCTCACACTTGTCTCTACAGCTCTCTAACCTCAGGTGTTACAACACCAGCTCTTCCACCACGTTCCCTTCGTGGAGGCATTTTTGCGATGCACGCTGAAACCCTAGCCATGGTCCTGGTGCAAACTGCCTCACAGTCGGTGATCTATTTACACACTCAAGAAATCTTGCTCTCATACCACTTGATGAAGGGTGCTCCCCTTAATACCACAAACACATAGGAGAAATAGAGAAACAACAACAATATGCAAGAATAGAAAATTGGCTTCTTATTATCTCCACAAATGTGGAATTACAAACTTTCAGAATTACAATATGCAAAGCCACATGGGCATTCCCTTACAATATTCTGCAGGACAAAGCCTCGAGCTATTACCCAGATCTACTACCCAGAACTATTCTGAACTGCCTAAGACAATAATATAGCCTTCCTTATATAGGCAATTTTCCACCACCTGGGAAGGTTCCAAAATTTTTAGCCAATAAGGCCGACCAAACTTAGAATTATTTTATTTTACATTTTATTACATCATAGTCGGCTCAAGATAACCTTTGAAACCCGAACATAAATTTTGAAGAAAATTATTTTCTACCATTTCAGGTGACCCAACTTCCGAAGACCATAAGTCATCACCAGTTGACCCGATCGGCTATTATAACCCCATTTTGGAAATACCACGAAGCGCTCTACAGCCTTGACCTGCACAAGCACACGTCGCCCAAATTTTTGACCTCATCCGGGGCCTCTAAAGCCTTCAAAACTGAGTTCAAAGTTTTTGTACCCTGCTGCCAATACCGAAAATCTTCAATATCTTCCAATATACACTTGATCTGGCAATGAAACTTTACTGGCAGACTTATATGACCAAAATGAACCTCCAAGAAAGAAATTAGATCATTCTGAGCACATACAAAAATTACCAAAAATAGTAACTTTCCACAAATAGCAGCTCTATACAAGATAGCCCTTATTGAATTCAAAAATAGAAATATTTTTGGGTGATGCAAGATTGCTTTTACACCCAGGATGCTCCTTCATCAATTTAATGATGGTATCTATCATTGGGAAGTGTGTGGAACTAGATCTGGTTGTTCCTTCCATTGACGATTGATCTAAAGCTAACTTGATTCAGTAACATCTTGTATAAATGTTGTTGTCTAGTTAGAGTTTATTATTTAGTTTTGGACTAATTTTAGTAAGAAGATATGAGATTAGAGAATATTGGTAGATCCTGATATGTTGGAGGACTTTTGTACTTGATTGTAATATCTAGCCTAAACTAGGAAGGCCTTACAACCTGGCATGTATCAATCAAATTGAAGATAATTTATGAAAGATATCTGCATTCTCTTTCTCACTTGTTGTGTTGTTTCTTCCATGTGTGATCTCTACAACATGGATTTAGTTAGGGTGTTCCTTTGGCCTCTCTCCCCATCCTCCCTTGTGTTAGGTGGTATCAAAGTGAGGTGAGATCTAGATCTATATTTGTGAATCTAGCTTTGAGGGTTCCTTCTTGTCAAACCATAGCTGATTTGTTGTGGGGTAGCATATTATGATCTAGCCTATAATTGCATAGGGTTTCAAGATGGTTCATGGGAGGCAAGATGTAGATCTAGGATTGGTAGACATGTTGAGATAACTTGCTACTAGTTTAGAAGCTATTGAAACAACCAAGAGAAGAGGAAGTCATCTTGAAGATGCTAGTGATGATGAAATTGTTGAAGAACAAGGTGATGTAGAACCTACACTAGCAATCAATGAAGGTGAGGAAATATTGTTGAAGGGTTTGAAAAATCTAAAGTCTACAACATACTTTAGTCCTCCATAGAATAGTGGAAAATTGGATTCTTATGAATTGGTGGATTGGATCATCGAGATGGAAAAGTACTTTGAGTATGAAAATGTACTTGAAGAAAAGAAGTTGAAAATTGCAAGCACAAAGTTGAAAAGTCATGCATCCTTGTGTTGCGAACATCTACTGTTAAACAAAGAGAAGAAAGGAAAAGATAAAATCAAGGTATGGAATAAAAGGGGGAATAAATTGAAAGGAAAGCTCTTGTGATTATCATATTAACCTAGTTAGGTGAATGTAAAGTTTTGAGGTAGAAAGATAGCTCGGTAAAAGAGTTTACTAAGGAATTTTATAGATTAGATATCAGATCTAGACATGATGAAGATGATGTAGATAGAATTGCTAGATACTTGAATGGTTTGAGATTTTCCATCCAAGAAGAGATTGGTTTGGTCAAATTGGAGAACATTCAAGAGGCTTATCAATTTGCATTGAAGGCTGAGGAAAAATTGAACAAGAAACATGAGCAAAGACAAAGAGGTAGGGGTGGTAGATTCCCTAGAGGAAGAGGTATATCTTAAGGTGAAAATAGTATATCTAAACCTAAAAAGATGAATCTAGATAAAGGAAAGGCTGAGTGGAAAGGTGAAAGTTCATCTGGAGGCAGAGACAGTAACTACCAAGGTGGTTATAATAGAGGTGGTTTCTATGGAACTTGTTACAATTGTGGAGAAGAAGGACATACATAGATCATTTGAGTGTACACATAGAAGTAAGAAGGTTAGTAGCAGTAAAAATGTTTTGGTGCAAGAAGAGTTAGCGAATGAACCTAAGAAGGAAAATAATTTGATGGTAAGGGGAGCACTTTGGAGTGAACGTAAAAAGGAAGATTTGGTAAGGAAAAGTTTGTTCAAGACTAGATGTAGAGTTTCTGATGAAGTTTGGAAGGTAATCATTGACAATGGTAGCTCAGAGAATTTGGCATCTAAGGAAATGGTTACAAAGTTGCAATTGAAAAGGTTGAAACATCTGAAGCCCTATCAGATTTCATAGATCAAAGATGAACTTACACTCTTCATAAGTGAACAATGTTATGTGAATTTGAAAAATGGAAAGTATTATGATAAGGTTTTATGTGATATCATGCCTATGGATTGTTGTCATATTTTATTGGGTACACCTTGGCAATATGATAGACATGCTACATATGATGGGAAATTTCATAAATAATACTATTTGAGCTAATGGGAAAAGACAAGTTTTGTTGAATTTGATTAAAGAACATCTTAGTAATATTTTCACATCTGTGAAAGTTTTCTTGGTGGAAGGAAGAAATTTTGTTAAGGACTTGAAGAAGAATGATGTATGGGTTTTTGTGTGATGGATGTGCTCCAAGATGTGCTCACACAAGCTTTTTAGGACCTTACTTGTCCAATCTACTTGGGATCCTATTATCTCTCCTAGGATCTTATTAGCCACAAGTCTTCAAGCCTAAGACTACAATAACTCTACTCTAAGAGTTAGCCTCCCTGTGTTTAACCTTGAAGGACAACAATCAATAGTTTTGTCTCAATTCTTCTCAATCATTTAGAAGACTCTAAGTGCTTCTTCTACCAAAAACTGATGTTAGGGTTGTAGAGGGTCTATTCTTCTTGAAAACATCCATTTTTAATCCTTTCGACTTATTTTTGGCAAGTCTCAAAGGTCTACTCCATTAGGTTCATAAACTGGCTTGTTTGAGACCTATTACACCTAATAATTTCTCGTAGCCCTCGACATAGTCCTTTTCCTATTTCTTGTCAAAAAATCTCAAATGACCTATAAAAACAATTTGATATTTGGATACCCTTTTGGAATATACTATAGATTCTAGAGGTTTTAGGGTTCTAGGGTCTTTGTACAGTGGCTTCCTATAATGTAGGGTCAATAGGGATAATAGGCCTAGTTTTAACATCTTCACTAATTTCTTTCACAGAGTCTAAGAAAATGGATTGGCCAGTGCCCAATCTCTTTAACATATGATGAAATGTTCATAACCTATCTCTAACCATGCTTGTTACATACTCACCTTCTTTCTCCTGCATGTATACTCCTATTTCTTCCCTGTCACACTCCTAACTGGGTACACAAGTCTTGCCTAGGGCATGACTTTAAAAGTAGCATCCCAATTCTTAAAACTCCCAAACTCCATATTTACACTGTACAATATCTCCCTAACCATTTCCATTCAAACCCTTAGGTTTCCTTTAGTTTCCACTAAAAACTTCCTAGATTGAACCAGTAAACTACCTACTTCCTAAATGATTTTATAAAGACTATAAAAATAACTCTAAAGTATATGATGAATGAATGAAAAATTCTTAAAACTGCCTCTAGATTAGGAATCCACTATTATATTTCACATTCTAACTCATTAGCATTTTATCACCATTAACACAAAATGACTGTACTCATAAAAACCAGAGATCTTCTCTATTCACATACTAAAAACTTACACACACACTAACTTCTACCTTGGGAAATGAGCCACAAAGTATCAAAAGATGCCCATCACACAATTTTAGGCCTCTACATTGATTTCCCACTCCTAGAATGAGGGGAATCCAAATTTTTTGAGTTACATGCAACATTTGCAAAAAATTGCTCATGTTTCCATGACAACATTTTAGCATCTTTTTCATTTATGATGCCAACTGATTTTTAGGACCTCTACCCCATTTAGCTCAATGAACTAACCTCTTTAAGGCCTTTTCAAGAATCTTCCACACTTTTCTTAGGATTAAGACACATTTAGATTTCATTTTCCAACTTTTAGGACTACCCCTAAGGACTAACTTTGAAAGAAAACTAAGCTAGACTAGATTGGATAGTACTAACTACTAATACATCTAGGCACACATCAAACAAGATTTTCTAAGGTATGTTAGAGATATTTCTTGTAGGGACAAACTTGATAAATAGGTATACTATATTATCATATTTGTGAACTCTCAAGTTTGACAAGAAATAGTCTAATTGATGAGGATTGGATAAGATCCTGCTTCTTCTTCGAGCTCCACAGGACTCAAGAGGGTATTGCCTTAGATAGATTACTATATTTCAAGTAAAATTCAAATGGTGGATTAGGTTCCTCAATACTATGTTACTATGCTTCTAATTACTTCAATAAAACATAACTCTATGAATAGCTGAGAATATCTTGATGCAGAGTGTAGCAAGGAAAAGTTATAAATGCAATAACAAATAGTAGTGGCATAAGGATGTTAATCCTTCTTCTTTTTATGAGTTTAACTCCAGGAAGGCTAACCTTTTGGATTATCTCTTAAAAGAATCAGTAATATGAGTTGTATCACTTGGACACAATCCTTGTAAAATATGTATGAACTTAGTAACCAAATGTATTGGAATTTTATGTTTTGTGTTTGATGATTGAAAGATTTGTATAACAAAAAATCAAACCAGTGCCTAATCCTTCGGTGAATAGTTTTTTTTTAATGTAAATCCATAGGAAACGTTCAAACAAAATGTAGTAAGATGCCTTGAAAACTACATGTAATTTGAATAGAACGCCTTACAAACTATCCTATCACTCTTATATTGTTATCATCAAAATCCTAAAAATTATGTTTACTCTCTAAAATTATTTATGAAACTTTTAATACTTTTCTTGACAGAAATTAATAAATAATTAAACAAGTTCCCTTACAACTGGTATATTTTTATATGCCTTACAAATGAAACCATACAAGAGTAGAACATAAAAGAAAAGAGACAATAATAGAATAGGAGAGAAATTGCAATGTATTTTATTGAAAATTATTTTGTTTCAATACATACAAAATTTCAAGCTAAGAAGCTCTGAAACAAAGGTGAGAAGTATACTCTATAGAAGTTCTATTCAATATTCATCTATCATCATCTAAAAAATGAGGTTACAACTACTATTTATAGCTAAAAAAATCTTGGAAACCTTAATGAGAAAGGATGCAACAAGCTTCAGATGTTTTAGCCCTAAATCTAGAATAGAAAAGAAAAACTTACAATTGAGGCCCTTCAGGTGGTGGAAAGAAAAAAAACTTTTGGACTCATTTGACATCTGATCCTTTTTGTTTGATAACTGACACCTTTGTACAGAGATATTCTTGATAGCTTCATTGAGTTATTGTGAGATATGGTGACTGCCATTTTAGGCTAATTTACACCATTCTTTATCAATAGTTATCATCCCTATGCTCATAGGTCAGGTGATAGGTACCAAGTGTCCTCTTTATTCCTCATTAATTATGTCAAGGTCAACTACTGTAGGCTTTTTCTTCTTGGGCTCGGTGAGTGTTTCCTGTGTAGTTGTTGGAAACTAAAATTGAAGCAATTGTTGTATTGTCCTTGATGTCAAACCTTAACTAGTAAGACTGTTGCTATCTAAGAAAGTACTATATCTATTTGATTATTGAGAAGGATTGGGGAAAAGGTGATAACAATAGCACCTAAGGAAAGGTTGAGTTACCTTGATACTTCAATGGGTACTTGATTATGTGGCACAATGATAAGATAATGTATTGCTTATCTAAGTGAGAAGCAAGACTAAATAAGTAGGCTTAACTAAACAAAAGTGAAGAAATCTAGTTTAAGCCGAGTGATGTTAGTGTTGACTAAGCTAGTATATGCCGAGTAAATTCAGTGTTGACTGAACATCAGTTTATTATCAAGGAAGATAGTATTAGCTAAGGAAATAGTTTTAGTGGTAACTAGGATACATAGTGATGATCGAGGAGATGAACATAGTATTGACTGAGCATCAATAATTTAAATTTGAGGAAGAATTCAGATTCCTAGCCAACATAGTTGAATTCTTGGATTATGTAAATATTGTTGACTTTATGTATTGAATGCATCAAAGCATTTAATGCACTATGTTAGCACAAGTAAAAATTCCATGGTTGCAGTATTATTTTCTATCCCTTTGAAGTTATTTTTTCCATTTCCTTGCAAAAACCCTAGGCAAAAATAAAAATTCTAGCCGTTTGTAGGAAAAGCCCTAATTTGTTGTGCCCCTGTTATATTTAACGTTACCTTTTTCAAGCCACTAAGCCCCCAATTACCCATGTGCTAAAAGGTTGTGACCCCTTGTTCTATTTAAGCTATTTGTCACATGATCACATGAGCCTTTTTCATGCTATGTGATCATGTGACTAAAGTTTCATGTCGGGGCCCCCTTTAATATTTTCCTAAGCCTAGGTCTTTCGGCTTTAATTTTTCCTAAAGTCTGGCGGTAGTAATTTTTCCTAGGTCTCAATGCTAAATATTTCCTAAATTTTCTAGCCTTTATCCTTTCCTGGGCTAGGCTTTCTGACACCATCTCAATCCAACGATAGGTGTAAGATCTTATGGAGTGTGTCAGAGGGTTGCAAAGTTGTGCCAGCTCTTGATTCTCTTTCACGGCAAAGATTTTTCAATGTAATGGGTCCACATGCCAAGTGTACTTAATCATCACTTTTTCATTGGTCCATGTATTAATGACTCAGAATATTGTCAGTGGGGCCAATGATTTTAGAGGTTTAGTGGTTTGGATAGTAGTAGAGCATCGATGGCCAACATATGATATTAAGGGTTATTTCTGACACATGAGGCTATAAGACCAGTCATTGATTCTTTTCTATGTCAGAGGTTTGTCATAATAGGGGTGAGATTCTTCATCGACGGTGGGCATATGTTCTGGTGGAATCTTCATGGGTTATGAGGGCTTAAGCCTGACTGTAGATTTGTTTCATGTCAGGGGATCTATCAAAGCAGTATAAAAGGGTTGACCCAACGGTTGTCATAAGATCTGATAGAATGTGTTAGATGCATGAGATTATATGACAACCATTGATCTCATTTAAGGCAGGCCCAGGTTCTGGTCTAAGGTTTTGGCAGAGCAGTTAAATCTTTGGTGGTCCCGATAAATGTTTTTAGTGTTCGTTTGTTCACAAAATATTATGGCAGGGTTATATTTTTTTTTTAGTGATTCAACAAATACTTTTTCATTGAATCTCTTGATAGAGTGGCAGTGTTTCAAAATTTTCAGTGAATTAGCAAAATGTCTTTGGTCGCTAATTCACTAGATAATCAGTTGGCCCTCAATTTTCTTATGTATTCACCAGTTCGCAAAGAGTAACCTGAGGTTAAGAAGGGACTTCACGATTCAGTGAATTTAGTCATTCACTAAATTATTTGACTTAACTGCAGTCAAGGAAGGCATTAAATGACTAAATTTTTTCCCTTCAGTCGCATGTTTGTAGGATAACAAAAAGGTTCAAGTTTACTGAGAATGGTGGGGTCATCTGGTTATTCATTGTTGAGGTGTCAGGTTGTGATTGATTGAGCTGGAGGATGATGCAGACACGTCGGTGGGCCCAAATATTTCAGTGGGGTCATGGTGTGGATGATCTAACGGATGGCATAAGAGCAGAATGGATGTTTTAGAGTTTTAAGATTATGTGCCTGCCGTCCGATCAAAGGCTTATTCAAAGTGGGTCTAAATGTGCTGATTCATCATTGACATGCTCCATTTTGATTGGTTGGAAGGTTTTATGATGTGTAAAGTGATTTTTAAAGGTTTTGTTGACTGTTGAAGGATTTTTATGAGCCACCCAATTTGCCAGGAATAAGATAGATCAACGATCACATTTTAAAGTTGAGCTAGTTACCATTTTTATTCAAATTCAAATATCTTAAAGGGTTTTTGCTAGGGGTTTTAAACTAGTGAGTCATGTAAAATGATGCGGTGGCCAAGAATTGAATTTTTCAATATAGATTGCAGTTGGGGAAGGATACATAAGGCATATATTACTGCTATAATCTAATTTTTGTTCCTATGATGCCGAGCCAAATGAATTTTATGGTTGAATAATTATAGAAGGGCATTCATTGTAGTTTGACAGTGAGATAATAAAATCACATTTGTTGAAAAGGAGCCAAGGATAGCATTGAAAACATAAAGCATGTCGACTCAATTGCAAATATCTCACCTATTTCAGTAGTGTAGTTATTGTAAACCCTTTGGGGTTGTTGTAAAGGTTTTTTAGGTTAATTTTTTTTGTAGCCCTAGAATGATTGGTTGCTTGTTGCATCTCTTGATATAAAGGGATTTTTTATGATCATTCTAAGGGATTGGGAGTTTAGGTGTTAAAAAGATAGAAATTTCTGAAACCCTAGCTTTTTAGTCAAGGATTGTAATTTTTGATACCATTTTATCAAACAATAGAGAAGAACTACAAATTGATGTTCTTATGTTGCAAGCTTACTATTCTGGATACTGTATGCACATGGTGAAAGGTTATACTTAATACAAACCTTAGATCTTTTCTCTCCTTCACTCTATTCTTTGAATCTTTAAATCTTTACATAAGGTTTATGTGAATGTATTGGTGCTTTGAGTTGCAACCTAAGAGTTAGATTAAATATTTCTCAAAGTGGAATATGTGTTCTTGGAATTTATTTGAAGGATTTTCATCAGTAGGAAAGAGTTGGGATATTTTGTATTTATGTCTAGAGACCAATTTCAGACACCATTGTATTCATCCTTTTCCTTGATATTTTGCCCAATGGATAAGGCACTGGCCTATGTTCTCCTATCTTTATGTTTAGAAGAGTGATTCAAACCTTATAATCCTAATCATTTAAATCATTACCAGTCTTTTACTTTTATTTACATTTATGTATTGTCCTATCCAGTGATGGAGAGTCAATGAACAATAGGTTTTTGTTTAGTACTTTCTCACTATATTCATCTCTTGAAAGATCTAATAAAGAAATAAGGGGCAGAGTTAGAACTATTAGTCAGAGTTAATACTATTGGATCAGGTGCACCCGCCTTGGTTTTGCAGAGCCAGAAGAAAAAGAGGGTAGTCTTATCCCTATAGTTGGTCCAGTTGCTTATAGATTGCCCATATTTGGAGCTAACCAATCCTTAACATCCATCATAAGCATATTGGTATCTCATGGAGTGTAAAATCCTATCTAGGAACCAACAAATTGGTGACTCTATTGGGGAGTAAAGCATAAAAAACAAGTAAAATTAGTTAGGAATCAGTGTTTATATTACAAATTTCAATATCTCATTACCCATTCAATTCAGCCCTTCTAGGTCACCATCAAATCAATGATTGTACTAGAGAACAGAGAAATACTATCAAGAGCAAATAGTGTAGCTTTCAAGTTGAGCTAGAATCCTGACCTACCTATTTCAATTATTTGATATCTCTGGTGTTACAAATCACCATAGATAACATGGGTACAAGTTGAGCTTAGACTCCCGGTCAGCTTATCATTTATCTAGTGGTCTTCATTAAAGAGTATAAGAGTTAGTTTTAGTAATGTTTCAAATTATCTCACATATTGTGAGTGGCAACTTTGAGCATCTCTGTAACTAGTGCTTTAGGTAATATATCATAATGAGTTTCAAAATCACAAGGTCTTGGAGGAAGGAACACCCAGAAGAAAGCTTGCAAGGTGGTCTTCCTGCCACATCAAGAAGAACTCAGGTTAGGAAAGAAAAAAGTGTTAATGATATGTCTCTAACCTAGAAGCAAAGGGGAAACCCAGGACAGGAGGGTCTTACTCCTCCTAGTTAGCAAGGAAATGCCTTAGAATATGAGGAGGCAATTGATTTGGGCTTGAACTAGTATGAAGACTATTATTCCCCCACAGAAAGAGAGGGTGCAAGACCATCCCAAAATAGAAGGATTTTAGGGAAATTTAGTAGGTCTAGAAGCAAAAGAAGGGGTGGATAGGATTTTGTTCCCCCTTTAACCCTTGATTCATCAATACCCTAAGGCCTCCATGAGTCTTAGGATCAGCAAGAAGAGCCCCAAGCACAACAAGATGAGTCTGAAACCACTTTGCCTAATTTTGAGGAAATTTTTGAGGAATTATATGAATTGGAAAGAAGAATTCAAGAGCAAGAAACCATTAGGAAAAAGAGAGAAAATGGGAAGGAAGAAAGGGTCAGACATGCTATGATCAGGGCTGACCAATTAAGAAGGAAACTATTAGATTTAGAGGCTATAAGTCATGCTCCCATTCCTAAACAAACAAATGAACTGCTTGTTGTCCATAAGACTTTTGAAACTAGGAAACCAAAGGATAAAGGGAAACAAAAGGAAGTGGGCATTTCAATTAAAGAGCATGTGAACCCCAAGGGTCCTATAGACTAGGCCCTAAGATTGGAAGCTGACCTTGAAAAGGCCAACAAAGAATAGGAATTGCTAGCCAAAGAACTTGAAAAAGTAGAACTAGAAGCTGCAACACTAGAAATGAAAAAGAAAATTGATTTTCTGGAAAGGTTTGTAGGACCTAAAAATTTTGCTAGATCTACCATGACACAAGGAGCAAATCTCACAAATTTAGCAAATCAGACAACTAGTGTTCCTCCACCAGGTGGTTTTAAAGGTGTTGCCACTACAAATAATAATGCATCTACATCTCAGGGTGCTGGTTTTCCTAATTCAGGGATTATACATGAAAGGTGTAAGCAATTGGTTTATATTGGTATCCTTGGTTATCCTAACCCTATCCCTTAAGAAATTAGAAAGAAACTTCCTAAGTTTACTGGGAGCAATGTTGTTACTTGGGAGGAACATTTAAAGAAGTTTATTGATGTCATTGATGATTATAATATTGTGCCTGATGATGTTATCATGAAATTATTTGTGCAATCCCTAATAGAAGATTCAAGGGATTGGTTTAGGGCTTTGCCACATGGTAGCATAGGATCATGGGATCAGCTTAAACATTATTTCAAGGAACAATATGGTGACAAAACTCATGAATGTTTTATGCTAAATGAATTCAATAACATAAAAAAGAACTTTAATAAGGATGTTGTTGAATTTAATGTTAGATTTCAAAAGGCCATTCATAAATTGTTGCAGGTTATCAGATCGGATGACAGGGTGTGCCTTCCACATATTTAAATGCTTTTGATTCTAAGAACAGATACTTATTGAGAGATAAGAATCCAAGAAGTCTGGTTGAAGCTTACAAATTAACTTTGAACATAGAAAGCAATCGCAGAATCTCAAGAAAGTTGGGAAGGAGAGAAGATAATAGGTCTCCTTTGTTAAATAGAAAAGATCCAGGAAAGCCTCAAGGTGTGAAACCTAAGGATGATTAAAGCCTAAAATAGATTCTGAAAGCAATCAAAGATCTGAAGCTTGGTGAAAATAGAGGTAATAAAGCTGTAGTAGGGGACAAGCCCCCCTTTAATAATTTCAACAAATTGCCAAGAATGCAGAATTACCCCTATAACACTCAATGGAAAGATGGGAAGCCTTTTATTCCTAAGAAAAGAGATAAACCAAATGATAGGACCCCTGATCCATTACAAATAAATTCAATGAATATGGTGGAAGAAGTTCCATGGTGTGTTTCCTGTTACTCACCACATGATCCTGATTATTGTGCCATATCCCAAAATGTCTCTCCTCAAGAAGAGGAGTACAATGAGGAACAACCTTATGATGACTAGGGATGTGGGATTTTCTCTTCTCATGTTTTGAGTGAGGTGGAATTTTGTGAAGAGGATGAAATTTAGGATGCTTCACATTCCCAAACTAGAAATGAATCAAATCATCAGCAAGTTTGTTCAGATGATGAAGATAGTGAGCCTGATAACATTCAGTGCAATGTTCAAAAGAATGAACAAGAAAATACTTTGAGAAGACCTTCTGATGAAGAAATTTCTTTGATAATAGCCAATTTGGTTACTCAGGCAAAGGCAAATTATAACTTGAGGAATAGAGTTGTTGGTGATGCAAATCGCAAGCCAGCTGGTATTTTTATCAAGAAGACATATAAGAATGTAAAAACTTCACAAGAAAACACTAATAATGCTAATCCTATTGATAAAGTCAAAGTAAAAAAAGTTTCCAAGCCCAATATTGTTTATAAGGTAAAAACTAAGCCTAATGCTAAGGTTGTGCCAATTTTGCAAAAGAAAAACAACACCCAAACTGACAAACCTATAGATACATCCACCCAAGAAGCTGATAAAGAGATTGCAGAGTCAAAACTAGATGTACCTAATTTAAAGTATGTTCTAGTTGACATGAGTAAATTGTTGTCTCAAATCACTGTAAAAGTTCCATTATTAGAGATGGTGAGAATAGAAGAACATAAGAAAAATGCCTTGAAATGGGTAAAAAGTGTAGTACATACCGATTTTCAAAAAATAGAAAAAACTGAGAAACAAGTAGCAATTGTGGATGAAGAAGATGAAAATTGTAGTGAGGAGATTGTTTCTAAAATCCCTCAAATATATTTGGACACAAATGTTGTTAGTACCGTAGTAGGATCAGTTGGTCCTTTTTTCTTGACTCTACAAATAAATGGAAAGCTACTGAAGAATTGCATGATTGATTCCAGAGCATCAAATACTGATATGCCTACTGAGGTTATGAAGTCTTTAGGATTAAAGGTGGATACACACCATGGAAGGTGTCAAGCTATGGATTCAAGAGAAGTACCAGTTGTTGGTAGTATTAAGGCTTTGCCTTACAAATTGGTTGCATACCCCAACAAAAAATTGACCATGAGTGTTTTGGTAGTGGATATTCCACCCCAATATGGAATGTTACTGTCAAGAAAATGGAGTGCCTCTATGGGAGGTAGCATACAGTGTGATTTATCATTTGCCAATTTTAATTTTGAAGGATAGAATATCAAAGTCACTAGGGAGTCTAGAACTCCACACATGATTGAGGAAGAAGAACAAGACAAAATGAATTATTTCCTTGATACTGATATTAATGCCTTCAAGGTCCAAGATAAGGAAGCAGAGGAAGGTGTTGAGCCTCCCCACAAATTAGAAAAATAGGAAGGATGGATTAACCTTGATAATCTCTGGACCATGTATTTTGATGGAGCAAATAGCAAAGAAGGATCTGGAGCTGGAATATTGCTCATATCTCGAAATGGTAAAACTTTCAAGTTCTCATTTACTTTGTTGTTTTCATGCACAAATAATGTTGCAGAGTATGAGGCTCTATTAATCAGCCTAAGATTAGCATCAAGGCATGACATAAAGTGTTTGAAAGTTATAGGTGACTCTGAGTTAGTCATATCCCAAATTAGATCAAAATACGCTTCAAAGAATCAGAAGTTGAAATAATATATGAATGTAGTATGGGATGAGATTGAAAGATTTAGTGCTTTTAATATTTGTTGGATGGAAAGAAGTCAAAATAGGATGGTAGATTTGTTGGCTAATATAGCCCTTACACCAGAAGATGTTACATTTGTAGATGTTTCTAATATAGTGGTTGTTGGAAATTTGGCTGAGGTATGTACATGAATGTTGTCATTATGGAAACATATGTTCCCTATGAAGAGTGCATAAGTTGTCATTAGTGGATTTTTGTGGGTACCATCCCCACTGGGGTTTTCCCTTGACCAAGGTTTCCTCGAGAACATATCATGTGTTATGAGTTCTTTACATTTACTATTATGTCTGCTATTCAGTTTCTTATGCTTTACATGCACTTAAGTAATTTGTTATATCCATAAGTGGGCAAAAGTAAAAGTTTGTGAAATACTGATTCACCCCCCCTCTTAGTATTTCCTATTTCTAACAATTGGTATCAGAGCACAGTTACTCAGAAAAGAAACATTCAAGGAAAGCCTAGTAGCTTGAGTAAGATCTCTATGGATATGGATCAATTGTAGAAGAATCTTGAAGAAGCTCTTGAGCAAATTGATATGCTTACTAATGAAAGAAACACCTTGAAAAGGAAGTATGATGATGCAAAGAATCTTATTGACAAATTAAAAGGTAAGATAGAAGATCTAAAATCTGAGAAGGAATCTGAAATTCTTGTTGAAGATTGTGAAGATTTTGAAAAAGAAAATGTAATCCTTAAACATGAATTAAAGATAGAAAATCTGAAGCTTAGCTTGAAAGATGGAAATGACAATTTGAGATCTAAAAATGAAAGTTTAAAGAATGAAAATGAAGATCTGAAATCTAAACTTGGCAAGGTAACATTTGAATTTGATAAAGTTAAACTGTAGTATGATGAACTTGAAAAATACAACAAAATTGTGAAAGGTGAATTGAATCAATCTAAACAACAACTTGAAAGGCTATATTCAAATAGTGAAAAGATTGACAAGCAAGTATCTTATGGAAAACCATTCTATGAAAAAACTAGTCTTGGATTTAACATATTGAAGATAGTTAGTGAAAGCAAGAAACTAGATCTGAATGAATGTGAAAGCAGTGAAGAAAAGAAGTTAGATGAGAATAAATCAGAAGAATCACCAAAGCAAGAAGAATCACCGAAGCAAGAAGATACACCAAAGCAAGAAGAACCACCATAGCAAGAAGAATCATCCAAAGGTATGCAAAGAGAATTCAAAGGTAAATGTTTTACATGTAACACTATTGGTCACATGAAGAGAGATTGTCATGGTTATTGCTATAATTCAAACCACTAAATGGTTATTGCTATAATTGTCATGGTTTTGGACATAGAGCTATTGAATGTAGAAGATCTAAATTTATTGAGAATAATTACAATAGAAGAATACCTAGAAAAACTAACAATGTAGATCAGAGATCAACTGAAGACATGAAGAGAGGAAATGGAATAGTATGTTTCAGATGCAACAAAATTGGACATATTGCTAGAAATTATAGAACACAAATCAATTGGCAAATACCTAGATATGGAACCAATGGAATCACTTGTTAGATATGTAACAAGAGTGGACACACAACAAGATTTTGCAGAATGAACAATGGAGGTTATCATCATAACCCTAACCCTAGAAACTATGCAAGAAGGAATGAAAATGCAGGAAACAAAGAGAAAGGTTCTTGTAGCAATGAAGATGAAGTAAAATTTGTTAAAGGCATAGATCAAGGAGGTATATTCAGCATTGAAGGTAATATATCTGATGGTAAGAATGATTCTTTACCTAACCCTTCTTTAAGCACTCAAATTATGAAAATTTATGTAGTTTAGGAACTTAGAATTAGTGTAGAGTTATATTTTGAATGAGTTAAGTTTTGCATAGTTAGATGAAGGTTTTTTATGTTATATTGATGCTATGGTTAAGTGCACAAAAAGAAATATTGTGTTTTGCGAGGTCGCAAAAAGATTTATGGTTGCAGGTTTACATAATCAACTTTTTGGCATTTTGGTGGCAAAATTATTGAATGCGATGTCAGATCGAGTAAATGCTAAGTGTTAAAAGATTGAAATTGAAGTTATTATGACTATCAAGAAATTAGAAGTGGTTTTGAATTGAAGAAAGAAGTTTGGAAGTGATTTGCAGAAGTTTGAAGTGCCGATCTAGCGAAAGCCCTAATTTTGCAAATTTAAGGTATTTATCCAACTACGATCTTGAATCAGCTTAAGAAATTAGATATAATCATGGATGTGTCATTAATTCACAACATTAAGGATAAGAACAGACCTAGAAATAAGAAAGACTGAGTTGAACCCTTAGAAAGAGATGCTAGTTTAGCCTTATCAGTCGTACTAGATGAAGTTCTTCATTTAGAGAATGTTAAAGGTTATCTTGGATGCAAGTATGAAACCCTAAGGGAGTATGCTTTTAATGGTGAATATAAGAAGTTGTAAAACTTAGATATGTTAGTGAAACAAGGTTATGAACATCTAGAAAATAATGAAATCATTGAGTACCCTATGAAATATGAATTTGATGATGAAAAGTGTACAAAGATCATTTTGAGTAGGATTCATAATGGAAAGTTTTGGTTAGAAGACAAAGTTATAGACATAACTGTAGACCTAATTCATGATGTGACTGGATTATCAAAAACTAGTGCAATTCCACTAAATGAGAAAAACATGAGAAAGATTGTGATTGAAAACACTGGTTCAGTATATAATGGAAGAGGTATAGTCATTAGTAAGATTAAGCAAGATGATGTAAAATACTTGTGTAAGATTTTGACAACAAAGTTCTGTGGAAGCTTTAGAGAAGATGATATGCCAGCAGGTATGGTACACATTTCTTATTTGATGTGTGTGGAGAAGAAGCCTATGGATTTGTGTGAAATTCTAATAATACAGTTATTTGAAAATTTGGAGAAGATAAAGAAAGCTAAATACACTCACTTTAGATTTTCCTCATTGGTTACTTACATCTTCTTCCACTTGTTAAGAAGATTTCCTTACACTATTGAATGGAATGATGGTGAGAATACTATCACAAGAATCAATAATGTCTACATGAAACATCTTATTGAGAAGGTTAATGATAGTGTAAAGTTAGTATTGAAAACTTTTCAGAACATTGTGGTAAATAGATCAAGAATTCCTCCATCCCTAGTTGAGAAATACAAAGATGATATATGTTTTATGGTTGATACTGATTTCACTTACATTGAGGTAGTAGAACCTACACATGAATTCATAGACCCTCTTGGCTATGAAATCTCTGAAGTTGAAATAGAAGGTTATGTTAGTAGATTGTTGAAAAGTAAAATTGATGCTCATGGAAACAAATTTGGAACATATGATGAAAAATTTGGTTCAACAAAGTCACTTAAGGAAGAGAAATAATCAAAGAAGAGAGTGGAGTTTACAATAAAGAAAATTCTAAAGGAATCAGGTATGAGTGAGTAGGAATTTGATATTGCAAAGAAGACTACAGAAGCAATAAGCCAAAGTGAGATATTATTAGTCCCACCTTTGGCATCAAGTGCAGAACCTATTCAAATAAAGGTAAAGGTTGAAGAACCTAAGAAGGAACAAGGAATTAGTCAGACAGAGAAACCCTTTTCTTCAGCATCAAGTAAAAGAATGAAGGAAAGTGGTTCAGGACCAGGTAAAAGATAGAAAACACTTGTTCCACCAATACCTAGAAGAGTTGCAGAAATAAAAGATGATGAAGTGACAGCAAAGAAGAAATCATGGAAACCAAGGATAGAAAGAGTTAATGAAGATATAATGCAGCATGGAGACTTTACCAAAATGAATAAATACTATGATTTACATGGATCCTCTAATCGATTGAATCTTGAGAATGAAATTGTTACACATATGATTTTGTCTAACAAGAAATTTGATACTATTCATGGAAAGATACTAGAAGATTTGTACAACAGACTTGTGAGAAGAAAGATGAGAGCACAAGAAGAAGATACCAAAATGAGAGAGAATGTGATTAGATAGTTCTATGAAATAAGTGACAATGACCATCTTAAACAGGTCCTCAAGCCACATGAGACCCTATTGAGAACCAAAAGAAGAATTATACAAATAATGGGAGGACATTATGAGAAAGTAAAGATTGAAACTAAACAGGCAGTTGTGCAAGTGCTAGCTAACTTGGTAGTAGGAAAAGATAGTAAAGATCAATCAGTTGCAGAACCAATAGAGAAACAAGTTGTAGAACAAGTAGAGGTAGTAGCAGAGGTAGTTGAAGATATTCCCTCTTATTCCATAAACATTGGCACATAATCTATGGGCATTGAAGGAACTAAAGTTACTTTAGATTTAGTTGACGTGGTACTCAACAGTTTGGATAACATTGTTGACAATTTGGATTTGGGAGAGCAAGAAAATACTACTAAAATAGAGACTACACATACTGAAGTGCAAATGGAAACAGAGGCCCCTACACCTACTAGAACATAAGAAGACATCAGTCTTACTCCTAAGACTAGAAAGGAGAAAGGAATAGAAACATTGATTGAAGATTTGAGCAAGGAAGTTGATGATGATGATCAAATAGAGTTGATCACCTCTTTAAACAAAATTATTGGAAAGAATAAGAAAGTTAAGAATTTGGAAGGTAGTCTGAAAGACTTGACTGAGAAGTTGCAAAGTGTCATATCTGAAAAAGTCTTTGATTTAGACCCACTTGAAAGAGAAAAGATGGTAATTAAATCTTTTGATGTTGAATTCACTAACTTAACTAATATTTCTAAGGTTAAGGCTTAGGCAGCTTATGAAGCTAAGATGTTGCAGAACATAAGTCTGAATATCAAGAATGACATTGACAACCTTGATAGACACATTAAGGACTTAAGGAAACATCTTGAGACTAGAAAGTGTTTGTACATTCAGTGTACAAAGTCTAAAAGTATTTTAATTGAAGAAGAAAAGAAGAGAAAAGAGAAGCAAGATGAGATTGTAGTAGAAACAAACTCTTTGGCCAGCCTAAACATGAAGATCAAAATAGTTGAGAATAAGATCAGAAAATTATGTGATGAAAAAAGGATTTTAAATGATGAGAAAAACAAGAAATCTATCAAAATAAACATCTTGAGAGAGCATGTCTCAATCAAGTTGACCATAATTGAATAGCAGCTAGATGAATGTCTTACTACTAAGACAACATTTTAGAAATTCAATTTTGAGTCCCTCCAAGCTTGTCAGATTGTAGCATACGGATTGAGTACTTTACTCAATGTAGCAGAATCAATAAAGAAGGCATGGGAGAAAGATTTTGAGACTTGGAAGATAGATTTTGTGGATTGTGTTGCAAGCCTACTGGCTTTGCAATAAGACATTAAGGTAAAAGTTTTTGGCACATTTTTTGTATATCCATTTCCACCCTTTATTTTGTCATTGTTGTCAAAGTGGGAGAGATACTTAGAAAATTGTCTATATATGATAAGGAAGGATACTCATAGGGGGAGTTCTATGGATTATTATGAAGTGTTATAGATTATTCTATAAATTTTGAGGAGATATAAGGATAGTATACTTATTTTATACTATGCCCACATTTTTGATGCAATTTTGAGATTTTTGACTTGTACACATAGCCAATTTTCTCATATGTTGCCACCAATGACAAAGGGGGAGATTGTTGGCAATTTGGCTAAGGTATGTACATGAATGTTGTCATTATGGAAACATATGTTCCCTATGAAGATCACATAAGCTGGAAAGTAAGTATCGAAGGTCGCAAACTAAAATTGTCTAAGTATGAAATAGTGATTTTGACAGAGCACTCGATACAATTTGTTTTAGCGATGTTCACTGGAGCATGATCATAGTTTTCACAGTTGAAAATAGATTCTATGATGTCCAAGGATACCCCATCTCAGTGTGCAAAAGAGTATGGATAGTACAGACAAAGTTATGATTATTTTACCGATGATAGAGTATAGTCGATAGTGCAGTTTTGAAGATAGAACTAGTAAATGAATTAAGGGATTATTTTTCTTGTCAAAATAATGACTTAATGTTATAAAGAGATGACATCCTAGATTTTTACTCTTGGATAAAGATATGCAAGCTGACAAGAGAAAGATATTATGTTTTTATCTTGTATAAATGAAGATGTACCGAGCATACTTGAAATGTAACATGTAATATATGTAAATTGTGATAGCAGCAAAAGTTGTTGATGTGAAGTTGTAAGAAGTACCATATTGTAATCAGTAAACATTTGTATTAATTGTTTGTGTAGTGAGCTCATCTGGTAATTAGGTTTTGTATCTACAACTCCTAACAGGGTTGAGGCTTCTAACAAGGCCTATAGTCCCTTAATCAGGACTGATACACTATATGATTGTAACAGGCTCCTAACAGGGTCAACATCCTTAACCGAATATCTTTTGATTAGTGGATCTTTGTGGGCACCATCCCCACTGGGGTTTTCCCTTGGCTAGGGTTTCCTTGAGAACATATCATGTGTTATGAGTTCTTTACATTTACTATTATGTATGCTATTCAGTTTCTTATGCTTTGCATGCACAAAAGTAATCTGTTATATCCATAAGTGGGCAAAAGTAAAAGTTTGCGAAATACTGATTCACCCCCCCTCTCAATATTTCCAATTTCTAATAGAGGTACAAGCCAAACCTTCCATCCTTGACAATCTAGATAATTGGCAAGTTTTTTTTGATGACCAAGATATATTAAGGTTTCTCCATTATGAATCTCACTTTGGTGATAAAGAAATGGATTTCAGTGCTTATTTTAATATAGTTAATGGCAAAGATGTCATCTTTGGGAAAGAGGTTTTTCAATTAAAATCAAAAAAGGTTCCTAAAGGACTAATTGCTCTTGAAAGGGAATTTGACAATAAAGACAAGGCCTTCTTGGCTAGTACTGATAAAATCAGTGAGCTTGAAGAGATAAACTTGGGCATAGGGATAGCTCCCAAGAAATTTTACATAGGAAAGTCTCTCTCTCCAAGAACTAGAAAAAATTTGATTGACCTTCTCAAAAAATTTAGGCATGTTTTTGCATGGTCTTATGAAGACCTTAAAGCTTATAGAGAGGACCCTATTTAGCATGAGGTTCCACTAAAGGAAGGCACAAAACATTTCAAACAAAAATTAAGACCTGTTAACCCTACCTTGGCACCCAAAATGCAGAGTGAACTCAAGAAGATGATGGATGCTAGAATAATCAAGCCCATTAGGCATTCCACTTGGGTTTCAAATTTAGTGCCTGTTAGAAAAAAGAATGGTGATATCAGATTATGTGTAGATTTTAGGAATCTTAACATAAATTCTTTAAAAGATAACTATGGATTACCTAATATGGAAAGCATGTTACAAAAGGTTACTGGATCAAAATTGATGTCCATGATGGATGGTTTTTCTGGTTACAATTAGGTCATGGTAAAGGACATAGAACAGTTTAAAACTGCATTTACAACTCCATGGGGAACATATGTTTATGTAAGAATGCCATTTGGGTTGACTAATGTAGGTGCCACTTTTCAAAGGGCTACAAATGTAGCCTTTGTAGATTTCATTGATAGATTTATGGTGGTATATTAGGATGACTTGATAGCCTTTTTAGCAAAAGAAGAACAACATTGTCAACATCTTGAGAAAATTTTTATTAGAGCATTAGAATATGGGGTTTCTTTGAACCCAAAGAAATGTGCCTTTGGTGTGACAAAAGGGAAACTTTTGGGGCACATTGTTTCAAAGGATGGTGTAAGGATAGATCTTGAAAGAGTAGAGGCTATTGACAAGCTATCCTTACTAAAGAATATCAAGGGAATTCAATCCTTTTTAGGTCGGGTCAACTTTTTAAGAAGGTTTATTACAAACTTTGCAGAAATTAGTATTCCCATATCAAGGATGTTAAAGAAAGGAGAAAAAATGGAATGGAATAATGAAGCAATCCAAGCCTTCAATGACATTAATAGGGCCATTAAGCATGACCCAATCATAAAGACACTATATTATAGCAAGCCAATGCAAATTTTCTCTTTTGCATCTGCTCATACTATTGCTACAGTACTTTTACAAAAGAATGCTGAAGGTTTTGAACAACCTATTTCCTTTTTCAGCAAGACTTTACAAGAAAAAGAATTGAATTATGATATCATTGAGAAATATTCTTATGCCTTTGTCAAGGCCATTAAAACATTTAGATTTTATTTGGTGGGAGCCACGGTGGTTGCCTATGTTTCAAGTGTTGCAGTCAAGGACATCTTGGTCCAACAAGAGGTTCTAAGAAGAAGATGTAGGTGGATTAATAGAATTCAAGAATTTAACATTGATATCCACATTACAAAGTTGGTTAGAGGTTTGGGCCTAGCAAAGTTGATGGCCCAAAGTAATCTAAATGCAAACCAGATCAATATGCTAGAAGAGGATCAAAGGCCTTACATGTGTAACATGGATTGTTGTGAATGGTACAAAGATATTGTCAAGTATCTACAAAAGATGGTCTTACCCCCTGAATTGGATGATAACAAGAGATGAACCATTAAAATCCACTCTTTAAGATATGCAATTATAAATGGTGAACTTTGGTGGAGCATTAATGAAGGTGTTTTGCTTAGGTGTGTAGACCATGATAAAGCCCAACTCTTAATGCATGAAATGCACAGTGGAATTTGTGGAGGACATTACATGGCTAAGACTACAGCCCACAAGATCATCAGGGTAGGTTTTTGGTGGCCTTCACTTTTCAAAGATACACATCAATTTGTCAAGAAGTGTGATCCTTGCCAAAGGTTTTTACGAAAACTAAAATTCAGTGGGAATTTGCCTCTCAGACCAATTTCTGTTCAAGCTCCTTTCTAGAAATGGGGTATGGATTTCATTGGTGAAATCCCTAATAAGTCTAGTGGTGGACATTCCTACATCTTAGTGGCAACATATTATTTCACTAAGTGGGTTGAGGCAATCCCTACAAGAAGAGCAACCAACAGGGTAGTAACAAATTTTATAATGCAGAATATCTTGACAAGGTTTGGTTGCCCAGAAACTATGGTGGTTGATAATGCATTATGTTTTAGGTCAGAAGAGTTTGTTAACTTCTACAGACATAATGGTATTAAAATTTCATATTCATTTGCTTATCATCCAAAAGGCAATGGCTAGGTAGAATCCAACAATAAGACTTTAATTAAGATTTTGAAAAGAGTTCTAGACAAAAACAAGAAGGCCTGGGACTCCAAATTGCTACAAGCCCTATGGGCTGATACGGTTACAACAAAGAAAACAATAGGGTGTGACCCTTTTGACTTAGTGTATGGAATAAATGCAAGATTACCTCAAAATAACTTATTGCAGATGTACCAGTTCATTCAAAGATATGATGAAGATGTTGAAGGAGATATGACAGTTAGAATGAATGATTTGATTCAACTCAATGACGTAAGAAATGATGCACACATCAAGAATGAGAATTTGTAGGACCAATGCAAAGTCCTGTATGATAGGACTACCAAGAGAAATTTTATAGGAGACATGGTATTAATGTGGAATGTAAGAATGAAAGACAAAGGAAAGCATGGGAAATTTGATCCCATATGGTTAGGCCCATATATTATTGAAGAAAAATGGGGAGTAGGTTCTTTCATTCTAAATAATTTGATAGGAGAGCTCCTAGAGCTACTTGCTCATAGTCAATTTTTGAATTCTATTTCTCCTAAAAGTTTTAGTAGTTTTTGTATAGGTTTTGTTTAGGTTTTTGTGTGTATTTCCCTATTTTTGGTTCAAATTTTTGGTTCTGGTCTATTGTACCAGGACATTCTAGTTTCTCATTGTATCTATAGGAGATACACATCCCCAAGCATTAGCCACTGTTAGCACAAGTAAAAATTCCATGGTTGCAGTATTATTTTTTGTCCCTCTGCAGTTATTTTTCCCATTTCCTTGCAAAAACCCTAGGCAAAAATTCAAATTCTAGCCATTTGTAGGAAAAGCCCTAATTTTTTATGGCCCTATTATATTTTAATGTTACCATTTTCAGGCCACTAAGCCCCAAATTACCCATGTGCTAAAAGGTTTTGACCCCTTGTTCTATTTAAGTTGTTTTTCGCATGATCGTATGAGCCTTTTTCATGCTATGTGATCATGTGACTAAGGTTTCATGTCAGAGTCCCCTTTAATATTTTCCTAAGCCTAGGTCTATCAGCTTTAACTTTTCCTAAAGTCTACCAATAGTAATTTTTCCTAGGTCTCAATGCTAAATATTTCCTAAAGTTTCCAGCCTTTATCCTTTCCTGGGCTTGGATTTCTAACACCATCTCAATCCAATGATAGGTGTACCATCTTATGGAGTGTGTCAGAGGGTTACAAAGTTGTGCCAGCTATTGATTCTCTTTCACGACAAAGGTTTTTCAATGTAATGGGTCCACATGCCAGGTGTGCTTAGTCAGCACTTTTTCATTGGTCCACATATTAATGACTTAGAATATTGTCAGTGGGGCCAATGATTTCAGAGGTTCAGTGGTTCTGATAGTGGCAGAGCATCGATGAACAGCGTATGATCTTAAGGGTTATTTCTGACACATGAGGCTATAAGACCAGCTATTGATTCTTTTCTATGTTAGAGATTTGTTACAATAGGGGTGAGATTCTTCATCAATGGTGGGTGTATGTTCTGGTGGAATCTTTAGGGATTATGAGGGCTTAAGCCTGACCATAGATTTGTTTCATGTCAAGGGATCTGTCAGTTGATTCATCATTGACATGCTCCATTCCGATTGGTTCAAAGGTTTTATTACGTGTAAAATGATTTTTAAAGGTTTTCTTAACTGTTGAAGGATTTTTATGAACCTCCTGATCTGCCATGAATAAGATAGATCAACGGTCACATTTTAAAGTTGAGTTGGTTACCATTTTTATTTAAATTCAAATATCCTGCAGGGTTTTCGCTAGGGTTTTTGAAATAGTGAGTCATGTAAAGTGATGTGGTAGCCAGGAATTGAATTTTTCAGTACAAATTGTAGTTGGGGAAGGATACAGAAGGCATATATTAGTACTGGAATTTGATTTTTGTTCCTATGATGCCAAGCCAAATGAATTTTATGGTTGAATAATTATAGAAGGGCATTCATTGTAGTTTGACAGCGAGATAATAAAATCAATTTTTTTGAAAAGGAGCCAAGGATAGCATTGAAAACATAAAGCATATCAACTCAATTGCAAATATCTCACCTATTTTAGTACTCTAGTTATTGTAAACCCTTTGGGGTTGTTGTAAAGGGTTTTTAGGTTAATTTTTTTTGTAACCCTAGAATGATTAGTTGCTTGTTGCATCTCTTGATATAAAGGGATTTTTTATGATCATTCTAAGGGATTGGGAGTTTAGATGTTAAAAAGATAGAAATTTCTAAAACCCTAGCTTTTCAATCAAGGATTGTAATTTTTGATACCATTTTATCAAACAATAGAGAAGAAGTATAGATTGATGTTCTTATCTTGCAAGCTTACTATTCTGGATATTGTATGCACATGGTGAAAGGTTATACTTAATACAAACCTCAGATCTTTGCTCTCCTTCACTCTATTCTTTGAATCTTTAAATCTTTACATAAGGTTTATGTGAATGTATTGGTGCTTTGAGTTCCAACCTAAGAGTTAGATTAAATATTTCTCAAAGTGGAATATGTGTTCTTGGAATTTATTTGAAGGATTTTCATAAGCAGGAAAGAGTTGGGATATTTTTTATTTATGTCTAGAGATACTATTTTCATAAGCAGGAAAGAGTTGGGATATTTTGTATTTATACTATTTTGTATTTAGGAATGGTTAGCTCCAAATATGGGCAATCTATAAGAAACTAGACCAAGTATAGGGATAAGACTACCCTCTTCTACTTCTGGCTCTGCAAAACCAAGGTGGGTGCACCTGATCCAATAGTATTAACTTTGACTGATAGTTCTAACTCTGCCCCTTATTTCTTTATTAGATCTTTCAAGAGATGAATACAATGAGAAAGTACTAAAAAACAACCTATTGTTCATTGACTCTCCATCACTGGATAGGACAATACATTTGGCTCAGCATCATAGGAAAAAAAATTAGATTCTAGCAGTAACATATGCCTTCTGTATCCTTCCCCAACTACAATCTGTACTAAAAAATTCAATTCCTGGCCACCGCATCACTTTACATGACTCACTAGTTCAAAAACCCTAGCAAAAACCCTGGAGGATATTTGAATTTGAATAAAAATGGTAACTATCTCAACTTTAAAACATGACCGTTGATCTATCTTATTCTAGACAGATCAGATGGCTTGTAAAAATCCTTCAACAGTCAACAAAACCTTTAAAAATCACTTTACACATCATAAAACTTTCAAACCAATCAGAATGGAGCATGTAAGTGATGAATCAGGACATTCAAACCCACTTTGAATAAGCCTTTGATTGGACGGTGGGCACATAATCTTAAAAATATAACACATCCCTTGCACTCTTACATCATCTGTTAGATCATCCACGTCATGACCCCACTAAAATATTTGGGCCCACCGACATGTCTGCATCATCCTCTAGCTCAATCAATCACAACTTGACACCTCGGCAATGAATCACCAAATGACCCCACTGTTCTCGATAAATCTTAACCTTTATGTTATTATGTGAACATGCGACTGAAGGGAAAAAATTTAGTCGATTAATGCCTTCCTTGACTGTAGTTAAGTCAAACAATTCAGTAAATGACTACATTCACTGAATCACAAAGTCCCTTCTTAACCTCAAGTTACTCTTCGAGAACTAGTGAATACATAAGAAAATTAAGGGCTGACTAATTATCTAGCGAATTAGTGACCAAAGACATTTCACCAATTCACTAAAAAGTTTGAAACACTGCCACTTTATCTAGAGATTTAGCGAACATGTATTCATTGAACCGCTAAAAAAAAATAGAACATTGCCATAATACTTCATGAAGAAGTGAACACTACAAGCATTTATCAGGAACACCAAAGATTTAACCACTCCGCTAAAACCTTAGACCAAAGATTGGGCTTGCCTTAAATGAGATCAATGGTTGCCGTATAATCTCATGCATCTGACACATTCTATCAGATCTTACGACAACAATTGGATCAACCTTTTTATACTACTTTGACAGATCCCCTGACATGAAACAAATCTACAGTTAGGCTTAAGCCTTCATAAACCATGAAGATTCCACCAAAACATACGCCCACTGTCGATGAAGAATCTCACCCCTGTTCTGACAAACCTCTAACACAGAAAAGAATCAACGGCTGGTCTTATAGCCTCATGTGTCAGAAATAACCCTTAAGATCATATGCTGGCCATCAATGCTCTTCCACTATCATAACCACTGAACCTCCATAATCATTTGCCCCACTGACAATATTATGAGTCATTAATACATGGACCAATGAAAAAGTGCTGACTAAGCACACCTGGCATGTGGACCCATTACATTGAAAAACTTTTGCCGTGAAAGAGAATCGATGGCTGGCAAAACTTCACAACCCTCTGACACACTCCATAAGAGCTTACGCCTATTGTTGGATTGAGATGGTGTCAGAAAGTCGAGCCCAGGAAAGGATAAAGGCCAGAAACTTTAGGAAATATTTAGCATTGAGACCTAGGAAAAATTATTGCCACCGGACTTTAGGAAAAATTAAAGCCAACAAACCTAGGCTTAGGAAAATATTAAAGGGGACCCCGACATGAAACCTTAGTCACATGATCAGATAGCATGAAAAAGGCTCATGCGATCATGTGACAATAGCTTAAATAGAACAAGGGGTCACAACCTTTTAGCACATGGGTAATTTGGGGCTTAGTCACCTGAAAAAGGTAACGTTAAAATATAACAGGGCCATAGCAAATTAGGGCTTTTCCTGCAAATGGCTAGAATTTGAATTTTTCCTAGGGTTTTTGCAAGGAAATGGGAAAAATAACTGCAGAGGGACATAAAATAATATTGCAACCATGGAATTTTTACTTGTGCTAACACATTGTAAGCCATTTTATTGTAATTCCATAAAGAGATTAGAGATGTTTCTAGAAGGATTGCTGAAGAACATAATGTTGGAAGGATTTGATGGATCTGACCTAACCCTAAAATCTATGATGGAGATTAAGTGGAAAAAGTTAGATCGACCTATCGAAGAGGTATTAAGGAAACCTAAGGGCCCATTTGGTGCTGCGAATTAACTTATCCAGAATAGGCCTATTCTAGAATAAGGACCTATTCTGGAATTAATTAATGCTCAAAATGAAAGCTGGAATAAGGTTTGGACCTATTTGGTGCACCTAGAATATGACTAAGAATTAATCTATTCTACATTTGGAGCCCATAATGTGGAATGGGAATAAGGATTATTTTTCATTTTTTTCATTTTTCATTTTTTAACTTATCATTTTGTTGCTAGTTTTTTAATTAAAATGTATATGTATTTCTAACTTATATTTTTAAAAATTAAAATATGTATTATTAACTTAAAAAAATTAAGATTCTAAAAAAAATTATTTTCTTACAAATTTTAAAATTTTCAACTTTTATCAATTTTGTTGCTCGTTTTATTAATTTTTAATATTTTTCTATCCAAATTTATATCGAAGTAAAAACTAAAAAATTGGCATGACAACATAATAAAAAAGTTACCACATATATAAAAAATTGACATGATAACATTATAAACAAGTCACCTCATATATTATAGTACATCGTAAACCAGTTACATGTCCATATTTTGTCTCGAACAATTTGGGATACATTCAAAGTTCATCTTGTCATATGTTCCCAACAAACAAATGCAATTAAAATACAAATAAATGTAATAAAAATGCTATGAAGCCATCGTAAAAAAATTATTTCAGCCTTCACCATTGATAGAATCTCAGCCATAGCCGCCTCTCGAGAGCACAAGCTAAACTGATGACCTTCATCGACAACAGGTCCAAATGGGTGAACATATGCAGCTGACACATCATCTGCCCACCTAAAGTAGCTGCAGCTGTTGTCACCCTACAATATCAACTCTACATTACTTCATACTCCAATGAATAGTATGTACATTTTTTTAAAACATAAAATACATTACCACTACCAACCTTCTTGCTAAGTGGACAACACCAAAATTGTCACTCAGGGTTCTTCTTCATGTGTGAGGTTTTCAAAATGCAAGCCCCTTCACCACACTCACAATCTAGCACATTTAGCACAGCCATTGATATCCCCCACAAAACTGTAAAAAACAAACTCATGTTGCAATGATCAAATAGATATAGAAAAAGAAACTCTTATTACGGTATTGTCAAAAAGTGTTCTAGAGTATTTAAATATACAGTAGGCTAAATGAGGTGCCTACATCTTAATGCAAAATTTAAATATCCATCATGATTGGTCAACATAAATAAATAGTATGTAACTCCTATGTCAAAACATGTCATAATATCATTCACCAAACTAGAGCATATCTTACTCATCTATACAAAAATTCTATTAGAATATGTTTGGCTAGCATGAGCTCTTACAAAATCACAAATCTACAATATTCATCTTAAGCATTTAATATATGCTTTGTAATAGGAAGCCTTGGTTTGTTTGATTTTTTTTTTCTAATTGTAATGAGTAGATTGATGTGTTTGATACTAATTTATGCATTCATTAATGAAATATAGTAATGAAATGCAACATTTTTAAATTATTGAAAGACATTATCTCAGAAAATAGCACCCTAGATGCACACTAGATACTTCCACAATTTTCAATACAGATCTAAATAAGTGATTCTCTTATTATAGTGAAGAAAATAATATGTAGTCCCCTTTTTTCTTTCTCAAGAAATTGAGTAGTAGAAGAAGTGGAGATCCCATCTCTGGGTTTTCCTATATCATTTGTCAAGAGAAGATGGATGAAAAAATCAAGTCTTGGATGGCTGAAAATAGAGAGCGTGCAAACTGTGTGGGTGTTGTAATTGAAGATATTGATAAAAAAATGTAGAAACCACAAAAAAATTAATATAACCATAGAATACTGGCAGAGAATACTCACACTAAATTAGAATATCCCATAAATTGGCATAGAAATGGTAGCTATTGAAACATGATATATTTATTAATAGATTTTTAATTATCATTATTTAGAAGATTGACAAAGAATAAATGAGAATTGAAACATGAAGAATTAGTGAAACTCTTCCCATCATACTAGTAATGTTAAATATTTTGAACCTCACAAAAGTGAAAACTAAAGGTGAACAATTGACTAAAGCAACACATTGTGTTAATCAAGGGAAGAAAACTACAAATTTAAAATGGTATCAGCAACTATTCATTCATGTAGTAATTCATGTTTGTGTTAATTCATGCAGTAATTCCCTCTCTGCAAAACCCACAAGTTATTCATTAAGGAGGACAAAGCTGCAAAGGGCAAAGCTTACCATAAGGGCTATGAGCAATACAATGGAGGGGGTCATGACATTTTATGATGTGTTGTCTATGTCTCAGAGTGGATTTTAACCTGTATTTCAACCCCCAAATAATGTTGTTGAGCAAGAGGAATGGGAGTGTGAGGGATGCTTCTTCCAAGCAACAATGGGTGGAACAACTTGAAAGGCTGAATAGAGGAAGAATGCAGGTTGAGTTGGGGAGGAAGAATGCATAGAAACCAAATAGTTGCCCAAGTTCCCTCTTAAAACATAGTTTTCTGAACATAGGGGCAGCCTAAAATGAACTTGAATAGATAAGTTAACATATGAACTTTGTGGTTTCACTGTTTGAGTATGCCTAAAATCTGTATGACATATTTTAAGACTTGACCAAGGATGAACTTTTGGGTCTCATTCAGAAGTCTATCTACACCAATCACACATAAGAGTAGGAACAAAATTTATTGTGTTCAAATGATGTTTATTGTCGATTATTCTTAAACAACATACTAAACATATTATAGAAGTCTCCTCCTTAAACTGATTACTACTTCAAATAAGCATGATTACAAAATGTTTGAGACATACCATTAAATGGTTTGAGCAGTCTGGTTTTTCCTTCACACTCATCTTCTCTTGACTGAGGAGAAGATGGTAACTTGAAAAACAATCTCAACAAAAGAAACATATATATACCAGATTTAACCATATTTACACACTTAGTACTAAGATTTGGCAAAATAATACTATGGTTTTTCTGCTCTCTAATTGTTTCTTTCATTTTGAAACATTGATGATAGTTAGACCAGAATTGAAAAACATGAACATCATAGATTCTAGAATTTACATAACTCTATAACACTATGGAAAGTTTATGAGAATAGGAAAAATGCATTAAATCTCAAAAATTTATGAGAACGGGAAGCCCAACATCATACCCAATTGATGTATCAAGTTGCAGATTTAATCCCAAAATTTCCAAATGAGGTAATAAAAAATTAACAATGGCTTGTAAAGAGTACAAGCATACAAGTATAACAACAAAATAGCCTTCTTTCTTTAAATATATTCGGTCTGAAAATTCTAATTAGAAGTTCTGTAACTAAAACACTTTTAAAGATAGTTTTAAGAAAATTATAGACTACCAAACTTTCTTTCAATGTATGTGACCCTCTGTGATTCGGTCATTATCAAGAACCCCTTTGCTCTTGCAGGTTCAGCTAGTAAAGTGTCATATGCATCAACCAAGGTTGCTTCACTAAGCCCAGGGATTTCTTGTAGTGCAGCATGTACTTTTTCATAGACAACATTCATTTTGGATGCATCCACTTTCATATTTTGAGTCTCACTCATGTTGTCACCTATCTTACCTATGGTTTCACATATGGCATCTAAGGAACCTGCCATGCTAGAATGCTTCCTCTTTGGCCTCTTTGATGTCATTGATGAGTGAATCCCACTATCAAATGTAGTAGATTGAGTGGGTACATGTGTAGGGATATCATCATCATTCAAATCAGCGACACTTTCAAAAGGTCCATTGAACTCCTCCTCATAATTCGGAACAAAGCTGTCATTTATGTTTATCCCTTCTTCAGTCTCTAGAGGTGTTGTAGTTGCATTCCCTTTGGGTATGTCATTGCCCACAATGATGGATAACTCATTGAAGTAGTAAAAGGGCCACCTCTTAAACACCTTTGCATTTCTAAAATCTTTTCACTGCATGTTGGGAAAATGAATCAATTAATTATTTGTATTTGATTAGTAACTCGTTAAGATAGATTAACTTATAACAAAAAATTGTAAAGAGCATTTCACCTTCAAGAGCTCCTCCCAAACCTTATCATCAGCATCCATACATTGTGTGCTCTTGTTCCATTCAAAACCACTTGTGTTTTTTAACTCTTTCATCATTTTGTAATCCTGTTTCCAAGTTTTTAGTTTGTTCTTGCAGTTTTCTTTTGTCAAACTCATCTTCATTTCTTCCTTGAACCTCTTTTCAATAGAGTTCCAAGCTTCCTTTTTAAAACTACCTTCAACTTTTCTTCCCAACTTAACTTGCTCGTGGAGCAAGTCTAGGAGCATTCTTTCCATCTCTTTGGTCCATACAATCCTAGTAGAAGGATTACCATGGCTGTTATGAACAACATCATTGTCCAATGCATGGTTCATTTGAGAAGCATTGTTATCTATGCTTGTCATAAGGTCTGTGAATGACATCACTAAATCACATGAACATTTAAGAGACTAAACTAAGTTAGCATGCATGCTACTAGATAATGCTTCTGCTACTGTCATGAATGCTGATGCTACTGTCATACATTGATGTTACACTGATCATTAGTTTATACTATGTATGTTACAGTCGTAATCTAGATCATTAGTTTATACTATGTATGCTACAGTCATAATCATAGCTATTGTTTTTGATGTTAGATGTAGCAGGAACAAAAAAGGGGTCATTACATGTAGCAGAGCAATTTATAGGCATGAGCAAAAAGTCATGGAAAATGATAGCAGTGTTATTTCTCAGTATAATCATCCATCTCTCTGATAAAGAAAACTATTCAACTCCTCATCATTTTCCTGTAGAGGTCGTTAACAATTGTAGATGTCATATAGGGTCTAGGTGTTGCTATCCTAATCTTTGATATGCTTGACAACTTTGACTATCCTATGAATATTACATTATTTATGTGATTTGATAGAATGTTTTGTTGAACAGTAAACACCTGCATTATCTCAAACTTCCATCATAAACTAATACTACAAACTTGATTGCAAGCACTAAATAAAGCCATGTCACTATCTATGTTTTGGTAAATCATGATGGTAAACCAAAAGAATTATTGATGATGGATTTTGATTTTACAAAAAGTTTTGCAAAAAAATCTTGCATTCCAAAACTCATCTCCAATCTAAAAGTTAGTGTAAATCAAAATAATTGATATTCCACATTAATGAGTAGAGTTGGTTGAAGAATGTGAAACAAGGCACAAATGAAACTAATTTAGTGCTAGTCTCCATTAACCTTAAAATATCATGGAAAATTTATTAAATACACAATAAAAACTTCACAAAATTAGTGAGATCTATAGTCTTCCCACATCCTTCTTGCTATTTCATCTTGAAACATCACCCAGTCATCTCTATCACATTGAGTCAAACCATAAGTCTCAAGAATTGGTACATCTATCCCATCACGACTATCTTCCTCTTCACATTCTTCCACCAGTGGAAGGCCATCCTCTCTCATAATGAAGTTTTGTAAAATGCAACATGCCAAAAAAATCTTGGTTTGTGTCATGGTTTTATAAGATGTTGCATGCCTCAATATAGGAAAATGTTGCCTCAAAATGCAAAATGTATGCTCTATTGTATTCCTCAGTGATGAGTGTCTATGGTTAAACAACTCCTTTGCTGTGTTTATGGGGTTTTCTCTTACAAATTCCTTTAGGTGGTAATGTGTACACCTATAAGGAGTGAGAAATCTTGGTGCATTTGGATATCCAGCATCGACCAAATAATACTTTTTGGTATACAATAAGGAATATTAATATAATAGTGTAAAATTTATCATATGCAGGAATATGAAAATCATAGTCTACATACCTGGGGAAACCATAAGTGGATCTGATCTTAAGAGAGCCAAAGCTAGAACATGGCTATCTACAGCAAACCCTTCCCAACTAGCAAGGACGTATTGAAATTGGTAATCAAATGAACATACACCCATAACATTTTGTGACAAATTACCTTTTCTATCACAATATTTGGGTTGGAGGTCAACATCGATAGTGACTAGTATATGTGATCCATCAATTGCTCCCACACAATCCTATAGTCAGAAAATGGATAATCCAATGAAAATGTGGAAATAGGATTAAGACTCAATCAAATAAATGTGTATGGCATGGAGATTTACCTTGAAGTATGGGTCGAACTGGGTCTTCCCACTAATTTTTGGAGGAGTGTTAGGACCAGGGGGTAGAAGATAATCTGCATGGAGTGCTAGGATAGCTGTCAACACCATGTGGAAGTATCAACTAACTATCTCTCCTGAGTGCCCAAAGTTATGGGAAATCTTATGATTACACAAATTGTGCCCAATGGTATGTAGGAACATCTCCAGTTTTTCTTCTAATGTGATATTTTTTGTATTTGTGATGCTTCCTTTTTTCCTTAGAAGATTTGCTAGCTGAAAGAAGGCTCGTCTAGTTATGTGTATTTGGTCATGACAATCTGTGTTGTTGGATTCGATGATACACTTATAAAAAGGAATTTCATCCCTTAAGCATTTAGGCATTTGTCTTTTGTCTTCATGTGCAATTGCCACTACGGCTGCTGCAATGGCTGCAAGCATGCATGCAAGACAAATACTGACTCTCTTCTTCCTAAGAGTGAGACCTTGAAGGTGTGATAGTTTGGTAAGATCCATTACCTAAAAGGCAAGAAAAATTAGTAGTTATTTCCCCTACTTATCTATGCTACAAAATATCTAAGATATTGATGAATGTTCGATGATCTTATTGATAAAATAACACAACATTATATTATTGGGTAACTATTTATAGGAAAGGGAACATACAAAGTCTGATTATGGAGCTCTATTTCAATTTCTCTATCATTATTGTCAAACCTTTTATTGGCCATTGATTCAACAAGAAGCAAGTCCAATAATAGAAAAAAAACATGGGAAACACTCCATTAAGTTCTACTAAAGGATTCCTATGATCAGTCATTTATTAGAGTAGCTAACATTTGAGCTGAGAAATATACTGACTGACTCGGATATTTCTTTTGGCATAATCAAATAACTAGTTGTTTTGTGCACTGTTTCTTTGGAAATATATCGACAGGATTTTTACAAAACTGTTTATACTATCATTATCAACTCATGACTTGTCACTTGGTGGGACTGAATTTTGTAAACACATAGGACTAAATTTTTAGTTTTTACAATTATAATAGATTCCATATATTGCTGCTATAGTCAGAACAAGACATGTACAGACTGGCTCAGATACTTCTTTTGGCATAATCAAATCACTAGTTGTTTTGTGCACTATTTCTTTGGAAATATATAGACAAATTTTTTTATAGATTTGTTTATACTATCATTATCCAATATCCACCAATGACCTGTCACTTAGTGGAGCTGATTTTTGTATAAACATAGGACTAAATTTTTAGTTTACAATTATAGTAGATTCATAGATTGCCCGTACAATAAGAACAAAATATTTTCTCACACCAAGAAATATAACATATCTGACATTCCAACTTTTATGGGCTTACTACTAAACAAAATGTATCTTCTGAACCATTAAATAAAGAATGTTGATGATTCTTTTACGTAGGATGTGCCAACACTTTTATTGTGAAAAGAATAAATAGCTAAATTGACATATCTATAACATATATAAATATATAGACTATCTTGAACCCCTATTATCTTGCTCATTGGTATGAGACAACTTATGCAAAGAGAAACAACTCAAATCCCCATGATAGTTTAAAAATAAAGTTCCTAATCAAAAACCCTTCAGGAGCTCAGATCATCATTAAATTTAAAAAATGAAAAAAAATTGTCGATTGACAAAAAAAATAACATAGGCATGGAGAGTGGTTGTGATACATTTCTACTATATGTCTATACTCATGTAGTGCTACCCAGTAGTTACAAAAAAAAACCATAGAAACATATCAGAAAGGTGTAAATTATGTATCTGTATATACACTAACATAATTGATGACATCAGAGGGAGTGCCATGGAAAAAGATGAGGAACTTAATGGAAAAATAGAACTTGAAAGTCAATACAGTCATGCATCTCATCTGGAGAGACTATAATTCAAACATGGTAGAGAATACAACTTGGATACAAATACTATGGATTTGAGACAACACCAAAAAATCAGACCAGCCTTTGATAAATAACTTAAATTTTAGGCACCTTCTAGCATACCAACAAATACAAGCCAACAAAACACATGGTTTAATTTAGGCATCTAGATGGTACTGAGTAAAAGCCTTCTACAATACAAAAGAAAAAGAAAAAAAGACATAAAGTTGCACATATTGGCACCAGAAAACTCAAAAATTTTAATAGTTAAATCAAACCAGCCTTCAATAAAGACCTCAATTTAAGCACCTTGCAGCATACCAACAAATACAAGCCATAAAAGAACATGGTTTAACATATATGCATCAGAAAGCTCAAAACAAATACAAGTGAACACCTTGGAGCATACCAACAAATACAAGCCATAAAAATAGATGGTTTAATGGCAAGATAGATGGTTTAATGTAAGGCATGTAGATGGTGTTGAGTTTAGTACTTCTACAAAATAAAAGAAAAAAAAAATTATAAAAGTTGCACATATATGCACCAGAAAGCTCAAAACTTCAACAGTTCAAATCATAAACTACCAAACAATGCTCTCTAAGCCACTTTCCATAAAAATTCAAATATGAACTATCCTTCAAATTAAAAGGAAGTATATCATATGGTTCACATATCGAATCAAAAAGTTGTGAACTTGAGGTACCATGGCCTAATAATTGAAAATTGAAGGCATCATTATGCAGACAATTCAATCAACATTTGAACACCAGCATGCTTGTCCAAGCCCAAACTTCGAGGGAAATATTCAGTGTAAAAAATTTTACACCTTATTAGAGCTATAACGACATGCAGGTTTATAATAATTAATAGCTCACTGAAAGGAACACATCCAACAACAATGTAAACCTCAAAGACAACCAGTTATACAACATAAAATGATAAAAGCTAAAAAAAAAACCTATCAAAAAATGCTCTGAGCATAACTTAGCAATGAGATTTTAAATAAATGCTTGTTGCAAACCAGGGTTTGGCCATATTGGTCAAGCCTTAGAGAAATGATAAAATGAAAAAATACACCATTAGCAATGAGAGGATTCATATCACCTTTCTACCCAACAAGTCCTGTCTTCCAGAACAACTTGGCAGACCTGAATAGTCACAATATTTTTCCAATTACCGATACTGACATTAGAAGCATACATGTTGTTCTATACTAGAATGAATTTTAAAGATAATATTTAGTACTTTAGCTGCTTGTTAGGTAAAGGACTCTAACGGGCTTAATCCAACTTTAATCAGCATAAAGGATCCACCCAACTAGAGAAACTACCTTGAAAAAAAATTAAACTTAATTTCTTGCTGCAGTACAATTTAGGCAAGTAGAGATAAAGTGTAAAAACATTTCTCAAACATATCCATCCATTTTCCCCCATTCAAATCTATTTGTATAGAATGTTACAGTTCATGAATACAATGTAACAGTACCATTTCAAGCTGGTTTAACTTCTATGAAGTATAGTCCCAGTACATTATTAGAAACCTATTTTCTTTAGCAAAGCTAAATGTACATAGTGGACAGTTCTCTGTCAACCAATACCCAATTAAGTTGGAAAAACCCTTGTGCCTGGTATATGGAGGTTCTATTGGGATTTTACATTTCACAAGGTTGCAATGATTCCTCCTACAATGAATCAACTATTATAACTGAGATAAAACCTCACATTCTTCCGATTCCGACTTCCAAAAACTTCCAAACAAAAAAAAATTGCAAACAAGAGGGCAAAAAAACAAGAACAAGGGTAAATAGGCAATGGAAGGGTAAATGGGAACAATGCATAAAAATAGGAAAACTAGTGAAGATAATGCATGAAATAAAACATCTCGAGAGAAGACCAAGCTCTAGTGTTTGAAGACACTTCAAAGACTAATTTGCAAGCACGCTAGGATCTCACACACGCTTTGAAGAGGCTGTAGATGCGAATGAATGGAGGATTTGCAGGCATGCTGGGAGGCTATGGATGCAAACAAATAGAATAAAATGTGAATGAAAAAACCTAACTTTTCATAAAAAAACCCTATTTGCAAATGCCTGGACCCAACGACACTATAAATTGCCATCTAATTTTGAATTCTTGAATAGAGTTATTCAAGAATAAAACTAATTCCATGTTTTTTTTTGAATTAGTTAATCCATGCATAAGCCTCAAAATGGTAATTAAATTTCCTATTCAAGAATTAGAAAAGATGCGTGAAACAAAGAATTATTTTATTCAGGTGTTATTGAATGCCTCCAGGCTAATTCCAGGTGCCAAACGGGCCCTAAGTGTGAGGTTGAAGTAGTATGCTAGAGTTGTTATTGTTACTGATTGAATAAGTAGAAAAGGCTGAAGGAGAAGGAGTTGTGATTTATTGAAGGGATTTTTGAGTAGATCAGTGATGGAGATGGAAATGGATCTTAGTTAGTAAGCTAGTATATATATGTAAGAATTGGATCTATTATTTACAAAGTGAGTTGTCTGTTTTCAGATCAAACACTATTGTTACTTTCTAACCATTGTATCATTTTAAATCCTTTAATCAAGGTTGACCTTGTTGGAGATTTTCTAGCAAGCTAGTGCTGACTATATATTTGTCATTGATGACAACATATGGTAAGTAGCATGCATGGAAGATTTATGAAATAAGATTTTAGTATATATGGAATGGACATGTTATCAACATGATATTATGGGTGTAGAGGTTAACTCTTAGTATAGATAGTTATATAGCAGCTTGTGTCAGCAGTGTTCCTGACAAAGTAATAGGTAGTGTTCTATGTATCATTGTCTATATAGTTATCATGGGGCTTTACACATTTGGACATCTAATGAAGACATGTTAGTGATGCTACAGTCATGGATGCAGAGTCTGATGAGCAGTAGAAGTGAAGTTATGCAATCACTATTCACCAGTAGTAGTTTCCTATATTTTTTCAAAAGAGCTGACAGAAATTATATTGATTCTAGAGTTGGGCCTATCATTTCAGTATGTTCCCTTGGTTTAGAGCTTGGAGAAGAGTTAGTAAGATTTAGTTAAGAGCACATGAGGTAGTTCAGCTTGAGGAGAAAGATCTAGTTTTCTTGGTAGAGCCAATAGTGTGTAGCATGTGTCTATAATTATCTTATTGGATAGGCCCCAAAATGTGTTGCATGCTTAGTAGAGCCAACTAAATTATTATTACAGGTTGCTATGACTTCTCTAATAGGATTTCAAGATGGTTCTAATAGGATGACTTGGTTATATCATTTAGAGGAATGATATTTATAGACAGTCATTTGTGATTGCTAGAGGATGGTTCAGAGTTGATTGTAAAGAGTAGAGTAGAGTGTGTGAAGTGTTGAGCCATTAGAAGAAGGTCTATGTGACCAAAAAAAGTATTCATGCTATACATTAGAATTGATCTAGGTAGCAGGTCAAAGTGCAACTCACTAAGATTGAGATATAGTGTGTATCTATTAAATAGAAGGTTGTAGCCTTCACCCTTTTGAGTAGTGTGCTCTCAGATAGTGTGTCCTCACCCCTAATATGGTTAATTGTAAAAGACTCCTAACATGGTTTGACCCTTGACTAGGTCTAATGTACTAAATACATTGTAAATCAACTCCTAACATGGTTAATGATCTTCTAACAAGGATCATAATACACTAGTGTAGAATATTAGTGGGTATCAATTCCCACCAAGTTTTTTACCTATTTGGGTTTCCCCATAACCAAAATATTGGTGTTGTGTTCAAGTGTTATTTCATTGTATTTATGCTTTATATTTAAGTATACTTAATTGGATAAATATGATAGACATGCTATATATGATGGGAGATTGTATAAGTATACTATTGTGGCTAATGGAAAGAAAAAAATCTTGTTACCATTCATGGATGAACCTATTAGTAATGTTTGGACATCTATGAAAGTTTATTTGATGGAGAGAAAAAAATTTGTTAACTCTTTGAAGAAGAATGATGTATGTTTTGCTATGATCCCTAAAAAATTGAGTAAGAAAATAGAGGATAATGTCCCTGGGGAGATTGATAAGTTACTCACCAAGTATAGTGATATCATTTCTAATAATGTACTTGATGGTTTTCCACTAAAAATAAGCATTAATCATTGTATGGATCTAATCCCTGGAGCTATTTTACCAAATAAGGCACCCCATTGGTTGTCACCTATCGAGAATCACAAATTGAACGGACAGATTCAAGAGTTGCTAGAGAAAGGTTTGATCAGAGAAAGTTAAAGTCCTTATGGAGTACCTATTGTATTGGCACTAAAGAAGAATGGAGAGTGGAGAATGTGTATTGATTCTAGAGAAATCAATAAGATAATAGTGAAGTATAGGTTTCTTATATCGAGAATGGATGACATAATGGACAGTTTGGCTAGAGAAAAGTATTTCATAAAGATTGATTTGAAAAGTGGGTATCATCAGATCAAAATCATAGAAGGTGATGAATGGAAGACTTCTTTCAAGACAAAAGAAGGTTTGTATGAGTGGTTGGTTATGCCTTTTGGTTTAACTAATGCACGAATTACTTTTATGAGGTTGATGAATGAAGTTTTGAAGATATTCTTGGGTAAATTTGTGATTGTATATCTTGATGATATTCTGATATTCAGTAAGACTAGAGAAGAACATTTGTTGCATGTTAGACAAGTTTTGCAGAGATTGAAAGAGGCAAAGCTACTGATAAATTTGAAAAAGTGTTCATTCATGAAAGAAGAGATTGTGTATTTGGAATTTATTATTTCAGCTAATGGTTTGAAGATAGATCCTGAAAAGGTTGAAGCTATTTTGAATTGGCCTACACCTATGAATGCTAGTGAGGTAAGATAATTTCATGGTTTGGAAAGTTTTTACCAAAAGTTCATAAGGAATTTTAGTTCAATTTGTAATGCTATGACTGAGACTATGAGAGGAGACAAAAGGGAATTCAAGTGGACACATGGAGCTAATAAAAGTTTTGAGACTCTGAAGTAGAAGGTTGTTGAATTACCTGCTTTGGCATTACCTAATTTCAATAAGCTATTTCAAGTAGAATTTGATGCAAGTGGAAGTTCAATTATTGTTGTGTTGAGTTAAGAAGGTAAACCCATTTCTTTCTTTACTGAAAAGATGAATGATGCTAGAAGGAAATATTCTTTGTATGATCAAGAATTATATGCTAATGTTCAAGCACTAAAGAAATGGAGACATTATTTGATACCAAGTGAATTTGTGTTGTATACTGATCATAAGGCTTTACAATATTTGGGTAGTCAAAATAAGTTGAATCAGAGACATATGAAATGGGTTCAGTATTTGCAGAGTTACACATTTGTGATAAAGCATAAGAGTGGAGTCACTAATCAAGCTATTGATGCATTGAGAAGAAGAAGATCTTTGATGACCAAGATGAAAATTGAACTTCTTGGTTTCAATAAGATGAGAGATTCTTATGAGTTTGACCTTGATTTTTTTGAGCCATGGAGAAAGTCTAGAGCACCTATTCAAGATCAACAAGATACTAAATGGGATGAATATTTTATTCAGGAAGGTATGTTGTTTAAAGTTATTTAGTTGTGAATACTAAGAGGAGTAATGAGAACTAATTTGATAAAGGAGAAACATAGTAGTGGTTTGGCTAGACATTTTGGTATTGATAAAACATGGAATTTTCTTAAGGAGAACTACTATTGGCTGCAGTTGTATAAAGATGTTCAAAAATTTGTGAAAAGTTGTGGAATTTGTCAAGTTGCAAAAGGAGTAAGTTAGAATACTGGATTGTATACACCAATTGTTGTTCTCGAGAAACCTTGGATTGACATCAGTATGGACTTTGTTCTTGGCTTACCGAAGATAGTAAGAGGCAATGATTCAATATTTGTTGTTGTGGATAAATTTTCAAAAATGGCACATTTTAAACCATGTAGAAATACATCAGATGCAGTACATGTAGCAGATCTTTTCTTGAAGGAAATTGTCAGATTACATGGATTACTGAGGATAATACTCAAATCGATGGAAAGATTGAAGTTGTGAATAGAAGTTTGAGAAATCTTTTGAGATGTTTAGTTGGAGACACACCGAGTAATTGGGATTCTATTGTAATGCCCCTCCAACCCTATCAAATATTGGTTATGCTCACCCGAGGAGTTAGATTATGCTATAAGTGATTTCATGGTTATTTTGTAAGAGAATGGTCCTTCTTGAGATGGTTTCTTACTAATCATGATAAATGTTAATATGATTTAGAAAAATAGAGAGGGGGGGGTGAATCAATTGTTCTCAGGTCCTAATGTATAAAATAACTTTTCTTTAAATCAGATCAAGCAACCATAACAAATTCTATCATCACTGATTCAATAATAGAAACATATAACTCAACAGTCCACTACCTAGCTATATCTAACTTGTAAAACATAGAAACATTCAAACCCAAAGCATTCACACAAGTATTGACACCAAGATTTATAGTGGAAACCCAATATGGGAAAAACCACTTTGTAACATGCTACTATTATTTTCACTCTTCTGAAGTGAGCTCGGTTAAAAGCCAACCCTATCAAAGGTTACAATACACACTGTCAAGTGTGACCTAGTTAAAGGATTTCAATCACCCTGTTAAAAGTGAGGTTGCTCAAAGGACTTACATACACTCCATTAGAATGCAACCTTGTTCAAAGGATTTAACATACGACTGTTAGATCAAACTCTGTTAAAAGGATTTTGACTGCTACAATGGTTAGAAAGTAGCAATAGTATTGATCTGAAAACATACAACTCACTTTGCAAATATTAGATCCAATTCCATACATAAATGTCAGTTTACTGACTTTGAAACTTTGTCATCTCCACTTTTGATCTGCTCAGAACTTTCCTTCAAGCAATCACCACACTTTTCCTTCAACCTCTTCGCTTATATAGTCAATAAAACTTTACTGTTCTTCTAGCATCTACTTCACCCATGCATACACATACCTAATGCTTTAGTTCCCTTAATACTTTCCTCTGTTAGGTTAACTTTTCTTTTGCTGCTTAAGCTCCTTCATAGATCTTAGGGTTAGGTGAAATTCATTAAATCTACCCACTTCATGTTCTTTGTCTCCTCTTCTAGAATCATCTCAAATCTCATAAAGATTTACAATAAAAAATTTTACAAAACATTAAATGCTTCCATACAATAAATAAATAATGTCAACATGTTTTACCTTGAAGCTGAAGATGAAGAAATTTGGGCCTTGCAAGATTTTGAAGAAATTTGATAGTGGAAATGCATATGAAATTGAGTTACCTGATGACATGGACATATCACCTATTTTCAACATTTCTTATTTGTATGTATATCATGAATGTGATGAAGAAGTGATAGTACTAACATAATATCCTAAGAAGTAGAATGATGAAGTGGAATAGATTTTGAAGGAAAGAGTTGGCAAAAGTACAAGAGGAAAATAGTATATGGAATATCTAGTTAAGTGGAAGAGTAGACTGATGGAAGATAGTTCATGGATTTCACAATCTGAGTTGGATGTAGCTCAGACCAGACCTACCAAATGATCTAGAGAATCATTTCAAAATAACCCCAGGTGTCTAATGCAGGAGCATCTCGGGTCCTTTGCAATCTTCTGTCACCAAAAACAATTCAGATTTTGTCAATGTTTCTTTGTTCCTGCTTTGATCGAGTTGGTCAATTTTGTTTGGTTACCAAGTGTGGTTTGTTATCTCCTAGGTGGTCGGTTGTTTCTCTGGCGCTCAACATTGCCTGTCTACTACTCAATTATCTTGCTTACCGATGAGTTTAGTTTTAGTTTTTGTTGTGGCTGACTTGTGCATTTATATTGGATCATAGATTTTAATGTTGGTATCCATCATTGGGAAATGTGTCATCCTAGATCTGACCATTTCTTCCATTGATTGTAGATTTGAAGGCCAAGTCAGTTTGATAGATTCTTGTACAAATGTAGTTGTTGGTGTAGAGTTTAGGAGTCAATTTTTGGATAGAAGATAGTAGACATTAGATTGGATATTTGTAATTAATCCTTGCATGTTTGAGGACTTTTGAGATTAATTGTAATATCTAGCCATAATTGGGAAGGCCTTACAACCCGGTATGTATGGTTCTATTTGATGATAATATATAAAAGATTTTGTATTCTCTCTCTCACCATTGTGGTTGTTGGCTTCTGCATGTGTTAGGTAGGCTTGGATTATTAGGGTGCATCATTGTTTGGCCCCTCTTATTCCCTACCTTGCATCAAAGGGTTTGAGACCAGTACTATAATTTCACAATTCTTATAAAAATATCTAAATAAACACATCCCAGAAACATCATGTGTTTTTGCATCCCTACACATTGCTAGTCTATCAGCAAAAGTTTCATCACTCACCTTTTTGTTTTGCATAAAACTAGGGAGAAAAGAGAGGAATTTATTTGAGTAACTCTCTTTTACCTTTGTATCACCTTTGTCCTTTGTTCCCTTTCTTGTAGAAGCTCCACTCATGGCTGGTTGACTCATACTAACTTGCTGATAAAACTCCTTGTAGAAATTTTAAACTCTGGAATTCTTTGAAAGCTGAAAACTCAGAAAATCTCATACTCTAGCTCTTTTAATGCTTTGGTGAATTTAGAATGAATAATGGTTAGCTATATTTATTCTAAATAATTGAATGCATTAGACCATTCAAGACTCAAGCTCTTTAATTCATGTCACTTTTGTCATTACTTGATATGCTCTAAACTCAATTCACTAGCCGAGAGATGAGAGAATGATAGGTAATCAAATTTTGATTTTTGGTGACCTAGTGACCACACATCTCCCCATAGTCACTGAAAGACTTGGCATTTTTTTATTATTTTCAAAGATCAAACATCCAAAGATAAATTCCCAGTCACTGAATGATTTAATCCTTTTAAATTTATCTCAAGACCCGCGACTGAAGAAAGAAATCACAGTAGCTAAATATTTTAACTTCTCGTGACTTTATCTAGCGATCTAGCGACTATCATTAGATCTTGATCTAAGGGTCTCTATTAAGTCTCTTGAAAACTTTAACTTTTGCATTTTGAGACTCAACGACTATAGTCTTCTCATAGTTGCTAAAAGATTTATCATTTACTGATTCCATTCTAAGACCTCGCGACTACCATTAGATTTAAATCTGACTGCCCTGCTTAAATCTTATTAGCTTTACTTCTTATCTTAATCATTGAGAGACTTGGAAACTTTAGTGAGTCTCTTAGTCACCGAAACCTTGTTGACTTTTCAAACTTTTCTGGAGATCACCCAACTTCACTTATCTAGAGATCTAGCAACTATAAAGAAGTCTATTGATCATTAAATCTTTTAACAAACCCTGACTTCATCTCGCAACTTCATGCCAACAATAAGATCTTAATCTGACGGTGCTCATTTTTTGAATCAAAACCTTTGATACATTAAAGACATATGAGATCAAACACCGACCACACAACCTTAATCCAATGGTAGTCGCTCAATCTCTATACTTTTGGGATGACATCATCTTTATTAAGCAATTAAGAGAACACTGTAGGATCTTAAATTTGAAAAGGGAGAATCAACGGTAGTCACACGATCTCAAAATCTTTACTTTGACTTTGACTTCCTCAAGAGATCTAGGAATTGTATGAATATATCAATGATTTATAGCATATGGAGACTTAACAACCATAGTTATCTCATAGTCGCTAAAAGATTTATTACTTCATCTTTTTATCTGGAGATCACTCGAATGAGGGTATATGGGATCTAGAGACTGGGAGACTATAGTTATACTTGAGACATTTTTTAATGTAGTCACTAAGTCTCATAAATTAGTTTAGATGATTAGGAGACTTCTTGACTAAAAGAATTTACTAAGTCGCTTATAAAAAGGGAATATTCTTATGACTTGAAGAGATCAGGCAACTGAAGGGTTTCAGGATGTCGCTTGATTAAAAGGAATATACAATATTTCTTAGGAGAATAAGTGAAATTTAAAAAGAACATATAAAAAGGTTTCGTAAGTGGTTTCAAAAAATAAGAACAAAATAGAACTCGACTAGGTTTTCCTAGGGTTTTTAGGATTTTTAAGCATATTTGACCTAGCACTAAGGATTTTCAAATTTGATCAATTTTCAACTTCTGGGAATGGAGAATTGTAGGATATTTTCAACACAAACAATAGGGAAAATCTAAGGAATCAAAATTTTGAAAGGAAACTTAAAAAATTGGCAAAACTACCAATAGTGGCTCTATTTGAGGATGCTTAAATGCAAATTTAAGAAATAACCACATATCTCTGGGAGAGCAGACCAAATAAACTAACCTACTATGGGAAAGAAACACATGACAAGAAAGGGAAACACACCTATAAATTTTTTATAGAATTTACATATGCCTAGAAACTAGACTTCAACTGAAAAATGGTTTTAAGAACTGCCAATGCACTGGCAATTCAAAAATTTTTCCATCCATATTCTTCAACAAGTATGAATCCTTTCCAAAACTCTAATGAAATATATATGGGCCAAGCCATAATGATTCAAACTTCTTATGCTTTCCCTTGTCTTCAACTCTTACATTCCATTGGAGTACTAGATCATCAAATTGCAACTTTCTAGTAGTAGCTCTTTTATCAACTAAGTATTTCATCTTTTGTTGTAATTTGACATTATCCTTCTAACTATCTCTTCTAACTTCATCCAATTCAACCAACTGCACTATTCTATCCCGCATTAGTTCTGAAATGTCTAATTCTTCATCTTGGATGAATTTGTAGACTGGAAGCAAATTGTTAATAGGTAATCTTGACTAGAAGCCATATACTAGTTCAAATGGGGACTTTCCTATAGCCTTCTTCACAATAATTTTGTCATCCCATAGAGCAAGTTTTAACTTTGAGTGCCAGGCTCTTTTATTCTTTTCCAATGTTTTCTTCAAGATTTTCAGAATACTTTTGTTTCTAGACTCAGCTTGTCCATTTTCTTGAGGGTGGTATCTGTTGGAAACTACAATTGAAGCAATTGTTGTATTGTCATTGATGTCAACCCTTAACTAGTCAGATTGTTGCTACTTAGGAAAGTACTATATCTATTGTGAGAAGGGAAAGAAAGGATGGTAACAATAGCACCTAGGGAAATGTTGAGTTATCTTGATACTACAAAGTGTGCTTGACTATGTTGTACAATAATGGGACAATGTATTGTTTATCTTAGTAAGATTGAAGACTAAATTGGTAGGCTTAATCGAGAAAAAATGAAGAAATCATGTTTAAGCCAAGTTATGTTACTATTGACGGAGTTAGTGTATGTCGATCAAAATCCTAGCGTCGACCGAGTATCAATTAATTGTTGAGGAAGATAGTATATGCCGAGGAAACTATTTTAGTAGTGACCAAGTGTTTTACATGAAGACCAAGTGGATGATCACAGTATTGACCGAGCACTAGCATTTTTTTATATTTGAAGAGAATTCAGATTTGGAGCCGACATGGTTGAATTCTTGGATTATGTAAAATGTGTTGACTTTATTTATTGATTGTATGGAAGCATTTAATGCTTTGTCAAATGTTTTATTGTAAATATTTATGAGATTTGAGATGATTCTAGAAGAAGAGATGAAGAACATGAAGCAAGTAGATTAAGTGAATCTAACCTAACCCTAAGATCTACAAAGGAGATTAAGTGACAAAACACAAGTTAACCTAACAGAGAAAAGTATTAAGGGAACCAAAACATTCAGTATGAGAATGCATGGGTGAAGTAGATGCTGGAAGAATAGTAAGTTTTAATGACTATATAAGTGAAAAGGCTAAAGGAGAAGTGTGGTGATTGCTTGAAGGAAAGTTTCGAGTAGATCAGAGATGGAGATGGAAAAGTTTCAAAGTCAGTAAACCAACATTTGTGTACTGAATTGGATCTGATATTTGCAAAGTGAGTTGTATGTTTTTTAGATCAATACTTATGCTACTTTCTAACCATTGTAATAGTCAAAAATCTTTTAACAGAGGTTGACCTAATAGTCATATGTTAAATCCTTTGAACAAGGTTGCATTCTAATGGAGTGTATGTAAGTCTTGTAACAAGGCTCACCTTTAATAGGGTGATTGAAATCCTTTAACTGAGTCACACCTTACAATGTGTATTGTAACCTTTGATAGGGTTGGCTTTTAACCAAGCTCACTTTAGAAGAGTGAAAATAATAGTAACATGTTACAAAGTGGTTTTTCCCATATTGGGTTTCCACTATAAATCCTGGTGTCAATACTTGTGTGAATGTTTTGGTTTGAACATTTCTATGTTTTACAAGTTAGTTACAACTGGGTAGTGGACTGTAGTGTTATATGTTTCTATTATTGAATTAGTGATGATCGAGTTTGTTTTGGTTGCTTGATCTAATTTAAGGAAAAAATTTTGAAGTTATTTTATACATCAAGACCTGAGAACAATCGATTCACCCCCCCTCTCTGTTGTTCTAAAACATATTAATAGTATGGTGATGAATAAGATGTCATGATTCCATATTCTTTGCAGAAGTCCTTGAATTCATCTAACCTAAAACACATTGCATTATCTATAACCAACTTAATGGGAATACCAAATCTAGTTAAGATGTTATCCATTAGAAAGTCAATCACTACTTTACTTGTTTCCTTCTTCATGGGTATAGGTTGTAACCATTTTGTGAAACAATTAGTTGCAACAAATAACCAACTATGCCCACCACTAGATTTCTCAAAAAACTCTCGAGTAAAATCCATTCCCCACATAGAAAATGGTGCTTCTGCAACTACTAGGTTTAATAACAATGCACCTGAATACTTTAACTTGGAACCAAATTTCTAACAAGCTTCACATTTCTTGACAAACTGAAAAGAATCTTTAAATAATGAGGGCCAAAAATAACCAACTCTTAGTATCTTATGGGTAGTAGTTTTTTTAGAGTAATGATCTCCACAAATACTAGCATGCATGTCCTTCAAAACTTTCTCTGCTTGACTCTTGTCAAGACAAAATAGTAATACTCCATTTCTATCTTTCCAATATAAATCCCCTTGTATAAAATTATATCTTTGAGTTTGCAATCTTAAAGCTCTTTTCTAATTATCAGACATATATTTTGGACATTTAGCATTTTTAAGATAATAAACAATATCAGTATAGTATGGTTATCTCTCAATGCTTGTCACTATCAAATTTGATATCCTTGCATTATTAACTTGAACTAGGTCCATGTTTTGTTCAGTCATCAATTTAACTAGGCCTAGTCCTCTTACTAATTTAATAACATGGATTTCCAAGTTGAACTCTGGAATTATGGTAATCTATTTACATCTCTTTCCCATAACCTCTGATTGTGTAAGAACATCCTTCACTTCTGCATGTGGAACATATGCAATCACCTTTGCACACACTAGATAAGGCTTGAATGACTTTACAATTTTTACTAGTGCATATGCTTGTTTCTCCATCATCTGATTATTCAATTCAATAGCTTGAAAGGATTTACTAAAGATTGCAATTGGGTGTTCAAAATTTTCATCATCCTTTTGCAATAACACAACAACAATTGTATGAAAAGAGGAAAAAGAAAATAATGAAAATGGCTTACTATAATCAGGGGACTTTAAAACTAGTGCCTCTTGAACTACCTTTTTTATTTTGTCAAAGGCATATTGTGCATCTTCATTCCATTGAAACTTTGCATCCTTTTTTAACAACTTGACTATTGGTTCTACTCTCTCTACAGAGTTGGCAATGAACCTTCTAACAAAATTAATCTTTCCTAAAAAGGATTGCACACCCTTGATGTTCTTTGGAGAAGTGACCTTCTGAATAGCTTCTACTCTTTCTGGGTCAATCTTTACTCCTTCCTTAGATACTATATGTCCTAATAACTTTCCCTCTTTAACTGCAAAGTGGAATTTCTTTAGATTTAGGGACACACCATACTCTAGAGCCTTTTTGAAAATATTTTCTATATGACTGCAATGATCTTTTGCTTTCTTTGAGTATTGTAGACAGATTTCTGGATTCGATCATGCAAGTATTTTCTTGAATCCAAAAATTTGTCTACATTACTAATGGATTGTGGAAATCTGATGTTGTTCTTTGAGTATGCTATCATATTTGTTAGAATAATTGAGAGGGGGGTGAATCAGTTATCCAGTGTCCCAAATCAAAATGTATAATCCAAAATAAATCTACTACTTACTGTATAATTCAATGTTGTATCAACTTACTGTCTGTTGGTAATAACTCTTGTAGGTTGGTAACTATTCTGCAACTTGGTTCTTATTAACTAGCATGATCAAAAAAACTTCTCCAGGTGATTATTTTGTAGTATCTTCTTCTTCCGGCATGCATTTCATAATGAAACCAATGTATCTTATATCGATGAGTAAATCATTTTCTTTTCCTCCATCAGATTTTTCCACTTAATCATATTCATAGATTTTGCCACTTTAAGCTCCTTCAGCTGATGTGTCAGTAACACATTTCAATCTACTCCATTAGATCCTTTTTTATTTATGTTAGCCATCGGTCTTCATAACAAACATTATCTGTTACCTTGATTTCATACACTTTACAACTCATCACTTTATCATCTAAATTGATCAATTAATTACTTTATGTTTTTCTCAGTTAACAAAGAAATGGGTCAGTGAACACAAGCTCAGTTAATACTATGCTCAGTATACACTACACTTCATTAGTGTATACTAAAATGCTTTATTTACCGACAACACTGCTTTGTGTCTTTCAGCTCTATTCTTCATCATTGATGAAAGCAACATAATAAAGTCAATTCCATCAAGTCATAGACTCATCAACAAGTTACTTAGTGTATTCATTATCCTCATCTATCATATACATCTTGCTCATATAGATATTTTTGTTCTTTATCTCTTTCACCTTCCTTCAGATGTGTCGGTATAGTAACTTACAAGATAAGTACTGTCAAGCTAGTTGACATCAATGACAACATAATACTGATTTAATCATCTTGCATATCTAATCATCAACTCCTTAGTAATCTCAAATTATAGATTCTTCATTCTGGTTCTAAATCGGTTGTAGTTCATCAATATCATCTTGACAAACAACCGTGAATAAATCAATGTATTCTTAAAATGCAACATCCATGGTTCTCTGGAATGTTCCTCATACATTTCTAAAACCAAAAGGTAGTCTGACATAAACATAAGTCCCCCATGGGGTAGTGAATGCAGTTTTGAACTCTTTTGATTCTTTAACCAATACTTGGTTGTAACTTGAGAAACCATCCATCATACACAATAACTCACAACTAGTGACTTTGTGTAGCATTGCCTCCATATTAGGCAAAGAATAGTTATCCTTTAAAGATGAAACATTAAAAATTTTGAAATCAACACATAGCCTAATATCACTATTCTTCTTTCTGACTGGAACAAGGTTAGACACCCAAGTTGAATGTCGTATGGGTTGAATTATGCTTGCATCACTTAATTTTACTAATTCTTGTTGCATTTTGGGAGCCAAAAATGGATTAATTGGTCTTTTTTTTTTGTTTGAATGGTTTTACATCTTGTTTTAGTGGGATCTCATATTGGAAAAGGTCCTCTCTATAGGCTTTCAAATCATCATAAGACCATGCAAACACATGCTTGTGTTTTCTCAGTAATTTTACCAAATTATATCTTATATGAGGATCTAATCATTTTTCAATATAAAGCATTTGAGGTGTGTTTTGTGACCCTAGATTCACCTCTTCTAAATCTTCAATCTTAGCATTGCTAGTTTTTAACAAGTGATCATTTTGATTACTATACAATGCCTCCAATTCTGTCAAACCTTTGGGAATATAATTAGTACTTAACTGAATCATTTCATTTCCCAAAACCATGTCCTTACCATCAACTACCTCAACTAGGGCATTGTAATCTATAGGCTAATCCTCATAAATGTCAAGGCACTGAATAAACCTTAAAATATCATGGTCAGCTTCAAAAACCTACGAATTGTAAATATTATCTAGAAAAACTGGCTTATTCTTAACTTCTACTATTGATACCCCAGTTAGAGTTAAATCATCCCTTTTCAAGGCAACATTAGCCAAAAACTCTTGCATAATATTATTTGACCTCTCTACCCAACTAATGTTGAAGGCATCAAATAGTTCAATTTGATCCCAAATAGCATATTTGTACATTTTTAGTCTATCATTTTCTATAGCATATCTAGATCTAACTTGTGCTACAACAAGTTCAGAGGCACCATAAAATTTTAAACATTTTATTCCATGTTTTGTAGCAATATTCAGTCCTAAAAACAATGCTTCATATTCAGCAGTGTTGTTTGTAAATTGGAAATTTAATAGGAAATAATATTTAAATGTGGTACCTCATAGGGATATAAATAAGACTCCAGCTCCTGAGCCTTCTTTTGAGAAAGCTCCATCAAAGTACATCTTCCACAATCCATCTTGTTGTTTTTTCAGTTCTACAACTAATGGATCAGCACCTTTATCCTATTGAATAACCTTTTCCACTTTGAAGTTTTCCATATCCACATCCACATAACAATTTAAGTCATCAACATCACCTAATTCAATCATGTGTGGAGTCCTATTTTCTTTGGATACCTTAATGTTACTTCCACCAATATTGAAAGTTGCATAAGACAAGTCACATTGAATATTACCTCCCATTGAAGCACTCCATTTTCTTGATAGTAGCATTCCATATTGAGGTGGGATATCAACTACTAGGACACTCATAGTTAATAGCTTGTTTGGACATGTTGCTAACCTATAAGGTAAAGACTTATTGGTACCAATAACTGGTACTTCTCTTGAGTCCATAGCTTGACATCTCTCATGAGGTGTATCAACCTTCAATCCCAATGACTTCATTACTTCTGTAGGCATAACAGTGTTAGGTGCTCCTAAATCAATCATACAATTTCTTAATAGTTTTCCATTTATTAGCAATGTTAAAAATAAAGGATCAATTGTCCCAGACACAGTGCTGACAATATTTGTGTCCAAATAGATCTGAGGAATCTCAGAAACAATTTCCCCATTCTGATTTGCATTTGCATCATCTACAGAAGCTATTTGTTTTCCACCCTTATCATTATTTTAGGAATCAGTGGGAGTAACTCCAATCACACAATTTAAGGCCTTCTCTTTGTGTTCCTCTATTCTCATCATCTCTAGCAAAGGAACCTTAACAATAATCTATGACATTAATTTTCTCATGTCAATAGGGACATATTTTGAGTCAACTACATCCTACCTTATAATGGTAATTTATTTTTTTTCCTCATGTTTAGATAGGTTGGTATGATCCTTACTCTAGATTTTAACATATTTTTGAAAAGAGGAAACAGTTTCCTTAAGGGGTTTATTTTTTACTTTGTAAGAAACATTTGGGCTAGTAAATTTGACATTCTTTTTTACCTTGACCTTGTTGACAACATTAGTAACTTTTTGGTTGTCTTGAAACTATTTGACATCCTTTTCTAACTTTTTAATGAAAATACCATTAGGTTTATGATTAGGATCACCTACCATTCTATTTCTCATATTTTAGTTTCTCTTAGCTTGGGTGACCATATTTGTAGTCATTTGTGAAATATCTTCATCAAATGGCCATCTCAAAACAAATAATCCATCATATTTTAAAGTATTACACTGGACACTATCCAACTCATCATTTTCTTCATCAGAAAAGACCTCCTGATGATAAAATTCATTTCTCATTTGAGAACAAGAAACATCTTGATTCTCATATTCTTCAGTAGAATCAATTTAATCCCAAAGATATGAGGAGATCATAGCACAACCCCGGTCATCATAAGGCTCTTCCTCACTATTTTCTTCTGCTTCATCTTTAGTGAAACTTTGAGAAACTACCCAATAATTAGGGTCATGTGGTGACTGACATACAATACACCATGGGACATCATCAATCATATTCACACAGTTTCTTTGTAAGGGGTCAGGATTTTTGTCATTTGGTTTATCTTTTCTCTCTAGGTGTATAGGCTTTCCATATTTCCATTAAGTATTGTATGGATAGTTTAGCATTATTGGTAGTTTATTCAAACTGTTAAAAGCCATCCTATCATTTCCTATAGCCCTATTGTTCATATTTTCACTTGGCTTTAAGTCCTTTATAGCTTTTAAAATTTGTTTTAAGCTATCATATCCCTTTGGTTTTATAGTATCAGACTTTCCTGGTTCCTTCCTATTCAAAAATTATGGTTTATAGTCATATCTTCTTCCCAACTTTCCTGATATCCTCCGGTTACTTTCTATGTAAATGGCTAATTTTTAGGCTTCAACAAGATTTCAAGGGTTTTTATCTCTTAAAAGGTATCCCATTTTGGCATCAAAAGCATTTAAGTAAGTGACCAGACATATATTATCATCCAACCTAATGACCTATAATAACTTATGCATGGCCTTCTGAAATCTAACATTAAATTCAACAACACCCTCATTTTGATTCTTCTTGATGTTATTAAATTTATTTAGCATGAAACCTTCATTTTTTTTGTCACCATACTATTCTTTAAAATAATTCTTCAACTAATCCCATGAGCCTATACATGCATATGGTAAACCCCTAAACCAATGTCTGGAGTCTTCAATTCAATATTGAACAAACAATTTTACTATCACATCATCAAGCTCAATATTGTAATCATCCATCACATCAATTAACTTCTTCAAATGTTCTTCACAAGTAATAGCATTACTACCAGTAGACTTTGGAAGTTTTTCTCTGATTTCATCAAGGATAGGATTGGGATATCCACGGATACCAAAAAAAACTAATTTCTTATATCTTTCATGAATAGGCCTATTTGAGATGGGCCAACACCTTGAGATGTACATGTATTAGTGTTTGAAGTAGTAGAAACCTTAGGGATAACTAGTGGGGGAAGAATTACTAATTACTTTCCAGTATTTGCAACATTTCCACCTTGTGCCAAAGAAGTAGCAATAGTATTTGTAGGTTGTAAAGATTGCCTAATAAACCCAATCTTTCTTCTCATTTCCATAACTATGGCTTCTAATTCTACCTTTTCTAACTCCTTGGCCAATATTTCTTTTTCCCTTTTAGCCTTTTCAAGCTCTACATCTAACTTCAAAATTTGGTCTAGAGGGTCCTTGGCATTTATAGGTTCATTTATTGACACTCCTATAGCTAAATTTGGTTACCTTTATCTTTGGGATTCCTTATCTCATGTACTTCTTGGATAAAATGTTTCTCCTTCGTTTTTTGGGTATAGGAACATAGTTTATTGCTTCTAAATCTAACAACTCTTTTCAATTGTTAAGCTCTTATCATGGCTTGTCTAATTTTTTCTTCTTTTTCCTTTTCTCTTTTTTGTCTAATGACTGCTTGTTCCCTGACTTTCCTTTCCATTTCATAAAATTCCTCAAATATTTCTTTAGAGTCTAGAAGGGTTGTCTCAAATGAAGATTGTTGGGCACAAATTACTTCTCGATGACTATCAGAGACATGGAGGCCTTGAGGTAATGAAGAACCAAGGGTAAAGGGAGGAAGAAAATCTTGTCTATTCCTACTCTAGCTTCTAGATATCCTTTCATTTCAAGACATTTACTAGGGGCCACCCTTCTATTATGTTGTGATTTTTCTCCACCCCTTCCAGAGGGAGAGTAGTAGTCCTCATAATGGTTCACACCTAAATCAACAACTTCCTCATACTCTGATGCATTTCTATCTTGATCAGTTTGAACAGGATCTTCTTGTCTTACATTTCCATTTTGTTTCCATTTAAAGGACATATCATTGCTATTTCTTTCCTTTCTCATCTAAATACGTCTAAAGGTAGTTGGAAGCTCTCCTTCCAAATTTTCTTCTCGATGCTCTTTTCTCTAGGACCTAGTATTTTTTAAACTCATTGTAAAAGGTGATTTTTTTATTAGCACTAGTACAAAGACCTTTTTGAGTCACCACCCAACTATTGGAGATTTTCCAGCAGGCCAGTACTGACTGTATGTTTTTCATTGATGACAACATATTGAATGTAGTAGGTGTGGAAGTCTTATGTAGTAAGCCTTCAATATATGTGTTGTCCAAAATTTCCTATCTATTCAATTTGGCCCTAGGTTGGGATCCATAATGTATTTTAACCCTGTTAAACCTCTAGGAAATTTTCATGGCCTTGTGTCTTGTCCTCTGGTCTCTGTACTTGTTTAGCAATCTGGTTTGAAGCCCTTTTATTTGAAAATCTAGCCGTTATAGCAAAAAACCCTCAAAACCCTTTGGCCTATTCTATTTCACCGTTACCTTTTTTGATCACTTAAGGGTTCTTTTTCCCATGTGTTCTTTATAAGCTCTACCTAGTTGCAAGATCTCTAAGACCCTATAGAATATTCTTTTATATTTGCCGATCCCTCGATTACCCTTTGTTCGTGAGATCTCCCAGTTGGAAGGCTTATTCCATTTTTCATTCTGTGACTTAGCGATGGTCTCTTCAGTCGGGTAATCACTCAATGTAACCCAAGGTCACCAGTCCTTTCAGTGACTAAGTGATTATGTGTTTATAGGATCTCTTATTCTCATCGGTTAAGTCCTTAACATCTAGCGACTTGGAGAGTGGTTATCTTATTTCTAGCAGTCTCGGCTTTGAGGCATTTAAGATCTAAGTAAGATCAATGGCTATCATTATACCATTGGGTAAAGGTGACACCTTTTTAAGTGTTGTGGTATAACGATGACCGTCGATCCTCCTCTTTAGCTTAGTGCTCCTATCTGGTGGGTCCTGCGCTAGATAGATCCAGGGGGGTAGTCAATAGCAAGTAAATGAGTGACACATGGTAGGGCTACACCTGGTTTATTAAAATCCTAAGCTTCCTTGATTAATAGGGTTAATCTTTTGATCTAACAGTTGTTGCATATTTTTCAGACTTAATCTTCCCCATTGCGATCATGTGATGACCATTGATCTTCATCCCAATGTAGGACTTTAGTTATCAGTGGGTCCACTACCACTTTGTCTAAAGTGTTTTCTCCTAATTGGTCGAGGGTTCATGAAGTGAAAGTTTGTTAGTGGGCTCAAGGTCTTTGGCTTATAAGGTGAGTTAAAACCTAGATGAATCTCACGGTTGTCATTATACCATTCAAGTAAGATGCATGAAGTTTAAGGCTGATGTATAACAACAACTGTCTGATGAGGATCTTAGGATGTCATGGGTCTGATGCGCTACGTGTTGCTAAGGTGTTCATTTTTTATTAGTTTCGATTGGTGATGTGGTGTTTCACTTTTTAGAAGGGGCTTGTGACTAGTACAAAGGTGATCTAGGTCATTCATCTACCAAGAAATGATAATATCGATGGCCACATTTTAAATTGGATCAGCTAGCTATTGTTTTCCAAATTTAAATATATTTCTTGCTGGTTCATTACTGTTGGTTGAATGTGAGGTCGAGGCTAGCTCAAAATTTATGTTCTCTAGATAGTTGCAATTAGAAATGATGATGGAGGATCTGGTGGCCATCACTTGCTAATTTCTTAGGGTACCATGTTGGTGTTCTTGCACTGAAGAAGCATTAAAGGTTGGCTCCACCTGTGGCCTTTTGTACTTCAAAAAACTCAAATATCTATAAGGATTGGATTTTAAGCATTCATGATAGGCTCAATTTAGTAGAATCAAGGTCATGGTTATTGCGTGAGGTTTTCAACTTGTAGAGAGATGGGATGGACTTGCGAGGACTAATATTTGATCAGCCAAGATATTTTCAAAGATACAGTTATGATTAGAATTGACAAGGTTAGGGTTTGATTATTTTATGACAATTTATGTAACCCTAATTAGGTTTTGGCTCTGGCTGGTTTGCAAAGTGAGATGTATATAATGTTTTTGGATATTTTTGAAGCTCAGAGTTTACATTTTGTAAAAAAGACTACTTCTTTCTTAGGAGCTATCCATGGCATTTGTTCTACTATCTGGCTCTTACAGTTTGTAACCTTTCATTGGAATCTTAGATTCAATAGAGGCTATCTATGGCATCTGTTCTACCATCTGGTATTTCCCTTATCTATATTTCTCTTATTGAGTATAATATACTAGCTTTGTTAGAGAAATCTTGGAGTTCTAGAGCCCTTCTTTCTTTTAGCTTATATGTGTACTATTATGTTTGATTTGATTTGAATGAGTTTGTGGGTATACTTCAGCCCATGTCATTCTATCTCACTCCTGTGCCCTTTTCCTGAAGAGAATGTTTGCTTGCAAGTCACAGTCTGTGTCTTTTGTTCAGACCCCTCTGTGAAACACTTATGGAAGCCTATTTTGAAAGATTGTGTTCTATTATATTTGAGAGCTTTCATGCTAGTTTGGTCAGTATATTGTGTTCATTTCATTTTAGTGTATCACCTAGTAGGATACTTTGCTTTTAGTCATTTCCCTTTCATGCATTCCTTCTATCCCTTTTCCCTCAAAAGTTTAGTTTCCTATCAAGAAGCAAATTAAGGTGATTATCCAAGAGGAACCAGCCTAGAACCTAGAGGTCTCATCTTAGTTAGCATACGTCCCACAACCTAGAGATGATTCCCCTGTTATACTAAGTTATCAAGACCAAGAGAACTTGAAACAAGGGGTGCAAACTTAGTGTATAAAAATTTCTGACATGCCTAGTGGGAAAACAAAAAGAAGTTCATTGTTTGAAGATTATGATATCTTTGATATACTGATTGCATAATATAGACTTTTAGAAGTTTTTCTATCAAGTATATCTAGTGAGTCCACTGATTTCACAGATCCAGGCTAAACTTGTTCAAAGTTTATGAGAAAGATTGAGACTAGGAGCTCAAAACCTACTAAATTTTTAGAGTTTCACTCAAAAAGAGGCTACAAAGGTAGATCAACCCAAAGAACATCTCCTGGAAGGAGAGTACAATCTACACCACCTGATACTTTAGAAAGGAGACCTTTTCGCTTTCATCTCAAAAGAAGAGAAAGATCTCTAACTAGAGATCTAGAAGAAGATTCAAATACAACACCAAATACAACTCACACAATTGTTACTCAACAAATTTCAGCTCCTACAATAGCTAGACAGTTTGTTTTTGCACCTTTCAACCAAGGAAGTCCATTAGTCTTTTCTAAACATCATGATGTGCCCTTGGTGGCACTAAAGAGTTTTCCTGATACTACAGGCGAAGGGAAAACTATAGCTTTTGAGCACATAAGAGATGTGACCACTATCTATAGTATACATAATATAACTCAAGAGGATGTGGCCACCAAATTATTAGTAGCCTCTCTCAAAGGTAAGGCTCTTGAATGGTTTAGAACATTAACTATTGGTTCCATTACTTCATGGGATGAATTAGGAGATGCATTGAGTAAACATTTTGGGGATAAATCAGACAACTTGCCTTTGGTTGAGCAGTTGACAACTATTAAAAGAGACCCTCAAGAACAAATGATAGATTATAACAATAGATTTCTCAAGACATGGAATAGAATTCCAGTCTTAGTGAGGCCATCAGCTGACCATGCTTTCTTATATTTCTTGCAAAGTTTGAATGGTCAAATTTCTATCATGATCCAATCTATGGGTGGTACCTAGCTACCCCAAGCTTTTGACATAGCTATCAGGGCTGAAAATTGTTTAATCCAAGTAGGGATGATAGCTAGAAGGCCACCCATGCCCATCTTTCCTAGCCTTCAGCCCATTGCACCTCTACAAGTACCTCCTTTTACCCCTATTCACACCATATTAGCACCTCAGGCTAGTACTAGTAGTCAGGAGCTAAAAACAAGTTTCTCTCAAGAGTTGCAATAAATGAAGAATAGTCAACAAACTAGCCAGCAAGAAATGAAAAATTTGGTGCAGACTTTGACTAAAGAAGTAAAAAATCTAAAGAGGCAAGGGAAAGGAATCAGACCACCCTTTCAGCCACAAGGCCAAGCTCCTAATCAACAACATCAAAATCAAGGACAACCTTATCAGAAAAATAGGCCACCATACCAAGGAGGTTATTAAGGAAAAAGGCAAAATTTTAATCAAAGAACATTCCAACCATACAACCCTGCACCTCTCAATTCTATGAATCCAGTTAGGGACATGGTCCCTAGTCAAAATAATATGTTTATGGACAATGAATGGTGTTTCCCTTATAATCAGCCTCATAATTAGGCTACATGTTCAAATGGATGGATGAACCAAGCTATAATGGTTCAAAATGCCTCACAAGCTTAATCAGAGGCTTCTTCTAGTGGATCAGTTCCTCAACAAGAACCACAAGATAATGAGACTGCTCTTTTCAATTGGGAGAAGCAAGACTTCAATGGAGTCATTGGTGAACCTTCCATTTCTGCCAACACAAGGTCAAAGAAAAGAGCTCAAGACATAGAGTGAGAAGACTCTGGGGCTAAAGCTACTACATCAGCAGAGCCAATGTAGCAAGCTACTCTCATCATATTTAAGAAGGCTCCCATCATTACAAGCAAAGAAGGCCAAACTCTCAAAGAGGTGGAGCCCATCATAGTAAAAGCACAATAGAGAGTACACACTATGACACCTTTCAACATTGTAGACAACATGAAGAAAGTGAATATTACCATGTCTATGTGAGACTCTTTGGCTATTCCAGGACAACCTAAGATTTTGAAGAGGGCCATGACTAAAATGACAACTCCTTAGCATACAAAAGAAGCTACAAAGCTAGTGTTGGTCAACACTGATCAAGAAAAGGAGGCTCCAAGTTGTAACTCTGAAGCCAATACCATGCAAGGTAGGAACTCAAAACCACCTCGCTTTTATGTATCCATAATTATTGGAAAATTCTTAGTACATAATTGTATGGTAGATAGTGGAGCTACTAGTATTGTAATGCCCAAAAAGGTGGCTGACCAATTAGGACTTAAATATGAACCCCTCCAAAAGAAGGTTACACAACTTGATGGATCCTCAATTAACACTATAGGTGTAGCTAAGGATACCAGTCTAATCCTTCATGCTAGTCCTAATTTGTCTATCCTACTTGACATATATATCATAGATCTCCCTAATTTATTTTCCATATGTTTATCGAGGGAGTTTACAGCCAAAATAGGAGGCTACCTTTCCTTTGACTGGTCCCACATGCTTTTTCAAACAAGATATGCTACCAAGGTCACCATAAAATTTGAATCATTAGCAACACACCATATAGAACCATGTGTCCAGTACCATCAATGCAAACTCCCCTGTATTTGATAGGAATGACTTCCCAACTATCAGAGAAGCAAACACTAACACAGAAAGTATCCCTAATATTTTACTTGATGAACTAGAATCAGAAAAGGCCTTTGAGGCCCAAGAAGATGTTATTTGGGATGCTAGTTTGGGAAGCTATTTGATACAAGAAAGTGGATCCATAGAGCCAAACCTCCTCAAAGAGGACATTGATTTAGAGGATCAGAGAAATCAGATTTGGGAAATGTTTTTTGATGGAGCTAGAAGTAGACATGGCTCTGGTGGTGGTGCTATGCTAGTGTCCCCAAGGGGAGAAAGATAATATACAACTTTCAAATTTAGTTTCTCCTACACTAGAAACACTACAGAATATGAAAGCCTAGTGAATGGACTGGAGTGGGCTAGAAAAAGAGGGCTCAAGGCCTTAAAAGTCTATGGTGACAGTGAGTTAGTAGTTAGTCAAGTGAGAGGGATAAGTGCAACCAAAAATGACACCTTGAGAGCATACAAACATAGAGTCTGGGATGCAATTGAAGACTTTTGTGCTTTCAACATTGTTTCCATTCCTAGGAAGCTAAATCAAAATCCAGATAGATTGGCTACTATTGGATCTCACTATGATATTCCTAATGGTGTTTCAAAGGAAGAGACCCAACAGCACATCAAAGTGATTATCAAACCTTATATCCCTGATAATGATACTAATTAGCAAGTGTTTGACAATGATGATCAAATCCTAGAATTCTTGTTTGAAGATGTCTTCTTAGAGCATAACCAAGATAGACTATTGCAAAATTATGGTGACCAAGTGATACAACTTAAGTCTAATAAGATACCTAGAGGTCTTGTCACCTTAGAAGCTATCTTCAACAAAGATGATCAAGTTACTTAAGAAGAATAAAGCTGGCCTGGTGGTTCAACAAGAGCATTGTGTTGAATTAGAATTGGAGCCGGGTAAAAGTTTACAATTTGGAAAAGTAAACACTAACTTAGAAAAGCAGGCTTATACCCAACTATTCAAAGAATTTAGTGATGTTTTTTCATGGAAATATGAAGACCTCAAAGGTTTTAATCCAGCCCTTGCTCAACACACTATTGAATTAGAGCCTAATGCCAAGCAAGTAAGGCAAAAAAAAAGGCTGGTTAATCCCAAGCTTGAGCCACTTATGATAAAGAGGAGCTCAAATTAATAGAAAGTGGTATCATCTACCCCATTAAGCATACCAGTTGGGTTTCCAACCTTGTTCCTATAAGGAAGAAGAATGGGGAATTGAGGTTATGTGTTGACTTCAGGGATCTTAATAGGGGCTCTTTAAAAGACCACCATCCATTACCCTCTATGGAGAAAATCTTACAATGTGTGTCTAGATCTAAGAGATTTTTATTATTAGATGGCTATTTAGGATATAATCAGATCTTAGTTAATGAAGAGGATCAATACAAGACTACATTTACAACCAAGTGGGGAACCATGGCTTATCAAAAGATGCCCTTTGCTTTGTCAAATGTAGGTGCTACTTTTCAAAAGGCAATGGATATGGATTTTAAAAGCCTCATGTACTAAGTTGTACTGGTCTACTTAGATGACATAACTGTCTATTCTAAACATGTAGCAGATCATATCAAACACTTGAGGAAAATATTTGAAAGATGTAGAGAGTTTGGGATATCTCTTAATCCCAATAAATGTGTGTTTGTAGTTCATGAAGGAAAATTGATAGGATATATAGTATCCAAGAAAGGAATTATAGTAGACCCTGAGAGAATTGAAGCCATCCTAGAGCTACCATTGCCACATCATAAGAAAAGTCTCCAATCTTTCATAGGAAAGATTAAATTTTTTAGGCATTTCTTTCCTAATATTGCAGATTTATTGAAGCCTTTGATAGCCATGTTAAAGAAGACTTCAACTTTTAGATGGACTAAAGAAGGCAAGGATAATTTCTAGGCTATCAAAGAAGCCTTGACAAAAGCTCCTGCTCTATTAAACCCAAATTTTAGTAAGGATTTTATCCTTTATTCTTATGGAGGTCATGATGCTATCTCTGCTATGCTGACTGGAGAAAATTCAGATGGGTTGGAGTAGCCTATTGCTTTCTTCAACAAAGGCTTAGAAGAATATGAACAAAGATACTCTTTTGTAGAAAAACATGTACTTGTTATGGTAAAAAGTCTTAAAAAGTTTAGATATTTATTGACCCATAGCAAGGTACTCTTGAGGGTTACTCATCTGAGTGTCAAAGAATTTTTCCTTTCCAAGGACCTAAATGAGAAAAGGGCTGGTTGGATTACCAAAGTGATAGAGTATGACATTGATATCCAAACTAATGGTGTTCAAAATGGATGCTTATGCTCTTAGGTTGCCAATATACCCTTAGGTTGATTTTACGATTGGTAAGTTCCAAAATGTATAAGGATCTTAGGGTAACTAGACCAACTATAGGGACAAGACTACCCTCTTCAATTCTGGCTCTGCAAAACCAAGGCGGGTGCACCTAACCTAGTGAAAACTATACTTTACACACCAAAGACTAGGTTTGAATAACAGATTTATAGTAAGAAAGTATTAAATGCTAACCACACATTCATTGACTCTCCATTACTATTGGGAAACATAACCACACAACCAAAGACCTAAAGCTTAGAAAGGTTATTGATTTTAAGACTTTGGAATGTAATAACTTTAATCAATGTATGTTAACAAGAGAAATACTCATTTAGGCAAGTGCCTCATCCATTGGGCAATATTTCTTAGACACAAAGACACATAGATTTGAGAATATTTGAGAATTCATAGCCATAAATACATTTACCCTAATCTTTACTACTTATAGAACATCCTTACATAGACAAGGGCAAACTCATATCCCATTAGGAGAATTGTTTAATCCAATCCTAGATCAGAACTCAAGAATGAAGATACATACATAAAAAAAAATATGTAATGAGCTAGAAAACTTAAGCTTACTTGACTTGACACAAAGGAGAGATAAGAATCAGATATTTCTATTAAGTATGATGAATTCCTTCTATGTGTACATTGAATCACAAGACACCTTACTTGTAAACTACAGCTTAGACCTGTAACTTTCTTCTTTCATCAACAAACACTAAATCAAAAACTATTACAAACCCTAACGGAGAATAGGTCTCACCAAGAAAAATTTTCCAAACACCTAACTCCCAATGCTTTGAATGGTCATGAAAAATAATTTTATCTCAAGGATTGCAACAAGCACTGATGATCATTCAAAGCAAAAATTTCAAAACTACCTAACTCAACAAAAAGAATGAAAGCTAGACAAGACAGGCTCCAAACACAAGGCTAGTAAGATAAAAAATAATCATCAAATTCTACAATAGATTTGACCTTGTACCAGCCAAGGACACAAAAATTCATGCTGGAACAGCCACCAGGGCCTTGCTCATAAAATCTCACCCACAACCAAGCTGGAATGATAAAAAATAGTCCTGTAATATGGCTTTATTTGGCGCACTGTCTCCAAACCCTACAAAAACAATTTGAATTTGAAAAACAACGGATACATCCTCCAATTTAAAATGCAATTGTAGATCCTTTTATTTCCTAGTAGATTAGGTAGCTCATGTTAATCTTTATAACAGTCACAAAACTCTTTGAAAATTCCCTGTCCATGCTAGCAGTCAACACTAATGAAAAATGTGCATGTCAGCTCCCTCTGACATACAGGATGCACCCTAGTCAGTGCCTAAGAAAAAGAAAAATCAATGGCTAGCACAAGATCTCATGGCCCTGAAAAATTCCATGAGAACTTACACCAACCATAGATCCTCTCTAGATGTCAGGGCCCTCAAAACCTGTCAGCAACCAGGTCCCACTGACAACTCTCTGAATCATCAATGCCTTGACCAATCAGGAAAAATTAAGTCAGCACCATGTGGCACATCGGATCCACCATCTTGTCTGCCTTTAACACATGGAAGATTAGATGACTGGTGTATAATCTCAAGGGCTCCAAAGATTCCTTGAGATCATGCACCCATCCTAGATTTTGAATCTTCACACTGAGATACTGGGCCCGCTTGATAGAATGTCCAACTCACGATCACGGGGACCAATTAAAGAATGCCAACTGTGCCAACATGGCAGTGGACCTGCTTCATATGAAAGGCAATGTCATAAAGGAGAATCGATGGTAGTATTAAGATCACATGCCTCTAACACACTCTATAAGAACATACACCCACCATTAGATTGAGATGGTGTCAGAGAGGCTAGGCTTGGGAAAATACAAAGGCTGAAAACATTAGAAAAAATCAAGTGTTGGGTCCAAGGAAAATATTAAACCCATCAGGTAGTAGACTTAGGAAAGATTTAAAACACATGTGATTTTAAGAACTTAAGTGGCCCAAAAAGTAACATGGAAATAGATTTAAAATAGGGTGCACTAGGGTTTTTCAAACAAACAGCTAGATTTAAGAAATTTTGCCTAGGGTTTAGCCAAGAAACAGGAGAAAAAAGATTGCAAAGGCACAAAAATAGGATGAAACCACAAAAATTTTTTACTTCTGCTAGTAGTGGCTCATACTCGAGGATGTGTATCTCTCACAGATACAATGAGCGGGCTAGAATCTCCTGGAAGAGCAGACCAACTCAAAATTCTGGCCCAAAAAAAAAGAAAAGATGATTGTACAAGGGAAAACCTAAACTACTGCTCATGGAAAAGATACTTCAGGAGAAGTAAAACTTTAGGAATTGTCCATGAATAGGCAATTCTAAAGTACCACCAGTTAAATCCTTTAGGACATAAGAATCTATCCCCCATTTGCTCTTAATAAGATAATGGCCCAACCAAATTGGATCAAATTTTCCATGCTTCCCCTTATCTTCTAACCTTGCATTCCACATCAGGACAAGGTCATCAACTTCAAAACTTCTTTGAGTAGCCCTTTTATCAAACAAATTCTTACATTGTCTTTGCAATGTTTCATTTCTTTCATGTACACTTCTCCTTACCTCTTCCAATTGGATCATTTCATCCATTCTTACTCTCATCTCATCATTCAAATTTTCATCATATGCCTGGATGAACTTATATATCTACAATAAATTATTTTGAGGCAATCTAGCACTTATTCCATATACCAAATCAAATGGAGCACAACCTATGGCCTTCTTTATAGTTACCCTGTCAGCCCATAGTGCCCACCATAATTTTGAGTCCCAGGCTTTCTTATTCTTGTCCAACACTCTCTTGAGAATCTTAATCAAACTTTTGTTGCTAGACTTAGCCTGGCCATTTCCTTGTGAATGATATGGGGAAGAAAATGAAATGTGTATCCCATATTGTTGACAAAAATCACTAAATTCCTGTGATCTAAAACACATTGCATTATCAACTACAATTACCTCTAGGCAACCAAACTTGGTAAGGATGTTCTGCATCATAAAATCTACTACCACTTTGCTAGTAGCCTTTCTAGTAGGGATAGCTTCAACCCACTTGGTAAAATAGTCTGTTGCCACTAGTATGTAAGAATGTCCACCACTAGACTTGTTTGGAATCTCTCCAATAAAATCTATACCCCACTTTTGGAAAGGAGCCTGAACTGCAATAGGTTGGAGAGGCAAATTTCCATTAAACTTCAACTTTCTAGAAAATATTTGACATGCATCACATTTTCTTACAAATTGATGTGTATCCTTAAAAAATTTAGGCCACCAAAATCCAGACCTAAGGATCTTGTGAGCTATGGTCTTTTCCATATAGTGTCCTCCACAAACACCTTGGTGCATTTCCTTTAACAGAGCTTCAGATCTCTCATGGTCTATCCACTTTAGCAATACTCCTTCATTGCTTCTCCACCACAATTTACCATGTATAATGGCATACCTTGCAGATTGCAACTTGATAGGTCTCCTTTTATTTTCATTCATCTTAGGGGGAAAGACCAATTTTTGCAAGTAACCAATAACACCTTTGTACCAATCACAATAATCCAAATCACAAATGTAGGGCCTTTGTTCTTCTTCTAACACATTTATATGATTTTCAACCAAATTTCTTTGTGCCATTAATTTTGCAAGACCTAAGCCTCTCACCAACTTTGTAACCTGGATGTCAATATTAAATTCTTGGATCCTGTTGATCCATCTACATCTTTTCCCTGAAACTTCTTGTTGCACTAATATATCCTTAACTGTAGCACTAGGAACTTAAGCAACCACCTTAGCTCCCAAAAGGTAACATCTAAAATCCTTAACTTCTTTAACTAAGGCATAAGCCTATTTCTCAGTAATATCATATTTTAATTCTACTACTTGTAGGGATTTTCTAAAGAATGATATAGGTTGTTCATATCCATTTGAATTCTTCTACAATAAAACTGTTGCAACTATGTGACAAGAAGCAAAAGAAAATATCTGCATGGGATTACCATAATTAGGTGTCCTCAAAACTAGAGCATCCTTGATGGTCTTTTTGATACTTCTAAAAGATTCATCTGCTTATTCATTCCATTCAATCTTTTCTTCTTTTTCAACATTCTAGAGATAGGGATACTAATTTCTGCAAAATTTGTAACAAATCTCCTTAGAAATTTTACCTACCCAAAGAAGGATTGTATTGCTTTAACATTTCTAGGTGGTGAAAGCTTATCTATAGCCATAACCCTTTCAGGGTCAATTCTCACTCCATCCTTGGACACAATATGTCCTAAGAGCCTGCCTTCCACAACACCAAAGGAACACTTCTTTGGATTCAAAGAAATCCCATACTCCAAGTCCCTAATAAAAATTTTCTCAAGATGTTCACAATGCTGACTTTCCTTATCTAAATATGCTGTGAGGTCATCCTGATATACCACTATAAATTTGTTTATGAATTCTGCAAAGGCCACATCCATAGCTCTCTAAAAAGTAGCTCTTGCATTTTTCAAACCAAAAGGCATTCTAACATAAACATATGTTCCCCAAGGGGTAGTAAATGCAGTCTTGAACTGTTCTATCTCCCTGACCATGACCTGATTATATCCAAAGAAACCATCCATCATGGAGATTAACTCTAACCTAGTAACCTTCTCCAACATATTTTCCATATTAGGCAAACCATAATTATCCTTCAAAGAATTGACATTCAAGTTCCTAAAATCAACACATAACCTAATGTCACCATTCTTTTTCCTAACTGGAACCAAGTTTGACACCCAAGTAGAATGTTTGACAGGCTTGATGATGCTAGCATCCATCATCTTTTTAAGTTCATCCTACATTTTTGGTGCCAAGGTAGGATTCACAGGCCTTAATTTTTTCCTAAAAGGCTTGGTACCTTCTTTCAGTGGTATTTCATGTTGAAACAAATATTCTCTATAGGCTTTCAAATCATCATAAGACCACGCAAAGACATGGCTGAATTTTTTGAGATCAATCAGATTATTCCTAGTTCTTTGGGACAAACATTTACCTATATAAACATTTATAGGTATTTGACTTGTTCCTAAATTTACTTCCTCTGAATCATTAATCTTATCAGAAAATTTAGGAAAACAACTCCTTTCTTTATCATCAAATGCCCTCTCAAGAGCAACCAATCCCCTTGGGATCCTATTTGACCTTAATTGAAAAACTTCCTTGCCAAGAACATTTTATTTTCCATTTTTGATGTCAACAAAAGTGCTGAAATCCATCTCCTGACCATCAAAATGATAATCACACTACAAAAACCTTAGTATATCCTGATCATCAAAAATTACCTGCCAATTCTCAACATTGTCTAGGATAGAAGGCCTAGAATTACACTCAATCCAATAATTCAACCATCCTTTTTTGGCTTCTATCCACCCAATCAATACCAAAGGCACTAAAACCTTCAATTTCATCCCAAACAACATTTATATATTGTTTTAGCCTTTGATTCTTTGATGCATACCTCAATCTAATCTAAGAAATTATTAACTCAAAGTCACCAATCACTGTAAGATGTTTGAATCCATGTTTTGATGCTATCTCAAACCAATTATTAGGGCCTCATATTCAACAACATTATTTGTGCAAAGGAAAAAGAGACTGAAAGAAAACTTGAAAGTCTTACCACTTGGGGATATCAATAGAACTCCTACTCTGACACCTTCCTTTGAACTTGCTCCATCAAAATATAGGGTCCATAAGACATTACCTTCTACCATGTTATTTTCATCATCAGTCAGAAGGACGGGCTTGACCTTTTCTTGCACCTCTCTCTCCCGAACTTGGAAAGAACCAATGTCAGTGTTAACAAAACAATTCATATTGTCATCTTCATCCTCCTTAATCATACGAGGGGTTCTAGTTTTTCTTGAAACCTTCACACTTTAGCCTTCAATGTTAAACGTGGCAAAAGACAAGTCACATTGAATACTTCCTCCCATAGAAGCACTCCATCTTCTAGATAATAACATTCCATACTGAGGGGGAATATCAACTACTAGAACACTCATAGTTAGTTGCTTATTAGGAAATGATACTAATTTATAAGGAAAAGCCTTAATGGTACGAATAACTGGCACTTCTCTTGAGTCCATAGCTTGGCATCTCCCATGAGGTGTATCAAACTTTAGTCCTAGTGACTTCATGATTTCTACAGGCATGGCAGTGTTTGATGCTCCAGAATCAATCATGCAATTCTTCAATAATTTTCCATTTATCATAAGGGACAAAAAAAAAGGATCAAATATCCTTGATGCAATATTTACAATGTTTGCATCCAAATACTTCTGAGGAATCTTAGAGACAATTTCTTCATTTTTACTATCAGGTTTTTCATCTAGAGAAGCCACATGCTTATCACTCCTACTCATTTCTTGGACCTTTACTAAAGAAGCACCATCTACCCAATCCAAGGCATTGACCTTGTGCTCTTCTATTCTCATCATTTCCAAAAGTGGAACTTTGACGATTATTTGTGAAAGCAATTTAGTCATATCAATGTGAACATATGTATGGTTGCCCATGTCTTCCTTAATCTCAATGACATCTTTATCTTCTTCTTCATCAAAAGGTCACCTTAAGGAAACATGTTCCTCACACTTCACTACACCACATACAACATCATCAAATTCTTCTTCCTCTTCATCAAAGTCAGCCTCATCTCATGCATGTGAAGAATTCATTCCATAACCACTCTTATGATATTGCTCATCCCATTCTTAGTTCTCAGATAAATTCAGAGCAATAACACAATACTCTGGACTATGAGGAGATTGACAAGAAGTACACCATGGGATATCATAATTCATGTAAACTAAATTTCTTTGCAAAGGATCATGAATCCTATCATCAGGCCTATCCCTTTTAACTAGAAAAATGGGCTTTCCATCCTTCCACTAAGTATTGTATGGGTAATTCTGCATTCTTGGTTGCCTGCTAAAATTACTTGAAACAGGCCGGTCATTTGTTGCAACCCTATTGTTTCTTTTTTCATTAGGCTTTAAATCCTCTAAAGAACTTAGAATCTTCTTTAGATTATCCTCCTCCTTTGGCTTAAAATTAGCAGACCTTCCCATATCTTTCCTATTTTGCACTTGAGGCCTATAATCATCTCTTCTCCCAAATTTTCTTGATATTCTTCTATTAATTTCTATGCTGATAGCCAACTTGTAAGCATCCCCAATATTTATAGGGTTCTTATCCCTTAAAAGGTAACCCATCTTTGCAACAAAAGCATTTAAGTATATCATAAGACACACTCTATCATCTAATTTGATAACTTGAAGGAGCCTATGCATAGCCTTTTGGAATCTTATATTAAATTCAAGGACCTCTTCATTCTAATTTTTCTTTATGTTATTGAATTCATTCAAAATAAAACCCTCATTTATTTTATCTCCATAATGCTCCTTGAAAAAATTCTTAAATTCATTCCAAGATCCTATACTAGCATGGGGCAATCCTCTAAACCAGTCCCTAGCATCCTTAGTTAGAGATTGTACAAATAAATTCATTACAACATCATCAGGCTCAAAATTATAATCATCTATTATATCCATAAAAAATTTTAGATGTTCATCACATGTGATGACTTTGTTCCTAGTAATCTTTGGGAGCTTCTTTCTAATTTCATCAAGAATTACATTAGGATAACCGGGAATACCAAAAAAGATAAATTGTTTGTACCTTCCATGAATAGGAACTCCCTGAGGTGAGTCCATTCCTTGAGATGTAGATGTCCTTGTGTTTGAACCAATAGGAATTTTAGCAGTACCCAGTGATGGAATGCCATTTTTTTGGGCTGCAATGTTACCATGATTTCCACCTTGTCCCAAAAAGGAAGAAGCAACATTTGAAGGTCCTGATGTATGCTTGAGAAAATCAATCTTCTTTCTTATTTCTATAGTAGTAGCCTCCAACTCTACTTTCTCTAGTTCTTTATCTAATATTTATTTTTCCTTTCTAGCCTTCTCAAGGTCTACATCTAATCTCAACCACTTCTCTAATGGGTTTTCCACATGAACTTGTTCATTGATTTGAACTCTGACAACTTTATGTTTGCCTTTATCTCTAGGCCTAGTTATCTCATATGTTCTCTACAAAATAGGTTGTTCCTCTACTCTTTCAAGCTCTAGGACAAAATTAATTACCTCCAAATCTAACAACTTCCTCTTTAGCTAATCACCCCTTATCATTGCTTGTCTTACTCTGTCTTCTTTATCTTTCTCTCTTTGCTATCTGATAGAAACTTGTTCTTGGACTCTTTTTTCCAACTCATAGAGCTCTTCAAAGATTTATTTTGATTTTAGGAGAGTAGTCTCAGATTCATCATCTCCCACTTAAAATTCATCCTCATACTGGTTCAATCCCAAATAAACAACCTCTTCATATTTTGAAATATTTTCTTCTTGACCATGCTTGGTTTGAGTTTCTTGTCTTGTATCCTTTTTACATTTCCAAGTATGAGAAACATTTCTTTTCTTCTTTCCTCCCCTTGTCTGACTAGGCCTAGAAGTTCTTGGAATACCTTCCTCCATTCTATCTTTAGGATGCTCCTTTCTCTGAGACCTAGTACCTCTGTAACTCATTTTATAAATAATCTACTGACTAGCACTATTACAGAGATGTTTGAGTCACCACCCAAGAATAATGGGAATCTTACAATACTATTTCCTCACTAAAAAATATCCAAATGAGATTGACAAGACAAGGGACAAAGAATAAGCCTGTTTCTACCAATGATGACCTACTGGTTACAATAGACTTGTGTAACATTCCCCAGTAGAGTCACCATCTTGTTGGTGTTCAAAATAGATGCTTATGCTCTTAGGCTACCAATATACCCTCAGGTTGATTTTAGGATTGGTTAGTTCCAAAATGTATAAGGATCTTAGGGTAACTAGACCAACTATAGGGACAAGACTTCCCTCTTCACTTCTGGCTTTGCAAAACCAATGTGGGTGCACCTAAACCAGTGAAAACTATAATTTACACAACAATGACTAGGTTTGAATAAGAGATTGATAGTAAGAAAGTACTAAATGCTAACCACACATTCATTGACTCTCCATTACTATTGGGAAACATAACCACACAACCAAATACCTAAAGCTTAGAAAGGTTATTGATTTTAAGACTTTGGAATATAATAGCTTTAATCAATGTATGTTAACCAGAGAAATACTCATTTAGGCTAGTGCCTCATCCATTGGGTGAGATTTCTTAGACACAAAGAGACATAGATTTAAGAATATCTAAGAATTCATAGCCATAAATACATTTATACTAATCTTTACTACTTACAGAACATCCTTACATAGACAAGGACAAACTCATATCCCATTAGGAGAATTGTTTAATCCAATCCTAGATCAAAACTCAAGAATGATGATACATACATAAAGATAATATGTAATGAGCTAGAAAACTCAAAGCTTACTTGACTTGACACAAAGGAGAGATAAGAATCAGATATTTATATTAAGTATGATGAATTCCTTCTATGTATACACTGAATCATAAGACACCCTACTTGTAAACTACAACTTAGACCTACAACTTTCTTCTTTCATCAACAAACACTGAATCAAAAACTATTACAAACCCTGACTGAGAATAGGGCTCACCAAGCTAAAGTTTTTGAACACCTAACTGCCAATGCTTTGAATGATCATGAAAAATACTTTTATCTCAAGGATTGCAACAAGAATTGATGATAATTCAAAGGAACAATTTCAAAACTACCTAACGCAACAAAAAGAATGAAAGCCAGACAAGACAGGCTCCAAGCGCAAGGCTAGTAAGATAAAAAATAATCATCAAATTCTGCAATAGATCTGACCCTATACCAGCCCAAGGACACAAAAATTCACACTAGAACAACCACTAGGACCTTCCTCATAAAATCTCAACCATAACCAAGCTGGAACAATAAAAAATGGTCTTGTAATATAGCTTTATTTGGCACACTGTCTCCAAACCCTGCAGAAACAATTTGAATTTCAAAAACAATGGATACATGCTCCAATTTAAAATGCAACCATAGATCATTTTATTTCCTAGTAGATCGAGTGGCTCATGTTAATCTTTACAATAGCCACAAAACTCTTTGAAAAGTGCTTGTCCACGCTAGCAATCAACACCAATGAAAAATGTGCATGTTAGCTCCCTCTGACATATAGGACCCACCCTCGTCAGTGCCTGAGAAAAAGCAAAATCAATGGCTGGCGCAAGATCTCGTGGCCCTGACAAATTCCATGAGAAATTACACCAACTGTAGATCCTTTGTGGATGTCAGGGCCCTTAAAACACATCAGAAACTAGGTCCCATTGACAACTCTCTGAATCATCAATGCCTCGACCAATCAGGAAAAAGCAAGTTAGGACCATGTGGCACATTGGACCCACCATCTTGTTTTCCTTTAACACCCAGAAGATCAGATGATCGATGTATAATCTCAAGGGCTCCAAAGATTCCTTGAGATCATGCACCCATCATATATTTCAAATCTTCACACTAAGATACTGGGCCTGCCTGATAGAACATCCAACTCACGGTCATGCGGAGCAATTAAAGAATGCCAACTATGCCAACATGGCAGTGGACCCACTTCATATGAAAGGCAACATCATAAAGGAGAATCAATGGTAGTCTTAAAATTTCATGCCTCTAACACACCCTATAAGAACATACACCCATCATTAGATTGAGATGGTGTTAGAGAGGCTGGGCCCAGGAAAGTACAAAGGCTGAAAACATTATAAAAAATCAAGCTCTGGGACCTAGGAAAATATTAAACCTACCAGGTAGTAGACTTAGGAAAGATTTAAAACACATGCAATTTTAAGAACTTAAGTGGCCCAAAAAGTAACATAGAAATAGATTTAAAATAGGGCACACTAGGGTTTTTCAAACAAACAACTAGATTTAAGAAATTTTGCCTAGGGTTTAGCCAGGAAACAGGAGAAAAAAGACTGCAAAGGCACAAAAATAGGATGAAACCATGGAAAATTTTTACTTGTGCTAACAAAAACCACCAATTTGGTTAGAGGAAGAGGTCTTTGTGAGAATTTGGCAGGAGGTGAAAGTTCAAAGAAAATAGAGCAAACAGATGCATCTCTGGTTGTGCATTCCATAGAGGAACATGTTGAGGCATCAGGTTGGTTGCCTAACATGATTCATTACTTGAAGATAGGACAATGTCCTATAGGCCTAGATTCAGAAAAGAGAAGACATTATAGACTACAATCTATTGCCTGTGTGCTAATAGATGAGGTTGTTTTTAGAAAGGATCACAATGGTGTCCTTTTGAGATGTATTGATTTAGAAAAGATAGATGATGTCCTATTTGAATTTCATGATGGACCTTCTGGAGGTCACTTTTCTCCTAGGACTACTACTTTTAAAATCATGAGGGCTAGATACTATTGGCCATCCATCTTCAAGGATAGTCATGAGTATGTGAGAAAATGTATCAAATGTGCCATGTTTGCAGGAAAAGAAAGGCTTGCAGCTCTACCCCTTTAGCCAATTAGAACAGAACAACCTTTCATGACATGGGGCATAGACTTTATTGGTATGATTAATCCTCCATCTAGTGTAGGACACAAGTGGATAATCAATACAATAGATTATTTCACTAGATGGGAAAAGGCAGTTGCCTTGAAAGAATCAAATGAGAGTGTTGTCTTAGGTTTTTATGATGATATAATTCATAGATTTGGTACTCTAGACTCCATAATATCAGATAATGCATTGGCATTCACAGGCCTTAAAGTCTTAGAATGGGAAATAAAAAATGACATCTATCTGAATACAAGTTCAAATTACTACCCTCAAGGCAATGGTTTGGCAGAATCAACTAACAAGAACTTGATTAGGATAATCAAGAAAATTCTCCAAGACAACCAGAGAGATTGGCATACTAAGTTGAAGTCTACCTTATGGTTAGACAGGATCACCTTGAAGAAGATTATTGGGAATTATCCTTATGTATTTGTATATGGGAGAGAGGCTAAGTTATCCATTTCCACTGAATTGCCAACTTTGGACTTGGCCACTCAATATGTCCTATTTGAAGAAGGAGATCCCTTACAAATCAGGTATGCTCAGCTCATGGAGTTAGATGAACTTAGAGATAAATCCATGAAAGATATGGAGTTTTATCAAATACAAACAAAGAAAAGTTTTGATAGAAGAGCCAAGGCTAGAGACTTCAAAGTTGGAGATGTAGTCCTTAAGTGGGATGAATTTAGATCAAGGCCTGGCAGACATACAAAGTTTGATTCCTTTTGGGGTGGACCATTTGTTATTATAAAATGCAAAGGGCATAATGCTTTTCAGCTATCAACTCTGGGAGGAGATGCCTTTCCCATTTCAATTAATGGAATCCACCTAAAGCCTTGCTTTGAGGCTAATCCTTCCTTGTAAATCTCTATGAATATGTTTCTTGCTTTATTTCCTTGCTTTCTAGGTTAGTTTTCCTTGTTTTCCAAGAAGTGCCCATGCATAGTTCTATCCCTTTGGTCCCAGGTCTCTCTCTGTTAGGAAGTTTTTGTGTTCAAATGATGACTCCATGCCCAATGAATTGCTTAGGACCACTAGTTTCAATGTCTAGCAGACTGACATCTAGCAGAAATCACCAAAAATGTTGTCCAAAATTTCCTATCTATTCAATTTGGCCATAGGCTAGGATCCATATAGTATTTTAACCCTCTTGAACCTCTAGGAAATTTTCATGGCCTTGCGTCCTATCCTCTAGTCTCTACAATTGTTTAGCAATCTAGTTTGAAGCCCTTTTATTTGAAAATCTAGCCGTTATAGCAATAAACCCTCAAAACCCTTTGGCCTGTTCTATTTCACCATTACATTTTTCGGTCACTTAAGGGTTCTTTTTCCCATGTGCACTTTATAAGATTTACCTGGTTGCAAGATCTCTAAGAACCCATATAATATTCTTTTATATTTTTCAATCCTGTGATTACCCTTTGTTTGCGAGATCTCCTAGTTGGAAGGCTTATTCGATTTTTCATTCCGCGACTTGGCGATGGTCTCTTCATTCGAGTAATCTCTCAATGTAACTTGAGGTCACTAGTCCTTTTAGCGACTAAGTGATTATGTGTTCACAAGATCTCTTATTCTTGGTGGTTAAGTCCTTAACATCCAACAACCTAGCGAGGGGTTATCTTATTTCTAGCAGTCTCGACTGTAAGGTAGTTAAGATCCAAGCAAGATCAATAGCTATCATTATACCATTGGGTAGAGGTGATGCCTTTTTAAGTGTTTTGGTATAATGATGATCATTGATCCTCTTCTTTAGCTTAGCACTCTTGTCAAGTGGGTCCTACACCAGATAGATTCTGGGGGGGGGTAGTCAACAGCATGTAAATGAGTGACAAATGGTAGGGCTAGGCCCAGTTTATTAAAATCCTAAGCATCCTTGATTAACAAGGTTAATCTTTTGATATGATGATTGTCACATGTTTGTAAGACTTAATCTTCCCTTTTGCAATCATCTAACAACCATTGATCTTCATCCCAATGGAGCACTTTAGTTGTCAGTGTGTCCACTCCCACTTTATCTGAAGTGTTTGCCCCTGATTGGTCGAGGGTTTGTGAGGTGAAAGTTTGTCAGTGGGCCCAAGGTATTTGGCTTATAAGGTGAGTTAAAACCTAGATGAATCTCACAGTTGTCACTATACCATTGAAGTAAGATGCATGAAGTTTAAGGTTGTGGTATAATGACAACCGTCTGATGAGGATCTTAGGATGTCATGGGTCTAATGTGCTACGTGTTGCTGAGGTGTTCATTTTTTATTGGTTTTGACTAGTGATGTGGTGTTTGACTTTTTAGAAGGGTCTTGTGACTATTACAAAGGTGATCTAAGCTATTCATCTATTGGGAAATGATGATATCGATGGCCATGTTTTAAATTGCATCAGCTAGCCATTATTTTCCAAATTTAAATATATTTCTTGTTGGTTCGTTACTGTTGGTCGAATGCGAGGTTGAGGCTAGCTCATAATTTAAGTTCTCTAGATAGTTGTAGTTAGAAATGATGATGGAGGATCTAGTGGCCATCACTTGTTGATTTCTTAGGGTACCATGTCGATGTTCTTGCACTGAAGAAGCATTAAAGGTTGGTGCCACCTGTGGCCTTCTGTACTTCAAAAAACTCAAATATCTATAAGGATCAAATTTTAAGCATTCATGATAGACTCAATTCAGTAGAATCAAGGTCATGGTTATGGTGTGAGGTTTTCAACTTGCAGAGAGATGGTATGGACTTGCAAGGACTGATATCTGATCGGCCAGGATATTTTCAAAGATGCACTTATGACCAGAATTGACAAGGTTAGGGTTTGATTATTTTATGACAATTTATGTAACCCTAATTTGGTTTTGGCTCCTTCCAGTGTGCAAAGGGAGATGTATATAATGTTTTTGGAGCTTTTTGAAGCTTGGACTTTACATTTTGTAAAAAGACTTCTTCTTTCTTACGAGCTATCTATGGCATTTGTTCTACCCTCTGGCTATTATAGTTTGTAATCTTTCATTGGAATCTCAAATTCAATAGAGGCTATCCATGGCATCTATTCTCCCTTATAGTATTTCCCTTGTCTGTATTTCTCTTATTGAGTATAATATACTAGCCTTGTTAGAAAAATCTTGGATTTCCAGAGCCCTTCTTTCTTTCAGCTTATATGTGTACTATTGTGTTTTAACTGATTTGAATGAGTTTGTGGGTATACTTCAGCCCCCTGTCATTCTATCTCACTCCTGTGCCCTTTTGCTAAAGAGAATGTTTGCTTGTAGGTCATACTCTGTGTCTTTTGTTCAGAACCCTCTATGAACACTTATGGAAGCCTGTTTAGAAATATTGTGTCCTATTAGATCTGAGAGCTTTCATGCTAGTTTGGTCAGTATATTGTGTTCATTTCATTTCAGTGTATCACCTAGTAGGATAGTTTCCTTTCAATCATTTCCCTTTCATGCATTCCTTCTATCCCTTTTCCCTCAAGATTTTACTTTACTATCAAGAAGAAAATTAAGGTGATTATCCAAGATGAACTAGCCTAGAACCTAGAGGTCTCATCTTAGTTAGCATAGGTCCCACAACTTGGATATGATTCCCATGTTATACTAAGTTATCAAGACCAAGAGAGCTTGAAACAAGGTGTGAAAACTTAGTGTATAAAAATATGATGCATGGACATGATATCATGGGTGCAGAGGTTAACTGTAATTACCGATAGTTATATAGCAGCTTGTGTCAGCAGTGTTCCTGATAGAGTTACAGGAGGTGTTCTGTGTATGGTTGTCCATATAGTTGTCTTATGGGCATGCACCCTAGGATATATGTTGAAGACATGTTAGTGATGTTTTAGCTATAAACACATAGTTGAATGATGAATGCACATGAAGTTATGCAGTCGCTATTCACCTGTAGCATCTTCCTCTATTTGTTCAGAAGAGATGATATAGATTTTATTATTTCTTGAGTTGCACCTATCTTGAGGATATGCACCCTTGGATTTAAGCTTGGAGAAGTGTTATTGATGTTCGGTTAAGAGTGCATAAGTTAATTTAGCTTACAGAGAAAGTTCTAGTTGTTTTGGTAGAGGTGACAATGTGTGGCATGTGTCTACAATTATTTTATTAGACAGGTCTGAGAATGAGTTGCGTGCATAATAGACCTGATAGAATATTTGTTGGAGTTTATTATGGTTTCTCTAATATGATTTCAAGGTGGTTCTAATGGGCTGACTTTATTATATCATTTGGAGGAAATATATTTATAGGCAGTCATTTGTGATTTCTTGAGTGTGGTTCATGGTTGACTAAGCAGAGCAAAGAAGAGTGTGCAAAGTGTTGAACCATCAGAAGAATGTCTATGTGACCAAGTAGAGTATGTGTGCTATTCATTGGAACTGATACAGATAGCAAGTCAAACAACATTTCACAAAGATCCAGATATAGTGTGTATCTATTATTCAGAAGGTTGTAGCCTTCACCCATTTGAGTAGTGAGCTCTCAGACAATGCATCCTCTCCCCTAATAGGCTCTGACCCTTAACCAGGTCTACTATACTTAATATATTGTAAAGCTACTCCTAAGAAGTTAAAGGATCTTCTAGCAAGGATCATTATACACTAGTACAGAATATTAGTGGGTATCAGGTCCCACCAGGGTTTTTACCTATTTGGGTGTCCCCATAACCAAAATATTGGTGTTGTGTTCAAGTGTTCTTTCATTGTGTTTATGCTTTATGTCTAAGTATACTTAATTGGATAAAGAATTGAAACTTGTAGATAACTAATTCACCCCCCCTCTCAATTATCTCTTGGGACTATTCCTAACAATTGGTATCTAAGCCAAGTGCCTCAAAGAGAAATTTTAATAACTTGAGGCTGATCAGATGGCATAATTTAGGAAAAAAACTCCTAAGTTTGATGGAGAGAATTATCTTCATTGGAAGAACAAGATGGTGACCCATTTGCAGTGCATTGCTTTTGAAGTTTTTAATGTAACCATCCAAGAAGCCAAGATTCCTACATTAGAAGACCTTGCCAAAGATGATGCTGCTAATGCTCAAAAGGAATTGTTTCATTAGAATGCTATTGCTAAAGAAGACCTTATCAGGGCCCTATCTAATGGTGAATTTTCATAAGTAAAAAAGATGGATACAGCCCATAAAATTTGGAAGCACCTTAAAGAAATTTTTGAAGGAGACAAACAAGAAAAGGATGGGTGCAAAAAGACATGGAAGAAAATATACAATTCATTAGAGATGCTTCTTGAAGAAAAAATCATAGCTTACAATCATAGGATTAATGAAGCATTTTCTATAATCAGGAACAATGGTGGAGAGATTTCTGAGGAAGACATTATGGACAAGTTGAAAACTATTGTTACTCCATAATATGAGAGATAGATCAAAATCCTTGACGAGACCATGCAACTTACATCAAATTTCAAGAGAAAGACCTTGATTAACAAAATCTCAGCTTTTGAGATTTCAAGATTGAAGACAGAACCAAAGAGTGAGACAACTTTCAAAGCAACAGTTCATGGTAAGAAATATGCAAACACTTCTAGTAATTTTGATGATGGTGAAGAAGATAAAACACTAGATAATTTTATTGCTATAATTTCCAAAAGAGAAAAGAAAGGAAAAGGAAAATATGAAGGTCAATTACCATTTAAGTGTTTTTCATGTAATAAGATTGGTCACTTTGCATCTAAGTTTCCCACTAGAGTTAGAAAGTTCAAAAAGGATTATAAGCCTAAGTATTCTAAGGAATGCTACTATGCTAGAGATGGAGTCTCAGATGAAGAATCAGGTGAAGAAGAAATTGGATTCATTGCTATTGTAGACAAAACAAATATTAAGTTAGTTCCTAAAAATGAGAAAGTGAATCAAGAGCTAGCATTGATTTCCCAAGGAGATATAAGAATAGACTGGATTATAGACAGTGGTTGTTCACATCACATGATAGGTTATAAAGTTAGGTTTGTTCATTTGAAAAAATATAATGGTGGTATGGTTAGATTTGGAGACAACACTCCTAAAGCTATAGTTGGTAGAGGATCCATCCCTTTGGATGGAAAGAATAGTACTGATGATGTTCTTTATGTTGATGGTTTTAAACATAACCTTCTCAATGGTGGACAATTACTTGGTAAAGGCTATCATTTGGAGTTCAAAGATGACAAATGCATCATTAATAACAAAGATGGTTTTATGAATGCATTAGGCATGAAGACAAGAGGTAATGTTTTTCAACTCAATTCAGAAGAAAGTTGTTTGGTTGCTAAAGTTGATGACAGTTGGTTGTGGCATAAAAGACTATGTCATATCAATTTTGATAACATAGTAAATATAAGCAATGTTAAAGAAGTAAGAGATATACCTAGAATAGAAAATCTAGTTGATACTATATGCACTAAATCTTTGATAGGGAAGCATGTGAGAAATTCATTCAGGACAAAGCAGAATTTAGTAGAGAACAAGTTGGATCTGGTTCATATAGACCTATGTGGATCAACTCAAATAAGATCATACTATGGTGAAAGGTATTTTATTTTGTTTTTTGATGATTATACTAGGATGATGTGGGTTTCATTCTTAAAAGATAAGTCAGAAGCTTTTGATAATTTTAAAATATTCAAAGCTAACGTTGAGAATGAATCTGGATTAAAGATAAAATGTTTGAGATCAGATAGAGGAGGATAATTTACCTCTGACAGATTCCATGAGTACTGTGAAGAACATGGCATAAAGAGACTATTAAGTGAAATTAGAACAAATTAGTAGAATGGAATTTGAGAGAGAAGGAATAGGATCATTCTTGATATAGCATACACCATTATGATAAAAGGAAAAGTTGCACACACCTATTGGAGAGATGTGGTCAATACAATAGTCTATAGAATCAATAGAATTTAGTTAAGGCTTGGCATTGAAAAAACACTTTATGAGCTATGTTTTGGTAATGTTCCCACTATAAAATACTTCAGAATCTTTGGAAGCAAGTGCTACATCAAGAGGGATGAAGCAGTAGGAAATTATGATGCAAGAAGTGATGAAGGTATTTTTCTTGGTTACTCTACTAAAAGTAAAGCTTATAGATATTTCAATTTAAGATTGAAAAAGATCATTGAAAGTACTCATGTAAAGATTGATGAAAATTTTATGATTCAAAAAGGATATCATGATTACTCACCCATGATTCAAGAAGAACTTAGACCCTCCACTAGTGAGACACTTATTGAGGAAATGTTTGACAGTATTGATGTGTTGTTCAATGACCCTGAGACAAGTGAAGAAGGTACTCCTAAGGTTGATGAGTTAGAATCACCTAAAGTTCCAAATTTTACATCAAGAAATCATTCCAAGAAAGACATCATTGGAGATCAGAGCGACAAAGTCTTAACAAGATCACAAGCAAAGAACTCAGCTAGCAGTGATGCAGTATGTTTACTATCTCAGATTAAACCTTTAAGTGTTGAAGATGCTTGTAAGGATTCAGATTGGCATGATTCTATGAAAGAAGAACTTGATCAAATCATTAAGAATGACACTTGGGAACTTGTCCCAAGACCTAGTGATAAGAATGTGATTGGAACAAAGTGGATATTTAGAAACAAGATGAATGAAGATGGTACAATAGTAATAAATAAAGAAAGATTAGTATATAAGGGATATGCGGAAAGAGAAGGCATTGATTATTCAGACACATTTGTACCTGTGAGTAGATTAGAAGCTATTAAGTTGTTTTTAGCTTATGCTATAGTTAAAAACTTCAAATTTTATTAGATGGATGTCAAATCAGCATTCTTGAATGGAGACTTAAAAGAAGTATACATTGAGCAGCCTGAAGGGTTAACCTTAGCAGATAGACCTAATATGGTATGCAGATTGAAGAAGGCCCTCTATGAACTTAACCAAGCCCCTAGAGCATGGTATGAGAGACTAGATGAATACTTAACAAATATTGGACTCAAGAAAGGAGCAGTATATTGTAATCTATTCATTAGAGAGACATCTGAAGGTCTATTACTTGTAGCTATATTTGTTGATGACATTATCTTTGGAGGTAATGACAAAATTAGTTTTGAATTTGCCAAAGAAATGCAAAATGAGTTTGAGATGAGTACGATTGGTCCTATCAAGTAATTTTTGGGGTTAAATGTGCAGCAAGAAGAAAAAGGGATTTTCATTAATCAATCAAAGTATGTGAAGGAGATACTAAATAAATTCAAGATGGATGATTGCAAGCCAGTAGGAACCCCTTTGATTACTGGATGCAAGCTTACAAAGGAAGATGACTCACCAGTAGTTGATATAACATTGTATAAGTCTATGATTAGTAAACTCATTTATCTTACTCAGACTAGACCTGACATTTCCAATGCAGTTGGTATATTTGGAATATTTGTAGCAGAGCCTAAACAATGTTTTAATTAGATAAAGAATTGAAACTTGTAGATAACTAATTAAACCCCCCCTCTTAGTTATCTCTTGGGACTATTCCTAACACCAACTAGGTTGGGAATTTTGGAACACTACCCTTTAATGATGTAGATAAGCTATGCAAAGGAAAGAGTGATCTAGATAAAAAGAAACAACTCCATGTTTCTCAATGGTGACTGACTAGTTTGAAATAAGAAGGCTAGGAGTTTAACTCAACTTGAAACCTATGTTATTTATATATAATTGTAACAACTCCCTAGAAGAGTTTCTAGTTTGTTAGGTGACTTGGATGGGACAAATCAATCTGGGTAGTAAAATATTGATTTTTTGTGTAATGTAACCAGATATTCTTAACTGATTTATTTCTTTGTATGTTCTCTTCCCTAACAGAGTTGCTAGTTTGATAGAGCTTTTTCTTACAGGGACAAACTTGATAAATAGGTATACTTGATTCTCATATTTGTGAAATCTCAAGTTTGACAAGAAATAGTCTAATTGATGAGGATTGGATAAGATCCTCCTTCTTCTTTGATCTCCACAAGACTCAGGTAGGTACTTCCTTAGATAGATTACTATATTTGAAGTAAAATTCAAATGGTGGATTAGGTTCCTCACTGCTATGTTACTCTACTTCTCATTACTTCAATAAAAAACCACTCTATGAACATCTGAGAGAATCCTAATGTAGAGTATAACAAGGAAAACTTATAAATTCAATAACAAATAGCAGTGAAATAAGGATGTCAATCCTTCTTATTTTTATGAGTTTAACTCAAGGAAGGCTAACCTTTTGAATTCTCTCTTAAATGAATCAGTAATGTGAGCTATATCACTTGGACACAATCTTTGTAAAATATGTATGAACTTAGTAACAAAATGTATTGGAATTTTATGTTTTGTGTTTGATGATTGAAAGATAACTGAATAACAAAAAATCAAACCAGTGCCTAATCCTTGGGCGAAGAGTTGTGTTTTAATGTAAATCCATAGAAAAAATTCAAACAAAATACAGTAAGATGCCTTGCAAACTACATGCAATTTGAATATAATGCCTTACAAACTATCCTGTCACTCCTATATTGTTATCATGAAAATCCTAACAATTATGTTTACTCTTTGAAATTATTTATGAAACTTTTAATCCTTCCTTGAAAGAAATTCATAAACAATTAAACAAGTTTCCTTACAATTGGTATGTTTTTATATGCCTTACAAATAAAACCATACAAGAGTAGAACATAAAAGAAAAGAGAGAATAACAAAATAAGAGAGAAATTACAATGTGTTTTATTGAAAATTATCCTATTTCAATACATACAAAATTTGAAGCTTAGAAGCTTTGACAAAAAGGTGAGAAGTCTACTCTGCCGAAGTTGTATTCAATATTCATCTATCATCCTCTCAAAAATGAGGTTACAACTACCATTTATAGCTAAAAACCTCTTGGAATCCTTAATGAGTAAGGGTGCAACAAGATTTAGATGTTTTAGCCCTAAACCTAAAACAAAAAAGACAAAATTACAATTGGTGGAAGACAAAAAAATTTGGACCCATTTGACATATGATCCTTTTTGTTTGATAACTAACACCTTTTTCCAGAGATATTCTTGACTTCATTGATTTATTGAGAGATATGGTGACCTCCATTTAAGGATAATTTACACCATTCTTTATGAATAGTTATCATCCATGTGCTCATAGGTCATGTGTTAGGTACCAAGTGTCCTCTTTATTCCTCATACATTATGTCAAGGTCAACTGTTGTAGGATTTTTCTTCTTGGGCTTGGTCAATGTGTACCATGTAGCTACCTCCTCCTTTGTTGGCCACTAAAATTCTTCAATGCTCTGAAGTTGTGTTTCTTGCCTCTCCCACCTGGCATCAACTATCTACTGGACATTTGTAATAAATTTAATGAAATCCATCTTAGCTTTAAAATCTATATCAAGAATAACATTGACGGCCTCTTTCTTGGGCAAAAGAGAATCAAATTATGATCTCAATTTTTCCAAGTCTTTGATTGTGCCATCTTCAACCTTGATCTGAGGGATGAACCTATTGAAATTAGGTCCAAACATAACTACCCTCGCTTCAACTTGGTTAGCTTTACCTTTAAAGAAAGATAAAGTTACCCCTATCTTCTCAATCTCCTCCCCTACTTGCAAAAATTTCTCTGGGAGATCTATCCTTAGGGGTTGTACTACCACCAATATTTCAAACAAGTAGGTTCTAGCTGACCAAGTTCCATTGTAGGTATTCAATATAGAAACAAAATTGTTTACCTCAATTTGCAGTCCAAGAAATTTATTATATGCAGTATAAACCACATCTACCTTCTCTTTTAGAATTTCAATCCTATGCTACAAAATTTTTATTAGGGCTTGCAGTAAAACCTCATTCTACTATATATTTACTTTCTTTGTGGTTGTAGCAGCTTCTTCTCCACCTACACTTTGAGTTTTTATTGGTGCAGGTTGTTCAAGTGGTGGAGGTGCAATCACAAACATGTTTATTATTTTTTGTGTCAGATCATCCACCGTTTCTCCAATTCCTTTTCCTTTATGATATGCAATTCCCTATCCCTGACAAGGGCACTATAATCTTCAAATAGGTTATTAAACCTATCTAAGAGTTTCTTTGACTTATCCTCATTTAACCTAGCAAAATGGGTGAGCACTTGTGAAATCTCAAGGTCACCTATATTGTGGATTGACGATATTGTAATACCTAAAAATGTAGTGTTAAGGAATGGAAAGCAAGCTAAGCATTCAACCATACAAAACTAGATAACACTTATGCTAAGACCTACAAAATGGAAGGAAAACAACTCAAAAGTAATGCAAAACCTTCAAGAAAACCTCCAAGATGTAGAGGATTTGTCCAAAGATTGGATGTGTGCTCATAGACTATGCTTCAAGAGAGAAATGGGCATAATAACTTTGCTTCAATGGTGGATGAAAATGAAGGAGGAGAGCTTCTATTTTATAGAAAGGAGGGTGAAATGGATGGTCAAGATTAAGAGGCAAAAGGGGAAAGAACAATAGTGGAGATGCATCCAAGAGAGAGCACATGGATTGTTCTTTCTCAAATGCATAGCATTGTGACAAGTGTCATAATGAAGGAGGATGAGAGGAGAGGTCAAATACTTGAGGGATGTGTCCACTTTGGAAGGTGTGAGAGGGGAAAAGTGTGTAAGAGGTGTAAGAGGCTTTATGATTTTCCATTGGAGGATGTGGAGGTGTTGTCATGAGGGTTGACTTTGAGTTGGATTAGCATTTCTTAATCTTGGAGTATGATTGTGCACATGCTTAAGGGGTGATTTAGGCTTGGTTTAGAGGGTAAGTGGAGGATTAGGAGGATGTGATGGGAGGAGAGAGAATGAGTGGAGGGTTAGATTAGATAAGCATGGATTATTAGCTAATGGAGGAGACTTAGGATTTTTTAACATTAAATATTTTATTTAATTCCAAGTGGGAGGAAAAGGGGGTTTATGAATTAATTAATTTAGATAAATGTATCCATTTAAATTAATAGAAGAAGAGGGATTTAATTAATTATCAGACTATAGGTTTGTCATTTAGATAATTAATTGGACTATAGTTAATTAATTAAATTAATTAATAAGGGGATAACATAAATTAATTAAATAATAATATTTAATTAATAAAATGCCTTAGGAGAAGACTTAATAAAATTACTAAATGACGTAATCAAATTTAGGTGTCTACATTTTTCCCTTCTTCGACATAGTGTTAAAATAACATTGTTTCAAAGATGTTTTTAGCAATAAATAAATGACATGAAGAATGAAATTGGTTGTAGAGATGCCCTAGTTATGGGTCAGGATGGTTAGACTAGGTGATGCCCCCTTGAGAGGATGGTAGGGAAAGAAAAAGGGACCCGGGTGGTAGCTCAAAAGGACAAAGGATAGAGAAGGAAAAAGGCATGCGGTAGGCTAAGAAGGGGGATGAGTGAGAAAAGAAGATGTGAAAATGGTATTCAGGGATGAGATTGGATACAAGGAGAAGAAACGGGAGGGAAAAAAATGTTTGGGGGTGAAAATGGGGGCTCGGAGGGCCTTTATAAGGGTTGGAGGGGTCAAAATGAAGTCATTTGCACACTAGGAGCTTAGAAATTGTGACTTTGGAGCTCTGATAAGTGAGGACAAGATGGCACAAATATGGAGACCAATGCATCAGACTGACACTATGAGACATGTACGATGGAGTGGAGGACCAAATCTATAGGTAGGATCAAAAAACTTGGCTTTTCATTATGTTTTTTAGTCATTTATTATTTGTCAGTGTTGAAAAACTACATTCCTGCAGAGCATGCATTTGGTGGGAAAGCTCCTGCGTTGGCAGGATCGCGTTCCCGTAAAATGTGCTAGGGTGGGGAAAATGGGGATTCTAGGGGATTTTCACAAGAATGCAAAATTCATAGGATCTATCAAGGGACTACAATCTTGCAAGAGGGTCTTGTAGGATTGTGTTCTTGTGGGCTAAGGTCCAGATATCTAGGGAGGTGCATAGTACAGGTATATAGGGCACAAGGATATAGGGTTCAATGAGTCAACCACCTATCCTATAGGTACTACCAGAGGTAGATCCCTTGGATGGAGATTTTGATATGCAGCCTCCCTCAAGAGAGGTAGATAGGTAGTGATATGTTGCAGTTTTGATAGGAACACCACCATGTAGTGTTGAGAACTTATTTTGATATAGAAACAGAAGGGACTAACCACAGTTACTAGTAACTTGAGGTCATGTCACTAGCATTACATAGTACTCATGTGAAAAAGACATGCAAGGATTTCCCTAGCATCATGCATGCACCCCAAAGGACACATGGTGGAAATGATGCGAGGGAACCCATAAAAAATGACATTTTGAAGTGCAACAAGTAACCCAAAAGATCATAAGTGAAATGTGCAAGGGTCATGTCTAACTGACTCACAGGCAAAAAAAAAAAAAGATCACAAAAGACCATGCCCCAGAATAACACCTCCTATTGTAGTGCAACATGATATAAATGATCATGGTGGCCTTAATGGGAGTGGTCAACTAAGATCACAAAATCAACTAAAAAAAAGATGAAACACGCAAACTGAAACCAAAGTGATAAGACCAAAAGATGTCCTTTGCCAAAAGAGATCGACTAACTTTGGATGTTGTGATTAGGCTAGACATGGAGGAAGGATGCATCCTACAAGGACCTGGTTGATGGGTAGTGACTACTTTGGGAATTTTGATGGGCAAATGAACAACCTTTGGAGAATCATAGTGATGCAGGATACTTGCTGAGGGAACATTGTTGATATTGTGCCCATTGTGGGTCACGTGCTTTATGATCAAAAGGTACTACTGGGAGAGACCAAGATGATATGTACAACATGGGGAGACTATATACAATGAATATTTATAGCATTGCAAGAAGTAGGATAGTGAATCTCGTGTGCTAGCGTTATGGGAATGACACCTTGGGAACAAGGGATGGGTGAAACAAAATGAAAAGTGGTGAATGGATTTGGATGGGTTTGGAACAAGATTTTGATAGATAATGATATGGTCCACTATTTATGGCACCTATTTACTAGGTTTTCACCAACATACTTGTTCAAGGCACTTGAATTGCCAAGTTTTCACCATTGGAGGGTGTTTTTCTCTTTTCTTTTTCTTCATATTTTGATTTTTTTTATTTCATCAAGGTGCCTATTTACCAAGTTTTCACTAGGATGATGATTTTTTTTTCAGGACATTTTATAATGTTTGAAAGATTTTTTTCAGGACTTTTATTTATTTTTATGATTTTTTTCAGGATCATATTCTGATTTTTAGGATTTTTTCAAGATCATATTTCATGGTTCAAGCATAGAATTGCTTTAGATGTATGATATTAATAGGATCATGAAGAGGCTCCCCTTTAGATGTAGATAATTGATAAGATTCATAACTGAAGGAAGCTATCATCATGTAGGGACCTAACTAGGTGGGCTCAAACTTCCCTTTCTTTTCACAGTTTGCTTGTACTTTCTGATTCTCTTTCATGACTAGGTCTCCCACTTGGAACTATCAAGGGTGTACCTTTTTATTAAATCTCCTCTTTAGATGATTTTAGTACATGATCAAGTGATCATAGGCCTATTACCTCTCTAAATATAGTAAGTCCAGTGGTGTAAGGTGAGCCACATGGTAGTCTTCATCTGTGATGTAGTTCTTCATGGACACGTGCAGTGAAGGGATTTTGACCTCAATTGGCAGAACAACTTCACCACCATATACCAGAGAGTATGGAGTGGTTCTTGTGGGGGTATGAAATGAGGTGCGATAGTCCCAAAGGTACCAGAATCATTGATAACTTTTTGTAGGATTTTGAGGATGGTTTTGTTAGTTGCCTTAGCCTAGCCATTCCCTAGTGGAAAATATGGGCTAGAAAAGTGTTGGTGGATATGGAACTAGTCATAGAGCTCTGTGATATGGTGATATGCTGGTTTTCAAATGGAGATTCATGATCTATGAAGATGGTGGAGGGAATGCCAAAATGGAAAATGATGTGGTAGAGGATGAATTTGGAGATCTAGACACCAGTAGTTAAGTTGAGAGGAATTGCTTCTACCCACTTTGTAAAATATTAAGTGGTTGTAATTATATACTTGTGTCCATTAGAAGAATGAGGGTGGATCATGCCAACAAGGTCAAACCCCCAACATGGAAAGTACCATGGAGGTGCAATGGATTGTAAGTCATGTGATGGTGCATGGATCAAATTGGCATGTTGTTGGGACTATAGGCACTTCTTCATGAACTCACAGACATCATGCTCCATGGTCAGCCAATAATACCCAACTCTAAGTAGCTACTTTGTAAGGACAATGTCACTTGTGTGGGCACAACAAATACCAATGTGAACATCTTGTAAAGCCATGATGACCTCGTTTGAGTCTAAACATCAGGAGAGGATGTTATGATACCCATGATGATATAGGGTGTTGGATACAAGGGTGTAGTGGGATGCTCTGTGAATAAGGTTCTGGCATTAGGTGTTTGTGAGGTGAGGACATATGATACCATTCTTTAGATAAGTGTGAATGTCATGGTACCATGGGGACTGGGGACCAACCAAGACACATACCATATCAAAGTCAGTGTTCTCATAAGTGGGTGTGTGTAGCTGCTTGACTAGAAACTCATATTGTGTAGTGTCATAGGGGATTTCCAATAGTGATCTAATGGTGGCCAAGCATTTCCTGCCTTATTCTAAAGTCTTGGCACTTGTGTGAACTATATGATGATAAAATGTTCTTTGATTTTATATACAAGCTCTTTGTAGGGTAATAGCTTGTTGTGTTTTGTTTGATACTCATCAAGGACTTGCTTGATGATTAATTGGGAATCTCTGAATAGTTTTAGTTCTATGATATTCTAGTGTATGGTCATTCTGAGACCTTCCACGAGACCTTCATATTCTGAAATGTTGTTTGTGCACATGAATCCTAGCTTGAAGGATTTTGGGATGTAGTCTCCTTGATGGGTCACAAACAGTATGCCTACCCCTGATCCATGTGATGTATATGAGCTGTCAAAATATAATTTTCACTAGGGTTGTTCTTTGACAATACAAAGATGCTCATCTAGGAATTCCATTTCAAGAGGGTATGCATTGACCAAGGGAGCTTCTGCAAGCTAATCAACAATAACTTGTCCCTTGATTGCTTTTTGGTCAACATACTAGATGTTGAATTCACTAAGAATCATTACCCATTTCACCATTTTCCCTATTAGTGTGGCCTTTGAGAGTAGGTATTTGAGTAGGTTGACCTTGGAGATTAGGTTTACTATGTGACTGAGCATGTAGTGGTGGAGTTTCTGAGTGGTAAAGACCACTTCCAAGGATGATTTTTCCATTGGAGAATAGTTTAGCTCATATCCAACCAGTGTATGACTGATGTAGTAAATAGCCCTTTCTTTTCCATCATCATCTAGCTATACTAAGAGTGCCCCCAATGCTATAGTAGTTGCAGATATGTACAAAATGAGGGGCCTTCCTAGTGTTGGTGGAAAAAGAATAGGTGTGTTTGCCAAATATTCCTTGAGTTTTTTGATGCTACGCTGATAGATGGGGTCCCACTTGAAGGAGGTATCCTTTCTCAATAGGTGTGTAAATGGATGACATTTATTTTCTAGTTGGGAGAGGAATCATCGAACTAATTGCATCTTTCCTTGTAGGCTCCTTAATTGTCTAAGAGTTCTAGGGGGAGGCATCTCTATAATGTCTTTCACCTTTTTGGGATTAATTTCTATGCCATGCCTGGATACAATGAACCCTAGAAGTTTTCTGGATGTAACACTAAAAACACATTTCTTTGGATTCAATCTCAAACCATAATTGTGCAGTTGGTCGAACACATCCTCGAGGATGTCAAGGCATCTACATCATGTTTTGCATTTTGCTAGAATGTCATCTACATAGTTCTTAAGGATCTTATGAATCATGTCATGAAAAATTGTGGTCATCACTCTTTGATAGGTACCTCTTGCATTTTTAAGTCCGAATGGCATCATGTTATAACAAAATGTACCCCAAGACTTAGTGAATGTTGTGTTGTGTTGATCTGCTTTAGCTATTCTAATCTAATTATACCCTGAGAAACAATCCATAAGTGATAGTATCTCATGACCTACAGTGAGATCTACGATCATATCAACTTTAGGGAGTGGGAAATCATCCTTTAGACATGCCTTGTTGAGATCTCTGAAGTTAGTTTAGATGTGTATTTCACCTAAAGGTTTGACAAAGGGAACCATGTTAGAGATCTAGTTTGAATAATCAATGGCTATGATGATCTTAGCTTGGAGAAGCTTTTTGAGTTTTTCTTTTACTAACAAGGCCAATTTTGGGTGCATTCTTCTCAACTTTTGGTTGACTGGTTTAGAATCAGAATCGATCGCTAGGTGATGGACAACAAGATTTGGGTCTAGTCTAGGCATGTGGGCATACAACCACACAAAATTGATGATTGATTCCCAAAGAAGAGCCAAAAGGGCATCCTCTTCTCCCTTAGTTAATGATGCAGAAATGTAGGTGATCCTTGGAATTTCTTCTATGCCCAAATTGACCGGCTTGGTTTCCTCGATGACTATAGGTGACTGCTCCGGTCAATAATCTTGGATGGGAGGAAGAGGAAAGTCTCCATCCTCTAGCACCTTAGAGAGGTTTTCACTATTAGATATGCCCTTTATTTTTACTATTTTTCAATCAGGATGCACCCCAGAGGGGTTTTTGCATAAGGATTCTTTATTTTCTTTTTTATCTTTATTTTTGCAGCTGGAGACTTCCTCTTCCCCAAAGTATCCTTTTGGGTTGATCTAATAGACTTCGGTCGATTCCTACCCCCAATCTAATTGTTGATCTATGGCACCCATGCATCTTAGGACCACTTCCTCACTTCAAAACTCATTGATCTGTACTATGCTCAGATGGTCCCAGTCTATGAGGTCAGGATGAATGAGTGGGAGGTCAATGAAGTTGATGGTGAGTTGGAAAAGGAAAGAATTTCATAGGAAGGTTTCCTCATCAAAGATATCATTGTAGGACCATTTTTCTTCCTCCTTCGGAATGTCTTCGACTTCCATGAGTTCATCTTGGATTCTTAGAAAGGTTATGTTGGATGAACTGGTGCCCCTAGTCATGGCATCGGGTCCTTGTATGTGTAGGCAAGGGGGATCAAAGTTGAGGCCTCAAGTCTCTAGATTTTTAGAGACCTCCATGGGGTCTTTCATTCTAGTTTCATTGGGTCCTAGACTAGCTCCTTGATAATCCCATTGTTTGGTAGCACATTTGTGTGGTATAGGATATTTTTCTTTGAAGTATCTGAGGAACTTAGTATCAAAAGGTGGAGGATCCTTGTACAACCATTGATTGATATCTAGTGCTAAATCTTGGCAATTCAAAATTCCATTATAGACAAAGGAGGATGAGACCATGGTTTTGATTTTGGGACCTTCCTGAGGAGCCTTAGTTTGATGACAGGGCCATCCTTATGTGTGGATCTAGGGGAAGAGCCCCTACTACAAAAGCATTAGTGAGACTATATTCTTCGTAGCCTTTGTTGTTGATCTTGATGTAGGAAAGAGTGGAGGTGAGGATTTTTTCTGGATCACAATGGGATCGGGAAGAGCTAGTGATGGAAGGGCCGATGTCAATTCTGAGATAGTGAGTGGAGTGGGGAAATGAGGCTTCAATTTCATGATAGTATGCAAAAGGTTGGGGATCTACATGGATGGTGATTTTAGTTCCTTGGTGTGGGAATTTGATCCACTGATGATAGGTGGAAGGGACTACTCAGAAGGAGTGGATCCATGGATGACCTAGGAGGATGTTGTAAGGGAGGTCAAGATCAACAATGTGGCATATCATGTCCTAAGTGACAGGACCAATCTTGATTGGTAAAAAAATACTACCTTTAGAGGTACATTCTAGATTATCATAGGCCTTGATGGTGATCACCTCATGGGAGCTGTCTACTTTTGTGAGGCCAATCTACTAAAAAAAATTTAACATACAAAGATTTAGGGCCAAACCATTATCTATCATGACCCATTTGATGGCTAAGTCATTGATCATGATGGCGATGTGGAGTGGGAGATTATTATCTAGCTCAATAGTTGGCATGTTGGATGGCTGGAAAGAGAGGGTGGATGGTGTGGATAGGTGCCTAACAATGGTCTTGAATTGGATGGCATTGATGTTTGTAGGGACATGGCCTCTTAGAGGGCTTTATTGAGGACTTGCTAATGGAGGGGTGATGTGTGAAGTCAAGGATGGAGATTTATGCAGGGGTGTTCCCAAGGTGTTCCAGGAGATTATATTATGCACTGGGGATGGTTGTAGTACTAGCACTGATGATAGATATCTAGCCTCTATGGGTAGTTACGGCACATTGATTGTCAACACCTCAGACATGGATCATGTTCATAGTAGGATCGACCTGGGAGATACAACCAACAAATTTGTCATAGTTGATGTAGGCAGTGGTATAATCTTCCCCATCACCATGCCCACCTTGTTTACCCTTATCTTGGTCTATGGGAGGGTTAGTATTAACTTGGATTTTTTTGGTATTCTATTTAGGAAACACATTTTGGTAGATTTGTAGGTTGGCATTGGGTGACATTTGGGGAGGAGCATCGATTGTGATCTCCTTTTTGTCTATAAGGTCATAGACATAGTTCTTGAGCTTCATGCATTTAGCAGTAGTGTGTCCCTTAACATAGTCATATTCATAGTACTCACTATCCTTGTACTAGGCTAGCTTGGGCATTGAGTCATCAAAGGGTTGGGTTTGTGGATACACAACCAGGTCGACACTTACCATCTTGTGAAAAATAGTGCCCAGAGGCTCTCCAAAGGGGGTAAACATGTGTTTTGGGTCATTTTGAACATGGAGCTTATTTCATCCTTGAGTAATAGATATAGCATTAGTTTGATTAGCAGGAGGCTGACAGGGTGGCTATTGGTAGACAAGCACTGGTTGTTGACACACAGATGCTTGTTGTTGATACACAAGTGTTTGCAATTGATATGCTAGAGGAGGGGGATTAGGAATGACAACCACAACTTGGACATTCCTAGTGTCTATGGCTTCATCAATGACCATGTTCTTATTCTTGTTCTAGTATCAAGTACGGTCATTGTTAGGTCTATTGTGAGAACTCTCCTTGTAATGTTTGATGTTTCCATCATCCAAAAGAGCTCGCTTGATATCCATTCCTTTGCCCTTGATCTCTTGATATGCCTGAATGCAGTTCATCTTCATAAAATGGGTTAACTTTGGATGTAGATTATCAATGAATACCTTGGCAAGGTATTTTTCTAGCAGTTGGTATGACAATCTTGTGGTGAGGTTTTTCCATCTTTGCAAGTAGTCAGCTAGAATTTCACCCCCCTTTTTTTTGGTATTGCACAGGTCCAATAAGGTGATCTCATTCTCAATGTTGTGTGCATATTGGGCTACAATTTTTTTTGAAAGCTCTCAAAATGTGGAAATAGACCCATACGGTATTTTGTAGAACCATTCGAGGATAGGCCCTCCAAAACTTTTGGGAAAAAGTCACATGAGAAATATGTTGTTAAATGCCACCTCCTAGCATGCCATGTAGAACTCTTTGACATGGTTTATTGGATCACCCTTCCCTTGATATTTGTTGAACTTTGGTGTTTCAAAATGCTTAGGGAAGGGGATCACTATGATTGATCTATCAAACAAATATGAAAAAACCTCATTGAACTTGAATGTCTTAGTCTCAATACCAATCTTAAGCTCTTTGATGGCATTTCTCATTTCTTCCCATTCTGATTTGGTAGGTGTTGGAGTGGGTAGTCCCATTGAGAATGGATCAAATGGTGCAGGTGAATATGGGGGGATATGTGGAGGATATGGTGAGCTAGGGTGTAGGGATTATTTGACTGAAAAGGCCATCTAGAATGGGTTCTGGCTGGCCTGCTGAGGGATGTATTGTTTTTGTAAGGTGGGTGCATGTTGAGGTAGGGCTTGTGGCTGTGGGATGAGAGGATTGGGTTGTGATGTTGGGAAGTATTATTGTTGTGGGGGAGTTTGATAGAATGGTTGTGGTTGGTTTTGGTGATGCGCTTGACTAATATATGATGGGTGCATACCCACATTGCTGAGAGTGGGAATGGTGGCTTGGGTGTCCACTATGGGATGTTGCATATGGGAGTTAGTGGGATGCATAACATTGAGTTGCTATGATTGTGGAGGATTGGTTTGCTGAGTGATGGATGGCATAGACAAATAGTTGGTAAATGCAGGTGGAGGTGTGGAAAATGATGATGAGGCTGATTGTTGTACTTCTTATGGGATGGTTTGTTGTTGAGGGGATTTTTGGTAAATTTGGCCATGTTTGGGTATGCCCATGGCATTAATTTGTGCTTGGTTGAGGCCCTAGGTGGCGCTGATTCCTGGTAGGGGTTGCAATGTAGAGTTAGCCACAAATGTGGGGGCTAATATGGGGGTTTGCAGTGCAGGTGGAGGATTGTGGGATGGCATGTGTGGCATTCATGTTCTGAAGGTGACTTGTTGGGTCTACATGCTAGTAGAAAATGTGAGAGGTGCTTGCATAGATTGAGATTGTGGGGTGGATGTAGGTGGGGTGGTTTGTGTGATTCCTTGCAAAAAAGGTTTTGATGTAGTGAGAGATAGCATTACTTGAGTAGATGCTTGGGTGGATGCTTGTGCTTGAGTAGCTATTGGTGAGGAGGAAAGGGGTGGTACACCCATAATGGAAAGTGGTGTGGTTGTGGGGATCACTGCACCAGGTTGCAAGAGATGTGGGATGGGTGACACTGTATGGGATAGTTTCATGGTCAGATCATGGACTTGCTAGATGACAAATGAATCAACATTGGGGGAGATGTGGAAGGGGTTTTTGGGGTCAAAAGAGTGTAATTGTGGTGGAATGGGAGTACCCTCCTGCATATAGTTTGCCAAGATGGCCAAATGATTTTGTGCAATAATCATGGTTACCATTTGCGCATGTCCTAAGAGGCACATGAAAGCCTCCATGGAGTTAGTAGTGGGTGTCTTGCTGGGATCCTCCCATACATTCTAAATTATTATTGTCAGAGGGTCATACATTACCATTTCACATGTGGAATCATTTGGGTCTGTCGAAGTAGTGGCCTGGTTGGAATCCATCCCTTTTATTTCCTTTGACCGTGTCATAGTAGGCATGAAAATGAAAGGTCCTAAGATAAGGGAGAATGTAGATGTATTAGAATGATGCTAAGGATGGGGATTGATGACAACCTAAATGTAGAATGGTGGGTGATGAAAGATCTTGATGGTGGGGTTCCTAAGGGATTGTGATGAGCTACCTTTCTTGATGTGGGATCAAAATATGCAGGCTTGTGGTCCTCAAATAGACTTGTGATCTTCAAAAAATAGGATCCTTACTAACATGAACCAATCTCTAGATAGAGATGATGAGGTCCACAAGAGAAAGTACTAGCTACCCTAGACAATGCTTAGTCAAAAGGTGTGGCTAAGATTTTAATTCTAAGGATGAAGTTGAGAAAACTCAAGGTGAGTCCTTAGATGTGCTGGGGATTTTGGATGATGGTTCTTAGGTTTTGGATAAGAATTGATGCTAGATGAGAGTACCTAAAAGGATGATGCAAATGTTCCTATGGGACTATCTAAAATGAAAGGATGCTGAGACAACTTCACAATTTTAAAAAAGGAGGAGATTGTGCCTACTAGTCTTCACTTTCTAATCTGACAAAGCAATGATTAACTTGGATCTGAAAGGAAAACTATTTAATTCTTGCATTGTACTGAATGTTATCCAATCGGGTTTGGTACTTTCCCTCTTCACGAGCTATAGTAACAATATGATGGCAATCTCTAAGCTTTCTTTCTGTAACTTTCTTCTCTTGATATGCACATGGGATGGGTAACTTAGCTTTCTTATGCTTCACAGTTTGGGTCATAGGTCAACAAAAGTAACTATTTTTAGGACACTAGATTGGATCAAGCTAGGAAGTGACTATGGTAAGTATACCTTGGCTTGGTTTTGAACAAGAACTTGACTTTCAGGATAGTTTGACAAATAGTCCCACAAGAGGCAAAGCAACCTTGTGGGATAATAGGCAGATGATCTCTCTTGGAAAAAGAACTTTGTAAATTCCAATTTTATGTATGTTCAATAGATGTTTTCACTAGGTCTGACCACTTTCAAGAACATTTACAAGTAGTTCCTACCTATAAGACAGGCTAGTATCACAATCTTTGCCCATAACCTGATATCCCTAAAAGGGAATACATATGGTGAGTGATCTTTAGACAACTAAGGAAACCACTTGGGTTAGTCCTTGCAAAAATATTATCATACTTTCAGGATTAGATCATGTGACTTTTGATTAATGGCTTCTAGTAAGGTCTGTGGCATCCCCCCAATTAGTTTGTACATGCATGACTCACTTAAGAGCCTAGTTGACCATGCCAAAATCATAGGGATATTCACCTACCTCAGGCTACCATCAACATGCCTCACCTTAGCTTGTGGGGATAAGGCAAGAGTTTGCTCAGTGCCTTGTTTATATACCAGTCAGGGAATTACCAATTTGAGGTCATTCTCTAAAGGGGAAGTGCTTCTCTCTAGATAGGCCTTACTAGAAGTTTCATCAATCAATCTTGATCTTTCTCCTCACCTAAGATCTATGAATGCAAGGGGAGAGGATACAGATACAAGTAGATTGCTTTCACATCACTTACTTTAACAAGGTTTATGCAAAAATTAAAAATCTCTAAGGAAGTGTTGAAAAACACTCCTTCAAACATGCCAAGAAGTATTCATTCCAAATTGAACCTAGTTTAGACTAAGTGTTTTCTATCCTAGAACATCAAACAATGATGTTTAGCATGCAAAGTTCTTTTTTGAAATGTAAATGACAATGCTTGAAAAATAGAGATTGCTTTGCACAAACAATGGAAGTGTTAATCCTCTTAGCATTCAAGATTGTATTTGATCAATTTTAAGCACCAAACGAAGTGTTCATCACATTGATTCTTTATCCCTTATGCATTCAAGATTGAATTTTGTTGATTTTAAGCACCAAAAAGAAGTGTTATGTTTTCCTTGTTGAATTTTAACCCTTGTTTATTTCAAACCTAAATTGAAAAGATGAAGTGTTGTTTGGCATACACTATTCTTTTTAAAGCACTGAAAAAAAATTGAGCTAATTTTTTTAAAAAAATTTAACTCGCATTCCCACAAAGACCTACAGTAGAAAATCATGTTCTCACAAGAGCTGTACAGGTGTTCCCATGGATTGTCAGAGAAATTGAAATGATAGAAAATAAATAAAGACATAATCTCAATACTTGCAGCCACATTCCCACAAGTCAATTGTCAATCCCACATTATGGCAATGAAGGCAAGAAACTAAGAAAACTGATAGGGTTGTATGACTTACAGATGTTTAACAATCAATCCCTCCTGGTCAAACCACATTCTCGCAAGTCAATTATTAATGTCGTGCTGTGGGAATGAAGGCAAAAAAATAAAAAGAAAACAGTGAATGCCTTACGGCTTACAAATCATACACCGGCAATCCCACCTGGTCAATGTGCATTCCCACATTGTGGGAATATGATCCCCCAAAAAGGGTATAGTCAAAACACTGGCAGAGTCAGGACAGAGAGAAGAAAAAGATAGAAAAATAAAAGTTTCATTGTGGGAATGTGTTCCTGCAAATCTGTACAAGTGTTCCTGCATCTATACAAGCATTCTCATGGAGAAGACAATGTTCCCATGTCCGTACAAGCATTCTTGCAAAATTGAGAATTTTTGAAAGTTTGTGCTGTGTAAAATCCAAAGGTGGGAATGCATGCACAAATGTCTCCTCTACAGCCCTGAACCTACAAAACACCCAAAAACACCTTGTAGAGAACTTAAACAATAAAAAACATTAGTACTTGGGTTAGTTTTGCAAAGAAAAAAGGATGAAAAGATGAACAAGAATGACCCTAGAAGTGTGTCCCACTGGGTGTGCCAAAATGTAATACCTAAAAATGTAGTGTTAAGGAATAGAAAGCAAGCTAAGCATTCAAAAATAGAAAACTAGATAACACTTATGCTAAGACCTACAAAATGGAAGGAAAACAACTCAAAAGTAATGCAAAACCTTCAAGCAAACCTCAAATATGTAGAGGATTTGTCCAAAGATTGGATGTGTGCTCATAGACTATGCTTCAAGCTTCAAGAGAGAAATGGGCATAATAACTTTGCTTCAATGGTGAATGAAAATGAAGGAGGAGAGCTTCTCTTTTATATAAAGGAGGGTGAAATGGATGGTCAAGATTAAGAGGCAAAAGGAGAAAGAACAACGGTGGAGATGCATCCAAGATAGAGCACATGGATTCTGCTTTCTCAAATGCATAGCATTGTGACAAGTGTCACAATGAGGGAGGATGAGAGGATAGGTCAAATGCTTGAGGGATGTGTCCACTTTGGAAGGTGTGAGAGGGGACAAGTGTGTAAGAGGTGTAAGAGGCTTTATGATTTTCCATTGGAGGATGTGGAGGTGTTGTCATGAGGGTTGACTTTGAGTTGGATTAGCATTTCTTAATCTTGGAGTATGATTGTGCACATGCTTAAGGGGTGATTTAGGCTTGGTTTAGAGGGTAAGTGGAGGATTAGGAGGATGTGATGGGAGGAGAGAGAATGAGTGGAGGGTTAGATTAGATAAGCATGGATTATTAGCTAATGGAGGAGACTTAGGATTTTTTAACAATAAATATTTTATTTCATTCCAAGTGGGAGGAAAAGGGGGTTTATGAATTAATTTGTTTAGATAAATGTATCCATTTAAATTAATAGAAGAATAGGGATTTAATTAATTATCAGACTATAGGTTTGTCATTTAGATAATTAATTGGACTATAGTTAATTAATTAAATTAATTAACAAGGGGATGACATAAATTAATTAAATATTAATATTTAATTAATAAAATGCCTTAGGAGAAGACTAAATAAAATTACTAAATGATGTAATCAAATTTAGGTTTCTACACATATAATCTTGTCTCCCTCCATCTTCTCTTGTATATTCAAAAGAGAAGGCTTCTGATCCTTAGGATATAGGCTCCACATAGCTAATGCTTGGTTCCTTGGGCTATACCCAAATCCTTTTATTATATCCCCAACTTGAGTCTCTGAAGACAAATTTATATCTAGTTTCCTTCTGATTTGATCTATTATGAAGGTAGAGGGAAGATCCTAGCTAGGCACAAGTAGCATATTGCTTGCCTTTACCAACCTCCTGGAATTTTCAGGGGTGATTGTTTCTAACTCTAGATCATAGTCTTTTAAAGCTTGAATGGCTTCATGTGGCATTTGGCCTTCTTTTGTTATTTTAACACTAGAAACAACCTTCTGTTGCTTATGCCATAAGAGGATATTCTTAAATTCATCATTTTTTATGAAATCATCATCTTTGAAGAAAGCTTCTTAATAAAGCAATCTTTCATCTTGACACAAAGTGAGCGACAACTTAATTTCTTCTACAACTTCCTTTTGTTTTCTCTTCTCTTCTCTAATGCTTTTGCTTAACTGATGATCATAGGCCCTTGTGCCAATAATTAGAGGTCCCACTTTATCTTTTTTCTTCTCAATTGTTCTTACTTGGGAAGGCTCTCTTGTTTGCAATTTTTTCCTTTTGAGAGGAGGCTCATTGGTTTCCTGAGAACTTGGAAGTTCTGTTAAATCCACAACTACATTCTCATTCACTTCTTGCTTAGTTGTAGTTGACTGTTCCATAACATGAAGGTTGTGTAATGAGTAACCATCATCACTATCTTCTTCATACTTTGAAGAAAATGTTTTCCCTTTTCCCTCTCCTTATAATCAATTAATCCCTCTAGTGAATTGACCAATGCATTGTAATTGGCCATGAATTGATCTAACCTCTGTAAATAAGGCAATGTAGGGAAAAAACCTCCAAAATGAATTCCCTTTTTCTTCAATTGTTTCTTTAATGACAACAAATCTTGGAATTATTCTACCCTTCTTTGTATCTCATCTTCCTTTAGGATATTCCTTATAAGATCCTCTTCAAGACATTCCTCAAATCTATTATTGATGGGAAAGGTGGGAGTATAGAATTTTCTTGCAATAACAATAAAATTCTCAGTGTTTACATATCTATATAAGGGAACACTCATTCTGAAGTGGCCTAACCAATCATTTACTTTATTCAATGCATTCTTCCCAATTGTGAAATTGTGGACTTTGAAATGCATTGGGGTAGAAGTACCCTTCCTATGTGGAGCCAAATATTCTTTGTCAGTTAGTGTGAGCTAGAAAATAAACTCTAGCACTACAATCCTAGGTGGTACATAAAATGGAAGAATATGAGGTGGCTGAGGGAAACCCTAAAATCTGATCATTGTGAAGGCTTTCTCATAATAGAAATCACCCCAGTTGTGATTTCATGTCCACTTGTCAACAAATTGACAAGGTCTTAATAATTGTAGAGCTTTGGCTGGTAGCCTAGACAGATTTACTCCTAGGATAAACATTATTGGCTGCACTATCTAGTTCTAAAAAGCACAAATATTATTCTCTCTGGAGGTAAAATTCCATGTCCTTACCCAAAATTGGACTAGGTTGGGCTCTCCATTCCACATCATCCTAGGATGGATATACGATTGATCCATAATGTTATAATTGTGAAATAAGATAAGATGCATTAACAAAGAGTAATGCATAAGCCTAGGAGATGGCTCCTTCTTTTGAATAGATTCAAAACCTTCACACATTCTATTTATGACATATCCTATGTAATCATACCTTGTACTTACATAGGGACTCTACAAATCTAGTACCAATGTCACCATGTCTGAGGAAATTCTTTCAGTACCACCATCAATTCCCAATACTCTGGATAATCCATATGCAATGTAATTGATGTAGAAACTCAAGTATTTGTAAAAGTATGGGGCAGTCCTAGGTGTTGTTGCAATATAGTTTTTATTAGCCTTAGGGACATGATTCTAGATTTCTCTTGAATCTAGGGTTGACTCCCTAATGTATCAATTCGCTTTGGCCTGCCAATTAATATCAATAGCAATTGGGACAAATATACAAAAATATTTGATGAATGAATTTCTATCCAGTGTCACCAAGGCTGAGCCATCATCTTTTCTTATTGTCTTTGATAGGGGGACATACCTATTGACCAATTCTATCAATAAGTCTATATCCAGGAAAACATCTGGTACTATCAACTTAGCTAACCTTGAGGTCAAAGGGTTTGAGACTAGTAGTGGACTTTCACAATTCTTATAAAAATATCTAAATATACACATCCCAGAAACATCATATGTTTTTGGATCCCTACACATTGCTAGGCTATAAACAAAAATTTCATCACTGACCTTTTTGTTTTGCGTAGACTCAGGGAGAAAAGAGAGGAATTCATCTAATTAACTCTCTTTTCCCTTTTCATCACCTTTGTCCTTGGTTCCCTTTCTTGTAGAATTTCTTCTCATGGTTGTCCGACTCATACTAACTGGTTGATAAAAATCCTTGTAGAAATTCTAAACTCTTGAATTCTTGGAACACTGAAAACTCAGAAAATCTCATAATTTTCTCACCCAGGCTCTTTGAATGCTTTAGTGAATTTAGAATGAATAATGGTTAGCTATATTTATTGTGAAGAATGGAATCCATTAGACTATTTGAGACTAAAGCTCTTTAATTCATTTCATTTATGTTATTACTTGGCATGCTCTGAACTTAATTCACTAGCCAAGAGCCGAGAGCTGAGACAATGATAGGTAATCAAAATTTGATTTTTGGTGACCTAGCAACCACATAGCTCCCCATAGTCACTGAAAGAATTGACACTTTTTTATTATTTTCAGAGATCAAGTGACCAAAGAAAAATTCCCAGTCACTGACTAATTTAATCCTTTTAAATTTATCTCAAGACCCAGCAACTATAGGAAGAAATCATAGTCGTTGAATATTTTAACTTCTCACGACATTATCTATTGGCATTAAGTATGTTTGTCATTAGTGACAACACTTATTCAGATTCTATGTTCTTATCAAGCTTTGTAGTGTTTACTGAGCAATCCAAGTAGACCGAGCTTCGCAGTGCTTACCGAGTTATCATTACCGAGTGATGAGATGAGTAGTGTTTACCGAGTGCTAGCATAGTAAACAGGGAATTCAGTTTCTACCAAGTGACACTATATCTACTGAGTCTCCAATGTATACCAAGTTTGAAACTATGACTGAGTGGTTAGTATGGACCAAGCCTCCACTCCTATCGAGAGCATGATGATGTCGAGTATTGCAGTGGATGCCGAGTATCGGAAAGTCACCGAGTTAGTTTGTAGGAACTTTGTAACTATATTTGGGCTAACTCACTAATATTTGTGTTAGGGATGACTTTGTAATTATTTTGTAATTATTTTGGATTGATATATAAGAAATGTTTTGTATCATATCAAAAGTGTAGTAATATGTGAAAAAGAGAAGAAAGACAGAGATAGGCAAATTATAAAGGGCTACAGTAGTTTAAGGAGTAGCAGAGACATATCTATCATAGAAGGTGATCAGTACATCAAAGAATCTCAATCAGCAAGTACAACTACAAGTAAGAGATCTATTGTTTCATCCTAATAGGTGAATTAGCTTGAAATCCTTTAACAGGGTAGACTTAACAGTATTTTGTAAAATCTCTTAACTGAGTGCATACTTCATTGTATGTTTGTAAATCCTCTAACAAGGTTGACCTAGCAGTCCTAATTGCTCCTAACAGGGAAGATCATCAGAAGTGATCATTGTAAGCCTTAACCGGCCAACTTTATACTATAATATTGAAGTTTTGTGGGTATCAACCCCACCCCAGTTTTACTTTCTATTTTGAAGGTTTCTGGGTAACCAAATCTCTATGTTCAAAGTGTTATGAATGTTTTATTCTTTCTATTACTCATGCATGCAGTTAGCTGATTGATCTAAATGTTATTTGGAATATTGTCAAGATCAACAATTTGTAAAAAGTTTTGAAGTTATTGATTCACCCCTCCCCTCTCAGTAACTTGGCTAGTCTTGAATATTTCCAACAATTGGTATCAAAGCTTTGTGGTTCTCAAGATAAAGCTTGATAGCTTGAGCAAAGATTTAGGACAATGGAGATATTGAGACTTAACAAAGTAATTGAAAATGAAAAGATAGATCTAGAAATGGCCATAGCTCAACTCAAGGAAGTAAAAGAGCATCTTTCCCAATCCCTAAAAAGAAGGAACTTGAAAATTAGAAGAATGACCACCAGTATGTTGAAGAAAAGATTGAAGATTTTTTCCCTTCAAGCAGCTCAGATGAAGTAAACAATGCAATCAAAGAACTAGAAAAGAATGGATCTCTGCAAGAAGAAATAAGAAAATTGAAAAGATAATAGGAAATTCAGTCAACAAGATTTTGTGAAATCTTGGAACTAAGAAATAAGATGAAAGATGAAATAGATAAAAAGAACAATGAAATCCAGAATCAAAATCTTTAGCTAGAAAACCTTATTGATCAAGTCTCCAATGCAAATGAAGAAAAATTGACTCTGAGATCAGAAAATGAAAGGATAACAAAGGAGCTAAGATCTGAAAAGAAAATCAATTTAAGATTGGTGAATGACCTAAACACTAAAAGGAAAATCAATGAGATAATGATGAAATCTCAAGAAGATATGAATTAGCTACATAAGCAAGAAGGAAAAGCAGGAGTTGGATACAAAGAGGAAGGTGAATCCTCCAATCAAGGTACTTAAAAGAATCAGAAACCTACTTGTAATCAATGTGGCAAAATAGGTCATACTTTAAACAAATGTTGGAGCAATGGAAAAGAAAAATTCAATGGAAAATGCTACAATTGCAATCAGCATGGTCATAAAGCAAATGAATGCAAGGAGAAACCAATATTTGAAGGCAAATGTCACAAATGTAACAAACAAGGTCACAAGGCATTAGAATGCAGATCTAAAACATCCAATCCAACAGAATAGATTGTGAAAGAAATAATTGGTTGGGATTATAACACTTGGTGTAGGTGTCATTACTATGGATAATATGGACATATTGGCATAAATTGTGTAAGGAATCACTTCAAAAAAAGGGATACTACCATAAGATGTTATACATGCACTAAACTTGGTCATATAGCTAAAAATTGCATGAATACAGGTAGAGTTGAATATGAAAAGAAAGCTAAAGTAGGTAGCATCAGGTAGCAGATAAGACAACAGTGGATTCATAAACCTACCAAGAAAACCAGTCCAAGTAATGAAGTCACTCATGAAGTGGCTGGCTCTATCAATTCCAGTTAAGTCTCCAAGAAAGTACTAGAGCTGTATCTTCATAAACATATTCCAAAATAGTTCCAAAATTGAAAGGAAGAAAGATCCAAATCCTTATGCAAGATATAATAGGATCACTAAGAAGGTCAGTGTTAGTTACCACTGAGCAAGGTCAGGAGTAACCAAATTTCACGTGGTTACCGAGTATACTCAGAGTAGTATGAATTCTTATATTCACCAAGTTGTAGTTTCTAGCAAGTACTTTAGCACCCTCTACAATTTTGAGTTCATCAATAGCAAGTACTTTAGTTTTGGACACTCAGTAAGTACTTCAGTTTTTGATTCTACAATTGTAAATACTTTAGTTTTGGGTTTATCAAGTCTTCCAGTGAGTATTCCATTAGTTGGAAGTTTATCATTTTTCACTGCAAGTCCTACTATGTCTACAATAACTTCTACTTCAAATGCATTAAGTACAATGATAGTTGGACCTAAGGTTCAACTGAGCATAAGATTTTTGAGTAGGAAAAAAGATATAGAAGAAAATATAGATTTGGATGAGTAGATAGAAATTCCACAATTAGATTTTGCAAATCTTTCTACAGATCAAATGCAATTGCTTGGTGAACTCCTCCAGAAGAAAGCAAAGTAGAAGAAACTAAAAGAGGAAAGAGATAAGGAATATAAGATCATTGAGGATGCCAAGAATATTTTGACAGAAACAATAGGTGTTAAAGTTGATTCCTCTCAACACATTTTGTTACAGTTGGTAGAGGCAGTCACTAAGTTCAATGAGGACTCTTCTGGTCAAGAAAAGTTGCTTGAGAAGGATGAGAAGAAGTTTGACAATAAAGTTCTTGAGCATATTGCTCAGCAAATAGCTATAAATCAAGCCGAGTTATCTTCAATTTTGACTAACATTGAATCCTCCTATTCCAAGGTAACAACATTTTTTGTAAAGGTATGTAATGTTGCGAAGTTCTCTAAGAAAGTTAAGGAAAAATTGAATAAGATTGATGAGGATTTGAAGATTAGTGCACAGAAGTTGCAACTTGAACCTAGTTCAAGATCTACACATCATATGAAAGTCAAATTCCTATCTGATAAGTAGTTAAAGTTATTGAGAGATGATGCAAGGATCAGGTCCACATTAATAGATATTCAGAACATGATCCTTCCCATCATGGATATAATGCAGAAGCATATTGCACACTCAAAAACATTGATCCATGATAATTAGTTTTCAATTGCAGATCACATGATTGAACTCTCTGCAGAAGTCCAAGTTGCACTCCATACATGTAAGATTTTGCAAGAGAATTGGGATAGAACTCTGGCACTGATTGGCAAGGTACATTCTGATTTTCTCTCACATTTTGGTATCTCCATGTAAAATATTTGTATATACACCTTTGGCATTATTGTGAAAAGGGGGAGAGTATGTGATGAATGGGGAAGATATGAGAAGAGATATGAGAACAGGAGATATAGGAGATATAAGATACTTGTATATATGTATACAGTATGGGGGAGACATAAAATGTATATACAATAGATTGACAAAGACAAATTTTGAAAAATCAAAAATAGATTCAACATGATTTTTGTATATAATTTTTGGGCAATAAGTGTTTTTGTCACTAATGCCAAAGGGGGAGATTCTTGGCATTAAGTATGTTTTTCATTAGTGACAACACCTATTTAGATTCTATGTGCTTACCAAGCTTCATAGTGTTTATCAAGCAATCTGAGTAGACCAAGCTTCACAGTGCTTACTAAGTTATCATTACCAAGTGATGAGATGAGCAGTGTTTACCGAGTGCCAGCATAGTAAACAAGGAATTTAGTTTCTACCGAGTGACACTATATCTACCGAGTCTCCAGTGTATACCAAGTTTGAAACTATGACTGAGTGGTTAGTATGGACCAAGCCTCCACTCCTACTAAGAGCATGATGATGCCGAGTATTGCAGTGGATGTCGAGTATCAGAAAGTCACTGAGTTAGTTTGCAAGAACTTTGTAACTATATTTGGGTGGACTCAGTAATATTTGTGTTAGGGTCGACTTTGTAATTATTTTGTAATTATTTTGGATTGATATATAAGCAATGTTTTGTATCATATCAAAAGTGTAGTAATATGTGAAAAAATAAGAAAGGTAGAGATAGGTGAATTAAAAAGGGCTATAATAGTATAAGGAGTAGCAGAGACATATCTATCACAGAAGGTGATCAGTACATCAAAGAATCTCAATCGGCAAGTATAGTTGCAAGTAAGAGATCTATTGTTTCATCCTAACAGGTGAATCAGCTTGAAATCCTTTAACAAGGTAGACTTAATAGTCTTTTGTAAAATCTCTTAACCGAGTGCATACTTCATTGTATGTTTGTATATCCTCTAACAAGGTGGACCTAGCAGTCCTAATTGCTCCTAAGAGGGCAGATCATCAGAAGTGATCATTGTAAGCCATAACTGGCCAACTTTATATTGTAGTATTGAATTTTTGTGGGTATCATCCCCACCCCAATTTTACTTTCTATTTGGAAGGTTTCTGGGTAACCAAATCTCTGTGTTCAAAGTGTTATGAATGTTTTATTCTTTCTATTACTCATGCATGCAGTTAGCTTATTGATCTAAATGTTATTTGGAATATTGTCAAGATCAACAATTTGTAAAAAGTTTTGAAGTTACTGATTCACCCCTCCCCTCTCAGTAACTTGGCTAGTCTTGAATCTTTCCAATATTTATCTAGCGATCCAGTGACTACCATGAGATCTTAATCTAACAGTCTCTTTTAAGTATCTTGAAATCTTTAATTTTTTCATTTTGAGACTTGGTGACTATAGTCTTCTCATATTCGCTAAAAGATTTATCATTTATTGATTCCATTCAGAGATCTTGTGACTACCATTAAATCTAAATCTAACGGCCCTCCTTAAGTCTCATTAGCTTTACTTTTTATTTGAATCATTGAGAGACTTGGTGACTGTAGTGATTCTCTTAATAGTCAAAACCTTGTTGACTTTTCAAACTTTTTTGGAGATCACCTAACTTCTCTTATCTGGAGATCTAGTGACTCTCAAGAAGTTTCTTGATCACTGAATCTTTTAACAAACCTTGACTTCATCTTGCAACTCTAGGGTAGCAAGAAGATCTTAATCTGACAGTGCTCATTTTTTGAATCAAAACCTTTTATACATTAAAGATATATTTGATCAAACATGGACCACATGATCTTAATCCAATGGTAGTCACTCAATCTCTATAGTTTTGAGATGTCGTCATCTTTATTAAGTGATTAAGAGACAGTCGTAGGATCTTAACATTGAAAAGGGAGAATTAACAGTAGTCACACAATCTCAAGATCTTCACTTTGAATTTGACTTCCTCAAGAGATCTAGTGACTGTATGAATATATAACTAATTTATAGCATATGGAGACTTAACAACCATATTTATCTTATAGTCACTAAAAGATTTATTACTTTATCTTTTTATCTAGAGATTTCCTGACTTAGGGTATATGGGATCTAGAGACTGGGCGACTATAGTTATACTTGAGACATTTTTTAATGTAGTTGCTGGGTCTCATAAAGTAGCTTAGACCATTAGGAGACTTCCTAACTTAAATCATCAGCTAAGTCACTTGAAAAAAGGGAATATTCTTATGACTTCAAGAAATCACGCAAATGAAGGGTTTCAGGAAGTTGCTTGATTAAAAGGAATATACCAGATTTCTTAGGAGACTAAGTGAGAATTAAAAAGCACATGTAGAAAGGTTTCTTAATTGGTTTCAAAATGTAATAGAAAAATAGTATTCGACTAGGCTTTTCTAGGGTTTTTAAGATTTTTAAGCATATTTGACCTAGCACTAATGGTTTTCAATTTTGATCAATTTTCAACTTCTAGGAATGGATAATTGTAGGATATTTTCAACACAAATAACAAGGAAAACTCTAAGGAATCAAAATTGTGAAAGGCAGCTTCAAAAATTGGGAAAACTACCAACAAGGTCTAAACCAAAAGTTTACTGACTTGGGTAGAGTTAGTTACAAGCCAAAATAATGTAAGGCTTTTAGGGATAGCCTAGGTGCTCTTGTACCATTATCCCCAAAATAGAAAAATTCAATGCATCCTTGGATTGAGTAAGTTGAGATCAATGCCAAATTTCTTGAACTCTGATTTCTTTATCCTAGTTGCATCTATATTTAGTTGTCCTTGTCACTTCACCAACTATTCATAATAAGTCCTCTGTCTATTATTTTTCTAGGCTCTGGAATATAGGATTTCCTCTACTACCTTTGGTGATGGGGATGGAAAATTAAGATCTTCCACCTCCTGAATTACTTCATTCAAAATTTTATTAGGATCAGGTATTTGTCATTTGTATAAGACTAAGTCTGCCATATTGAAGATAGGAGATAATCCACTATCCTCCGATAGTTCCACCTTGTATGCATTGGTGCCATACTTTTCTAAGATGGTACATTAGCCAATTCTCCTCGTCTAAAGCTTATGAGGCACTCCCTTCTACAATCTAGCCTTACTAAGATGAACCATTACAAAATATCCCACCTAAAATTAGACATCTTTCTTTCTTTCATCCATCCTAATTTGGTGGTAACCACTCTTTAGGTAAATTTTAGTAAAGTACTTAGCTTCTCCTAGGAATTCCATTAGGTATTCTATCCTTGGGATAGGGAACCTATACCTAATGGTTATCCTATTTATGGCTCTTGAATCAATACATAGTCTCCATGTTCCTCCACTTTTAGGTGCTAAGATAGTGGGTATGACACAAGGACTAATTCTCTTCCTGATAAGACCTTGGCTTAAGAGATCTTGGATTTGTCTGGTTATTTCCTCATTTTGTTGAGGGGTCATCTTATAGGCTCCCTTATTGGGAAGGGTAGCTCCTAATATCAAGTCTATCCTATGACTTACAAATCTCTTAGGGGGTATTGTTGATGGTTATCCATCATTGACAATACCTTCATATGTCTGCAACATATCTTGTATCTCCTTTGGTAACTCTAGTTTCTTGGCTTCCTTGTCATAACTTACCTCCTTTGGCCTTAAGATTAGTGCAAAGCCAACTCCTTCTCCTTCTTGTAGGACTTCTAATAACTCCTTTTCAATCACCATGAGGACATTGGGACCATTTTACTTCACCTTTGCATCTTCTAACACTGACTGAATCTTAAATGTCACATTGTCTTTCTTAAAAGAGTATGAGTTTTTCACTCCATCATGCATGGCCTGTTGGTCAAATTTTTATGATATACCTAGGAGAAAGTGAAAATAATCCATACGTAAGACATCACATAAAATAGTATGCTTATATCTCCCAATTGAAAAATCTACCCAAACTTTCTCATTAACAAGAACATGTTGGCCTTTATTCAACCAAGTATCTTTATAGGGACTTGTGTGGGGTATTCTCTTCATCTTCAACTTCTTGACTGCCTCCTCTAACACTATTTTGTTAGTAGACCCTGATTCTATGATAACTCTACACACCTTACCCATCATTTTGAATTTCACTCTAAATAGTGACCTCCTTTGACTGGCTCCTTAATCAAGGTTCTTCTCATCATAAGGTTTTCTCCTTCCTGTAATTTGAAAGGTACTTTAGGGGGTTTCACTCCTCCACTTGTTTCTTCATGAACAAATTTCACTCTTTTATCATTTCCTTCAAAAGTACTACCTTTCTTTGGACACCTATAGGTAGGGTGTCCCATTTGAATATAGTTGTAGCATTCCATGTTGGCAAAGTAGTTACCTCTACCCTAACCACCACTTCTTCCTCTACTTCCTCTACTAGGGCCTCCTTCTTATTTCTTAGTGTATTTTACCTCTCCTTGAGTCTTTAGTTTATAACTCCTTCCACCATATCCATGTCTCTCTCCTTTATTATCTCTTCCTCTACCTCTACCTCTAGAAGTGCTAGAGTCTTGTTTCTTCCTTAGCTTTTCTTCCATTTTGATATCAATTTGATGACATTTTTGAATGGTGTTTGGAGTCAAGAGACTCATCTCATCTTTTATATTCCACTTGATTCCATTAAGGTATCATGCCACCTTTACTTTCTCATCCTCTGTAACTCAAGACCTCATGCAAATCCTTTGGAACTCTTCAGTATAGGAGTTCACATCTAATTATTTTTTCCTAATACTTTGTCTTTTCTTATACAATTGGATTTCATAAACCTCTAGCACATAAGCATCTATGATTTTAGCCACCATTTCTTTCCATGTAGCAATTGGATTATTTCCTTCTTTCTCTCTCTCTCATCTTAGAGAAATTTCTACCAAGTGAGTGCAGGGCCTCTCAATCTACCTTTAGCCACTTTTACCTTTTGAGCCTTTGTGATGCCATCCCACTCAAAATGGTTTTCTAGTCCTTCAATCCAATCTAGGACTACCTCTAGTTCCATCTTCCCATTGAAGATTGGAATACCTTCTAGTGCTTTAACACTCAAGGCCTTTAATGCCTTCAAGAATGGTTCTTCAACTAATATTGGTTCTAGTTCAGGGGCCTCATCCTCTAAAAGGATCTCCTTTTGTTTCCCATCTATTTTTTCTTTGGCTTCCTCAACCTTCTCAGCCTTCTCAGCCTTAGGCTTCCTTAAGAAACCTATTTTCCTATTCTTTCTCTTCCACTTTCTTGGGCAATTCAACATTGGTCACCATTGTGGAATCTCCTATTGACTCAACTAGTTGAAACATTTAGCATAAGCCTAATCAACTAGGCTCTGATACCAATCTGATGGATGTGCTCCAAGGTGTGTTCACACAAGATTTTTAGGACCTTACTTGTCCAGTCTACTTGGGATCCTATTCTCTCTCCTATGATCTTATTAGCCTCAATTTTTCAAGCCTACGACTACTCTAAGAGTTAGCTTCCTTGTGTTTAACCTTGAAGGACAACAATCAATAGTTTTGTCTCAATGCTTCTCAATTACTTAGAAGAATCCAAGTGCTTCTTCTACTAAAATTTGACATTCTTCTTGAAAATATCCATTTGTAATAATTTTGACTTCTTTTTGGTAGGTCTCAAAGGTCTTCTCCATCAGGTTCATAAATTGGCTTGTTTGAGATCTATTAGGCCTAATAGTTTCTTGTAGCCCTTGGTAGAGTCCTTTTCCTATTTCTTGTTAAAAAATATCAAATGACCAGTAAAACCAATTTTATATTTGGATACCCTTTTGGAATACACTAGAGATTCTGGAGGTTTTAGGGTTCTAGGGCCTCCATACAATGGCTTCCTATAATGTAGGGCCAATAGGGCTAATAGGCCTATTTTTAAGGTCTTCACTGATTTCTTATTCAAAGTCTAAGAAAATGGATTGGCCAATGCCCAATCTCTTTAAAATATGCCAAAATGTTAATAACCTATTTGGGACCATGCTTGTTCTATACTCACTTTCTTTCCCATGCATGTATACTCCCATTTCTTCTCTGTCACACTCCTAGCTTGGTACACTAGTCTCACCCAGGGCATGACTTTAAAAATAGAATCTTGATTCTTCAAACTCCAAAACTCCATATTTACACTATACAATAGCTCCCTAACCATTTCCATTCAAACCCTTTTCTTTCCCTCAGTTATAATTTATGGGGGAGCCATGAAACTAAAAACTTCCTAGACTGAATGAGTAAACTACCTACTTCCTAAATGATTTTATAAAGACTATCAAAAAAAATCTAAAATATATGATGAATGAATGAAAAATTCTTAAAACTACCTCTAGATCAAAAATACACTATTAGATTTCTCCTTCTAACTCATTAGCATGCTATCACCATTAAGACAACATGACTGTACTAAGAAAAACTAGAGATCTTCTCTATTCACATACTAAAAACTTAAACATACTAACTTATACATCGGGAAATGAGCCACAAGGTATCATAAGATTCCCATCCCACAATTTTAGGCCTTTTCATTGATTTCCCATGCATATAATGAGGGTAATCCAAAGTTGTCGAGTTGTGTGTGACATTTGCAAAAATTGGTCATGTTGTCATGAGAACTTTTTAGCATCTTTTTCATTTATGATGCAAACTAATTTTTAGGACCTCTATCCCACTTATATTGATGAAATAACCTCTTTAAGGCCTTTTTAGGAATATTCCACACTTTTCTCAAGATATAGACATATTTAGATTTCATTTCCCAACTTTTAGGACTACCCCTAAGGACTAACTTTGAAAGCAAAGTAGGCTAGACTAGACTGGATAGTACTAATTACTAATCCATCTAGGCACACATCAAACAAGAGCTTCTAAGGTCAAAACCAAAATTTTACTAACTTGTCTAGAGTTAGTTACAAGCCAAAATAAAGTAAGGCTTTTAGGGATAGCCTAGGTGCTCATGCACCACTGTGATTCCTAACAAACTGAGTAAGAAAATAGACGATAATGTCCCTGGGGAGATTGATAAGTTACGCACCAACTATAGTGAAATTATTTCTAATAATGTACTTGATGGTTGTCCACCTAAGAGAACCATTGATCATTGTATGGATCT